>JAJJMC010031056.1:1824687-1836993 GCA_023531435.1 Papaver californicum
ATTATTATTATTATTATTATTATTATTATTATTATTATTATTATTATAAAACGAGGAATTTATTAGATAGGAAAAACCGATTACACGTTAGTGGTGGGAAGCTCGCCACAAGCTGGGCTCCAACACCCTTTTGTATGGAAATGCCTAGTCTAAAGAAAAGAGAGTTTCCTATTTTTTAATTGTAATCAAGGCTTGCGATGCGGTTCTGTAGCCTTGACACAAAAGTAATGAGGTCCTCTCCTAATTCCCCTAATGTCGTGAACGCGAGCACACTGAATCCATATCCATGGTCTTCGCATTGGGTAAGGTATTTGTTGTTCTTGCGAGACGTAGCGTTCGAGATTGCCTGACCGGGCGTGAAAACAGCTCCCCTGGCACTCGTAAATGGGGACACTCCAGTGACATCAAGGCATACGTCACAGCCATTCTCCCAATTGTATACTAGGATGTCTGCCGGCCTCAAAGAGTTCTCATTGTCCGAGAGGAAACCCAGGTTGGATTCTTTACGAGCGGAGACTCCAGCTTTGTAGCACATGTCTGATAGCACATCCCTGGCCAAATCATGTCTAAATTTAAGGCCTACCTCGCTAGCGCAATGAAGTGCATGATCGCCAAATACGTCCATACCCCGCCCACAACAAGGACATAGGCTCCCCTCCTCAAACTGTGTTAAACCCAATCTGTAACTACGGACAACCCTGAATTTCCGAGGCCCAATAGCTTGGTGAAGCCCGGTTATAGGAATGGCCTTAAGGAAGTCTTGGGCGTGGATCAACTTGTTGCATTGCCAAAGGATAGAATCTCGCTCGGACAAGTTGAAGTAAGTGGGTATGTTCTTCTTGACCACAAAGTATAGGGCTGCCAGAGAGTGCATAGGGCGCGGGGCAACGACTTGGATGTTGGCACAAGATAGAGGAATCCCACATACCTGAGAAAACCTGACATGTGCCTGCTGGAAGCTAAGGTGTTGGTCTGCAACACTGTGGGTTTTAAGGATGGTGTTCTGCAGTTGTTGTGTTTGCAAACAGGAGGCTAGGAAGCTGTCGTGGCAGGTATCCCCCATGGTGTAAACCCCTAGGCCGCCATCCTTCATTGGCAAGGTAGCAATACGCATCTGAGTAGGACCAAAACCTGCCCCATCGCCAGTCACTATGTGTCTGAGAAACTGCATGAGGTGTTGGTCAAAGTGATCAGTTGGGGCCTGAAGAGCCTAAGGATTAGTGGTTCTCATTGTGAAATTTTTTTTGGAGACCCCAGCACAACTTCTCAGCAGCAAGAGCTCGCTCTGTGGGTCCTGCAAGGCCTTGAGAGCCTGCATCAGCTGACATGTCTTGTCCATTCTTCCCTGCACAATATCTCTGCAGAAGTTTGAGTTTAAGATGACTGGACCTCCTAGAAGCTTAACCCCCTGAGATGGTCTACTAATGCCTGCAGGGAAGATACCCTCGTCCAGAACTCTAGGATCAACTGTAAGCCAGAAGAGCTCTGTTTTGCTGGCGTTGAGAAACAACCCTTTATTGATGCCTTCCCTCTGAAAGATTTGCAAGGCTTTGGATACCTCCAAAGAATCACCTGCAATTGTACCATCATCTAGATACCATGCATTCATCACAAGGGAACACTCAGATGCTATCTTGGAGATGAGGGGATGTAGGGTTAGAGCAAAAAATAATGGACCAAGGGGATCTCCTTGTTGTACCCCCTGAGCAGAAAGAAGAATGTGATCCTGGTAGTATAGTTTTGCTGGATTTGCGTAGCAAAATTCTACCCATCTGGAGATGCTTGGGAATTTGCTCCTCACCTCATGAAGCATCACTGTTATGTCCACCATATTGAAAGCATTGCTGAAGTCTATCAACAACATACTCATGGTATGGAAGCTCCCATGCGTCTCCAGAAGCTTGTTAGATGAGTGTAGGATGGCTTCTCCCCCACACTGGACACCCACACCAAACTGATGATCTCCTAGGTAAGGAGCCAATTCCTTACTTACAGTTGCAGCTGCCAATTTGGAGCACAACCTCCTCCAGATGGTCCCTGCAACTATGGGCCTTATACCACCTCCCGGCTTGAGAAGCGTGGTCAAAGGAGCACTAGCCACATATGCGCCCAACAAGGGGGGACATTTACCGGCAATCCAAAGGTTGACCACTCCAGTTAAGGGGATGAACAACTCCTCTGCAACCGCGGATGCAGGTCCACTTAAGGCATCTAATAAGTGTTGTGCCCTGAGGCCATCCCTGCCACAAGATGTACCCTTAGGAAAACCTTTGATGACACTTAAGACCGCTTCCTTGTCCACACATAATGCGTCTGCCTGGATGTGGCCCTCTGGGATGCCTGGAGATGGGACAATGGGGTGCTTGTTCCTCAATTCATCGAGAGTTGTTGGAGAACTTGATGCAAGGCCATTAGAACACAAGACTTTAATAGCTGCAGTGTATTGACCATAGCTCAATTTCCTCTTACAAGCAGATAAGTTTGAGCCACCCTGGTTCATTTTGGGTGTCTTGCTCCTTTGTGAGTTAGGAAGCTCCAAAAGGTTGCGCACTAAAGCACCCAACTTCATTCCATTGCTGAAGAACATGATTAAAATGCTAGATGCTTGGAGCTTCTTTCTTGTGCCCGACCTCTCCTCCCTTGTGCTCTTAGGATTGTATAAGCCAAGAGTGCAAATGGGCAACAACAACAAATGTACCCACCCTGCCACGTCTGAAGGGTTGGCTAAGACTTTCTCCAAAGAAGACTTAAGGGTTCTGGAGAAGCTCAACCTACATTGTTGCGGGATGCTATCCACTATCGGCACATTCCTCATGAATAACAAGTTAAGCATATCCACAGGGGAACTGGCAGGAACAACAGGTACAATAGAAGCAACGATGTCTGGGCCACTGAGAGGTTTATCAATCCCATAAAACCAAGAACTCGGTCGTCTGACCATTGAGTGGCTTGGGAATAAAATCCACATGGTTGCGGCATGGTCTCTTCCATGAATAAGTGTGCATACACAAGGAACACAACCACATTTGCAAACTAGTCAGGACATGTTCCCATGCTGTGTACACTGCCGTGTCTGTGCTAATTCTGTTTCTGCAGGAGGTCCTGGCTTCCTCAGAAGGCATATATCGGTCTTGTAAATGCATGATGAAGTCGGACCTGCTGAAACCTCTGCCACCCACCCCATCTGTACAATCAGCAAACCCCTTAAACGGACAATGTAAGGAAGATTCACTTTGGGAACTCTCTTCAATGTTGCTTGATAACCCTACAGATATAGTGGTTGGCATTGTGACAGCAACAAGGGAAACATCACATGACCGAGAGAGTGTATTTGGGGGGAATACAGACCCTCCAGTATAGGATCTCAAACAGGAGTATGAACCCCACTGGAATAAACAAGGCCAAGACAGGAAAATAGGCCTGAACTGAAAGGGAAAATGAGTGGGACAACTCAGACGCCAAGCAGTTGGTGCATAAACTGACAGTAACAGCAACAAACAAGCATGGGGAGCTAGAGCGAGACTGAGGCCAGGGGCTTAACACAAACAGGAAGACCCGGAGACAATCAAGACTTGAAAGTGCCCCAATATTGAAGGCGATACTGGTACTTAAAGAAATTGAGCAACAACTGGATGGCCAGTAAAAACACACGAACTGAAAATGAAATTGAAATGCACTAAAACAATAAAGTGAATCTGGAATGAGTACTGAAGCCGAGATGCCAAATGACTCCAAGCCACACCACCGATGAAAATAAACTAAAGGAAAATCCGTGAATGAAACTCTAGGCTCAGACCCAAGAATAGAAACTGAACTTAACCATGGAGACCAGGAATCAATCAAGAAATTGACACGGTAATGTGATTCTGAAAGAAAACCTGCTTCCAAAGATAGAACAGAGACAACTATTCCAAACTGAAAGAAGAACCAAAAACATCCGTACATAAGCTACATTCACCAAAAAGCAAAACCAAGAAGTACCAGCAGAAAACTCCTGGAATGAACTAAAGCAAAACATTAAATTGGACTACAACACTCAAAGCAACTACTTTCGCTGTTGCCGTTCAGATGCTTTAGTTTTCTTGGTTTCTGCGCACCCCTTCTTCTTTTGCTTCGTAGGGGTAAAGGAAAACCAGAAAGACAATATAGGAGGCTCCTTGGACGTCAGTAACTTCGTTCCTTCTTGGCTTAGGCTTGTAACTGAACTGACGCCTTTAGCGCTGTCTTTCTGGCCTGCCGCATAGACAGCTTATGCCTGGACTTCAAGCCGGACCTGCGGAAAGATGAAGTGGTTCGTTCTGGTCCCTCGTGTCAGCTTCTAGTGAACCGGGTGAAAGATACCCTTATATGTAAAGCCTAGTTCCGAGCCTGTCTTTAATACGAAGTCTTATAGTTCTTCTAAGCTGACTCTGACATAGTACTCTCGTCCTATAGGTGTTCCTTTCCTAATCAACGTGACGCAAAGGATAGAAAAGGATAGCTTAGTCACAACCTTCTGTGAAGAGCATGGTTCTCCTTCGATCCACCACTACGGACTATGTTTTGAGAGGCACTGCCTCCGGTACTGAGCTACATTACAACCTAAAGAAGATGCCATTTTTCATTAGGATGACTTTGGTGCAGGAATTAGGGTGGCATCTTTCCAGAATCGAAAAAAAACGAAGATTGTGTGGATGGAAAGAACCCTCCCATCGAAAAGATGTTGTTTAATCTAGAGTGAAACATGAAAACCCAAAACAAAATAGCCCTAGAAATTAAAATTGGAAAGCAGCTATGTACAATGGAGGATGATGTACCTGTCAACCTTCATTAAAGGGAGAAAAGCATTGTTTACATTGAGTTGGTAGGGAGCCTAGCCACAAGCGGAGCACCTACCCCTTTCTGAATGGAAATGCCTAATCTAAAGAAAAGGGAATCGCCTACTTTGTAGTTATAGTCATGGTTAGCCAAGCAGTTATGCAGTCTCATCATGAAGCCAATCGTGCCTTCTCCCAACTCCCCTAAAGTCGTAAAGGCAAGTACCCCTAGGCCGTATCTTTGCTCGTTACATTTGTCAAAATATTTGTTGTGATTGCGCGTGACAACGTTAGAGATGCCAATCCAAGGCGTAAACGCAACCCTCTCGCCTCCTGCAAAAGGGGACACCCCTGTGACGTCGAAGCACACGTCTTGACCCCCTTCTCAATTGTATACAAGTATATCAGCGGGCCTAAAAGCGCTTGCATTGTCAGATAAGAAACCCAGCTTGACTTCCTTGCGGGCTGAGACACCAGCTTTAAAACACATATCCGCCACCACGTCTCTTACTAGGTCATGCCTAAATTTGAGACTCACCTCAGTGGCGCAATGTAGTGCGTGATCCCCGAAGGCATCCATATCTCTACCGTAAAAAGAACATGAGCTACCCTCAACAAATATAGCAATACCCAACCTATAACAAAGTATGGCCCTGAATTGCGAGGCCCAATAAATTGGCGTAGCCCGGTGATTGGGATAGCTTTTAGGTAGTCTTGTGCATGACTCAGCCTATTACATTGCCACAAAATTCAATCGCGTTCAGTCTTATTGAAACTGCTGGGGATGCTCTTCTTCACCATATCAAAGTACAACACTGCCATATAATGCATGGGTCGGGGGGCAGTTGCTTTAATACTGAGAGTAGAAGGGGGGAGCCCACAGACCTGACTGAAGCTAAGCAAGGCTTGCTGGAACCTGAGATGCTGTGCATTGTCCCTTTCCACCTGGAGAATGGTGTTTTGCACCTGGGTTGTCTGAAGACAGGAGGCAAGGTAGCAGTAATGGCTAGAATTTTTCATAGTGTAAACCCCTAAACCCCCGTCCTTCATGGGCAACGAAGCTATGCGCATCTGATATGGACCAAATCCAGCACCATCACTAGTGACCAAGTGTCTTAGGAACTAACATAAATACTGGTCATGATACTCAGCTGACTGGTGCAAGACCGAGGGATGGTGGTCCTCATAGTGAAATATAAGCGAGACACCCCAGCATAATTTCTGAGGAGAAGCAATTCACTCTGTGGATCCTGCAGGAGCTTCATGGACTCCATTAACTGAAGAGTTTTCTCCACTCTACGCTGGACCATCTCGTTGCAAAAGTTAGCATCCATACTAACAGGCCCACCTAGGAGCTTCACTCCTCTTACCGGTCTACTAATGTTGACCAGGAACACCCCCTTTTCAAAGCTTCTGGGGTATGTATTGGGCCAGAATAGCTCAGTCTTGTTAATATTGAGGGATAAGCCTCTTCTGCTTCCCTCAGATTGGATAATGTATAAAGCTTGAGCCACCTATAAAATGTCCCCAACAATAGTCCCATCGTCCAAATACCAAGCATGCATATCCAAGGTACACTTAGAAGCAATTTTTAAAATAAGGGGGGAGTAATGTCAAAGCAAACAGAAGAGGGCCAAGAGGGTCTCCTTGCTGGACACCCTGAGATGACAAAAAAACTTTTTCATTGTAATAGAGCATTGTCGGCTTTGCATAACAGAATTCAACCCATCTAGAGATACCAGGACACCTAGACCTGACTTTATTGATGATTGCGGTTCTGTCCACCAAATTAATAGCGTTGTTGAAGTTTATAAAAGCATGCACTTGGTGGAGGAGTTACCTTGCATCTCCAAATTTTTTTTTGCTGAAATGCAAAATGCCTTCCCCACCACATTGGACTCCCACGACGAATTGGTGATCTCCTAGGTAAGTGGTCATTTCCTTGATAACCCCTGACGTCGCCAATTTAAAGCAAAGCCTCCTCCAGATAGTTCCCACTGTGATTGGCCTTAGGCCCCCTCCAGGCTTGATCAAGGGGGTAAGAGGGGCACTCTCAATGTAAGCGCCAAGCACTAATGGACATCTACCTGCAAGCCACAAATTAACTACTCCTGTCATAGAAAACAAGAGGTCATCCGCTACTGCGGCAGCCGGACCACTGAGGGCATCCAGAAGACGTTTGGCTCTGAGGCCATCTTTATTGCATGAGGTACATTTGGGAAACCCCTTGATGGCACTTAGAACTGCCGATTTGTCTACACAAAGAGGCTCAACCACAATTGGGTCTACAAGGATGTAGGGAAGCGCCGCGGCAGGGTGTTTAAGGCTAAGCTCAGCAAGAGTGTCTTGAGAACATGGGGTTATACCACTGGAGGCTAACACTTTGATAGCATCCGTGTACTGGCCTAGGCTCAGTTTCCTCCTGCACACTGCAAGATTGGAACTACCCAGCTTCTTTGTGTTGTTCGGCCCACTTTGTTGCTGTCTGGATTGCTGCAAAATGGACTGCACCAAGCCGAAACACTCACTACCATCTCTCCATTAAAGTAGAACCTGGTTGATACTAGCTATCTGCATTTTCTTTCTAGTCCCTGACCTCTCTTTTGTGGATCCCTTGGGTGTGTACATGCCTAAAGTGCACACTGGCAGGAGCAACAGTTGTAGCCAAATAGACAGGTCCAAAGGATTGGAAATAACCCTGTACAATGAAGCTTTGAGTACCCTAGAGAACTGAAGCCTGCACTGTGATGGAATACTAGCAACATTATGGAGTTTTTGTTGGTATACAAGGTGTAACAGGTCTACATCCAAGGCTGCTGACGCTGCAGGCATAATGTCATCCTAAGGAACATAGTTGGGAGGCGATGGTTTGCCATATACCATACAGGTTTGTGATGTCCCATTGTATGGGCTGGGTATAATACCCTCCTTGTGTTGCCTACAGGGCCGCCTCCATGAATACATATGCATACAATCTGACCAGAGCCACATTTGCATCTGTGACAAAACAACTTCTCAGGCACAGAACACAACCAAATCCTTGGTGACCCTCTCTCTGCAAACATCCACTGCCTCCATGGTATAAAGGTGTTTATCTTGCAAATGCCTATAGAAACCAGAAAGAATAAGCCCTCTGCCCCCAGCCCCATTGTTGCAGCCATCAAAGTGTTTGTAAGGACAATGAAACAGGGCATTGTTCACCACCCCCTCCCCTTTCTCGGCTGAACAATGAGAATCTGAGCAAGATCTTGTTCTAGGCATGCTGGTAGGAGGGCGCCTTAAACAGACAACTCGCTGCAAGAACTTAAAACTGAAGGAAAAACTGATAGCCACAGAAAAGGCCTGTAGCTAATCCAGAAGTATAACTGAATTTGAGATAAAATATGAGGATGTCTCAGGGGTAATTTCATACACCAGTGAGCAGTTTCAAAAGGCTGAAATATGTTTCTGAATGAACAAAGAAACCTCACAACAGGACCCAAAAAACAGATGAACACACAACCAACCACAAGGAAGACCTGAAGCTGAACAAGATGTAAACCGAAAAAGAGCTGAACTATGGGTGTAACACCCGTAATTTTTGCATGGCGCTTACTCATGGATGCGTCATGACCTGGGTTAAATCTTTATCCTAAGCTTATAAAGCTTACCCAGATATGCATCGGGGGTGTGGATGCCTTGACCTTGAATTATAGTGTTAAGGCCCTATTACGCGTGATGCGTATTCGAGGAGGCATGATAGTGCAAAGGCACTATTATACCGAGATGAAGTTGCATAAGTTGGGACATCATAGTTCTAAGGCACTATTATGCCGTGATGCATGACCCAATGCATCACCGAGCCGAAGTTGCGTAAGTGAGAGCATCATAGTGCTAAGGCACTATTATGCCGTGATGCATGACCCAATGCATCACCAAGCCAATGTCGTTATTCGATAAATGCATCATAGTGCTAAGGAACTATTATGCCGTGATGCATTATCGAGAATGCATCACCGAGCCAAGAATGCTCGGCTTTGGCAAGAAATATTCATTTTCGGCCTTGCAGTCGATGGATGCCCTTACCTTTCAAATATTTATTTGTGAAAATGCAAATAAAACATATATGTGGAGGGAGCTTTGCTTGAATGTGCATGAGCGGTAATGCACATATAAATGCGATGTAGCCTATACGATGGAGCATACTTGATGCTCATCAGCGTGTTTAACTGTAGCTTACCAGAGAATGCTTCGCTTGGCTTTGGCAAGAAATCTTCATTTGCGGCCTTGCAGTCGATGGATGACCCCTACCTTTCTAATATTTGTTGGTAGAAATGCGAATAAAACATATATAGGGAGGGAGCTTTGTTGAAATATGCATGAGCGGTAATGCACATATAGATATACGAAGTGGCCAATACGTTGGAGCATACTTGATGCATAAGCTTCAATATGCTTGTAGCTTAACCGATGAATCTTGAATTATACGAAAGCATCTTTCGATCGTGCTACGTACTTGAGAATGCATATTTTTAAAATAAAGAGCGATAGTTTTGCACAAGCTAGTGCATACCTTGCGAAATCCCTCTGGCCTACACAGACTAGGCTTTGCTTGGCCTTTGGCCTTGCGATGAAGTTGGAATCGAAGTTGGCTTTGCCTTAATAGGCTTAAGTTGCTTATCCCTTTCGAATTGACCCTTTGATGAACTACGGTCATGCTTGATCCCATCAAGGTATGGGTTGGGTACGTAGGCAGCCGCAATGCAATGCATTGAGGTGCAGCACCTTGTCGCTCATATCATCTAATTTGGGAGATGATTGCGACATTATGGTAACTCATATATCTGGCTCGGCAATGCTAAACAAGAGATGATTGTTGCAACACTTGATGGGGTAGTTGCAATTCCATTTGATGAATTGTTCATACTTCCTTGGAACCGTCGCGGCATGAGTGGCATGTGCCTGGATGTTGCACCCTTGGCAAGAACAAGATAAGTGCAGGCTCCAGCGCATGGTCAAAGCAGAATTGATGAAGCGAAAGCTTAGGCTTGAAATATCCTAGGTGTTGGTCCAAGGCATGAGTTAGTCCTGGACAATGATCGAAATTATGTAATGCTTGCCAAAGGCATCCCCCTTAGCTTGTATAGCCTTCAACCCTTGGTATAATGAGGGTAAGTTGGAATGGTAGGCTAGTTAAAAGCATTCACCATGGGCTTTAATGGCCTTGCACCCTTTGTAGGTCAAGGGTGAGTTGGAACGATATGGAGACTACGGTATGAGTACCATGCTTGCAAAGCATGTTTGAAAGGGAAAATATACCTGGAACGGTATAAACGTAGCTTGAACGATGTGGGAACTACGTTTCAAGTATAATGCTGACAAGGCATGCTTGGAAAGAAAAAATTTACCTGCACTTTCCAGCGAGAAGTTAAGCTATAAGGTCCGGAGACTCTCTTTAAATTCACGCATCGGGGAGTTCTAGCCTGCCCAGCGCAGCGCGCTGGGGGCGGAATTTTCCGGTCCGTGACAATGGGTGTGCCTCATGGAGAAACACAAACACAAGAAAACTGATGCTAAGAGCAAGACTGAGCTTGAAGAGAAAAAATACTGGAGGTAAGTGATTCAGGACACAGCCGCAACATACAGGACCCTACAATGAGTGTACAAACTGGAATCCACAAGGCAGGAAAGTGTGGAATGAAATTGACGAGAAATGTGATTGTGTCACTGAAGGAAACACAAACATAAGATTTCCAAAGCAAGAACCTGGTGTACGAATCCTAAAATGAAAGTAAAATCTGGAATCCACAAGATAGGCCTAAAGCTAAGAAATTCTCGAATGGAATTGAAAAGAAATGTGCGTGTGTCTCTGAAGGCAACACAAGAAACCAAAATATTAAAACAGGAACAAAGTGTACGGACCAAGAAAACCCAAGAATGGCCACAAACACATCGGGAACTGAAAGCGACCTGGAATTGTGTGTCTCTAGATGGAACATAAACAAAAAAATGCAAAAACTAAAACCAGGTATGTGAGATTGTATGCCGGATTTACAATGTTGAAAACAAATCAAAAGAAACCTAGAAAATGAAACTAAAGATACTGTAATACTACTATGTACAATGGAGGAGATGAATTTATGAGATGTAATGGGGTAGGGAGTGACACGATCCATACATGAAGCTTGAGTTCTTCCCTGAAACCCACCCGAGTAACTCATGGAGTTCATTGAAGATTCCATTGAAGTCTCCGTGAAAGACATCAGAGCTTTTCTCTCCTAAACCCAACATTATTATTATTATTATTATTATTATTATTAAAAGGGATTTGATTAGATGGAAAGAGTGATTTACAGAGATGGTAGGAAGCCTAGCCACAAGCTGGGCTGGCTGGGCACCCACCCCCTTTTGAATGGAGATGCCTAACCTGAAGAACAGAGAATCGATTTTATAATTGTAATCGAAACTAGCTATGCAATTCTGCAACCTATTTACAAAAGCTATCGTGTCCTCTCCAAGTTCCCCTAGGGTAGTGAAGGCTAGCACACTGAGGCCGTACCCGTGAACGACACATTTGCCTAGGTGTTTGTTTCGTTTACGAGTAATGTCGCTCGAAATGGCTTGACCAGGCATGTAAGTTATTCTCATGCCACCAGTGAAAAGGGATACCCCAGTAACATCGAGACAGACATCACGATCGTTCTCCTAACTATATACAAGGATGTCCGCTGGCCGTAAGGAATTCTCGTCGTCCGATAAAAAGCCCAATTTGACTTATTATTATTATTATTATTTTTTTATGGAAAGACTTTCATTAAAGGGAGATTTTTTTTTTACATAGCGTTGGTAGTGAACCTTGCCACAAGATGTGCCCCTACCCCTTTCTGAATGGAAATGCCTAATCTAAGGAAAAGGGAATCCCCGACTTTGTAGTTATAGTCGTGGCTAGCCATGCAGTTCTACAGTCTCGTCATGAAGCCAATCGTGTCATCTTCCAACTCCCCTAGAGTCGTAAAGGCGAGAACTCCCAAGCTGTATCCATGCTCGTTACATTTGTCCAAATATTTATTACGTTTACGCGTAACAACATTGGCAATGGAAATCCCTGGCGTAAACGCGACTCTCACGCCACCTGCAAACGGGGACACCCCTGTGACGTCAAAGCACACGTCTCGGTCGCCCTCCCAGTTGTATACCAGAATGTCCGCGGGCCTAAGAGCGCTTGCATTGTCATATAAGAAGCCCATCTTGACTTCCTTGCGGGCCGAGACGCCAGCTTTAAAACACATATCTGCCACCACGTCTCTTACTAGGTCATGCCTGAATTTGAGGCCCACCTCGCTAGCACAATGCAAAGCGTGATCCCCAATCGCATCCATTTCTCTGTCGCAGAAGGAACATGTGATATCGTCCACAAACATAGCAATGCCTTGATGTAATTTTAGAAAGTGGTAAATAAAGATTCGATTCTCGAACTTGTGAATGTAATGATTTTAGAAAATAATGATTTAAACTAATTCTAGAAAATTCC
>JAJJMC010031056.1:1841993-1859298 GCA_023531435.1 Papaver californicum
GTAACCGGCCGGCGTCGGAACTTGAACGGAAAAAGGCAAAAATGGTTATGGAGCTTCGTAACTTATTTTTGAGGCTTGTAAACTCTTTATATAGGCCCTGTGAATCTTCTAGGATGTTCTAATCCCATTATAACTCGGTGATTTGACGAGAATTTGATGCCAATCCAAAACAGGGATGGATTCCTGTTCCCGTCCAAATTCATGCTCCTCTGGCCTTTATCTTCGGCTTCTAAAGATTCTAATCGATTCTACTAACCTTGAATTAGATTGGGTAACTCCCAATTTGCGATGAAATCGCTAGAAAATCTGAATCGAAATTTTGCTGCCGATGAAGCTGTCCCGATGAAGCTTTGACTCGGTCAACTGACTTTGACCGAGTTGACTGGGCCGAGTTGACCCGCTGAGTTGTTCCGATCCAGCTCATCCCGATCCAAGGGTGCCCCAATCCAAAGTGTGGGTGCCTTGATCCATTTTTCCGGGTGCTTTGAACACTTTTTGAGCCAATTTTTCCACAAATCTTTATTCTTCTAATGTACCTACAAAAGCATAAAAACACGTAATAGACACAAAATCGAATACTAACTTAATAGAAATTAAGGTGCAATTTAGACACTAAAATGTGTCTATCACCAGCCTATAACAAATTATATCCCTGAATTGGCGAGGCCCAATGGATTGGTGTAACCCAGCAATTGGAATAGCTTTGAGGTAGTCTTGCGCGTGACTCAACCTATTACATTGCCATAAGATGCAATCGCGTTCAGTCTGAGTGAAACTGCTGGGGATACCCTTCTTCACCGTATCAAAGTACAATACTGCCAGAGAATGCATAGAACGGGGGGCAGTTGCTTTAATACTAATAGTAGAAGGGGGGGATCCCACAGACCTGACTGAAGATGAGCACGGCTTGCTGGAAACTTTGATGTCGTGCCACGTCCATATCCACCTGGAGAATGGTGTTCTGCACCTGGGTTGTCTGGATGCAAGAGGAAAGGTAGCTGTAATAGCTAGAATCCTTCATCGTGTAAACCCATAACCCCCCATCCTTCATGGGAAAGGAGGCTAAGCGCATTTGGTAGAGACCAAAGCCGGCACCATCACTGGTGAACAAGTGTCTAAGGAACTGACATAAACGCTGGTCATAGTAATCAGCTGACTGGTGCAAGGCAGAGGGGATGGTGGTCCTCATGGTGAATTACAAGCGAGATACCCCTGCACAATTTCTGAGGAGGAGCAATTCACTTTGTGGATCCTGAAGGAGCTTCAGGGACTCCATTAACTGTAGGGTCTTCTCCACTCTGTGTTGGACCATCTCGTTGCAAAAGTTAGCATCCAGACTAACCGACCCCCCTAGGAGCTTCACCCCTCGAGTTGGTCTACTGATGTTGGCAGGGAACACTTCATTCTCCATGCTCATGGGGTCTGTGTTGGGCCAAAATAACTCTGTCTTGTTGATATTGAGGGATAAGCCTGTGCTGCTACCCTCATATTGGATAATGTGCAAATATTGAGCTGCCTCTAAAGTGTCCCCTACAATTGTCCCATCATCCAGATACCAATCATGCATGTCCAAAGTGCATTGAGACGTAATTTTTAAAACAAGGGGGTGTAAATTCAAAGCAAACAGTGAAGGGCCCAATGGGTCTCCCTGTTGGACACCCTGAGCAGACAAGAGAACCTTATCGTTGTAGTAGAGATTTGCAGGCTTCACATAGCAAAATTCAACCCATCTAGAGATGCTAGGACATTTACTCATGACTTCATTAATGATGACAGTTCTATCCACCAGATTAAAAGCATTGTTGAAGTCAATTAAAAGCATGCACTTGGTTAAGGAGCTACCTTGCATCTCCAAGACTCTGTTTGTTGAGTGAAAAATACCTTCTCCGCCACATTGGACCCCCACGCCAAATTGGAAGTCCCCCAGGTAGGTAGCCATCTCCTTGCTTACCCCCGAAGCCGCCAATTTAGAGCAAAGACTCCTCCAAATAGTGCCCCCTCCCGGCTTGAGCAACGGGGTAAGATGGGCACTAGCAATATAAGCACCAAGCACTGCTGGGCATCTTCCTTCCATCCAAAGGTTAACTACTCCGGTCACTGAAGACAAGAGGTCGTCTGCCACTGCAGCCGCTGGTCCACTGAGCGCATCCAAAAGATGATGGGCTCTAAGGCCGTCTTTACCACAAGATGTTCCCTTGGGAAACCCTTTTATGGCACTTAACACAGTAGATTTGTCCACGCAGAGAGGCTCACCCACAAATGGTACTGCCGGGATACAGGGGATCGGCGCAGAAGGGTGTTTGTGGCTTAGCTCTGCGAGAGTGTCAGGAGAACTTGGGAAACGCCACTGGAAGCCAACAATTTGATAGCCGTTGTATACTGCCCCAATCCCAACTTCCTTCTACAAGAAGCAAGGTTAGGCCCACTCAAACGACTGATGCTACCCTGCCCATTAAGAGAACGTCTGGGCTGCTACAAGACTAATTGGACTAAGTTGAGACACTCCTTCCCATCGTTCCATAGTTGCAAAGCCTGATTTATGCTGGCCATTTGTAACTTATTTCTGTTCCCAGATCGTTCCTCTATGGTCCCCTTGGGTGTGTACAAGCTTAAAGAACACACTGGAAGTAACAACAACTGTATCCACACAGATAGTTCGAAAGGGTTAGTGATGCTTTGAGGGTCTTGGAAAACTGAAGTCTACACTGCATCAGAATGCTTGCGACTGTGGGGATATGCTGCTGGTACACAAGGTGAAGCAGGTCCACGTCAAGGTCTGCAGCAACAACAGGTTCTACTGCCTCCAGGTGCGCTGAGATGGAAGGCAAAGGCTTGCAAATACCGTGTACCAGGCATGTTGCAGAAGTCTCATTGTATGGGCTGGGTATAACCCCTTCCTTGTGCTGTCGGCAGAGCCGTCTCCAAGAGTACATGTGCATGCACCCTGAGCAAATCCACATTTTCATTTACGACAAAACTGTCTCCCAGGCGCTGAACACAACCAAGTCACTAGCGGCTCTTTCCCTACAATCCGCTGCCTCCATAGTGGGAAGGTGTTTATCTTGCAAGTGCCAATAGAAACCCGATCGACTAAGTCCTCTACCCCCAAACCCATTGTTATAGCCATCAAGGTTCTTGTAAGGGCATTGAAACAGGTCATTCAAACCCCCTCCACCGTTCATAGCTGAACTTTGCGAGCCTGTAGAAGATCTAGTGTTTGGCATGGTATCACCTGAAGCAAAAGACTGAAAAGGAAAGATGGAAAATGGCTGGACTAAGGTTGCACCTCAAAGAGAAAAACCAACACAATGAATAGTGACACTTGCTACAACCCCTGGCAACAGGACCCAAGAAGACATGGAAGGCGCAGAAGTGTCCAGGAGAACAGGACCTGGAATGAAAGCAAAACAAAAATCTGGGCAGGAAATGGGAAATGTGGACAGGAAATGAGCACATGAATCCACAAGATTAGCCCAAAGCTAATCAAGATTGTGGACAGGAAATTAAAAGGGGTGCTCGAGTGTCTCTGAATGCATTGCAGAGCACCAAAAAGTATTACTGCATTAGTTGAACATGTTGTTGTGTTAGCCTAACAACGAGCCTCATGAGGACCCAACCAAGGGAGCCGAAGCGGCTAGGGGGATGATTATGTCGCAAGGGGGGCAAGCTAACTCTACCTTCCATGTCAAATTTCTGCAGTATTCCGCCATCGAGATTCGAACCTGGGACCTCTTGGAGCACATCAAACCTTTTGAAAAATGGGGATGACCAGCTGAGCTAGCTACCGTTATTATTATTATTATTATTATTATTATTATTATTACTATTATTATTGGATAAAGAGTTACGAAAAACTAGTTTGAAGTCTAACAAACTAAACTCCGAACTATGTTAGTTGAACATGTTGTATCTTTAAAGAACGAACATGACCAGCTAAGTTGGATACTCGTTATTGTTGTTATTAATATTTATTATTATTATCATTATTATTATGTATATGGAGTTATTTTAGTAAAAAGCCACCAAAAAAATATTTGATTAATAACAATATAAAGATTTTGTTTGTTTCCATCCGTGAGCCATAAGAATTCCAAATTTCCACGAACAAAGAACATAATATATTAAGTGCCTATTTAATTTACGAGGATTGAGTCTTATGGAGGTTTCAAGACCTTCCTAATAGGGAAAAGAGTTGCATATTCCCCGTCTTCACAACTACGTTCCTTACTTATAGGAAACGATGTTATGAATAACATAAAAAAACAAAGTCAATGGTTTTACGATTTAAAGTTAGGGTTAGAACCAATTGGTTACGTGTTTCAATATTTTAGCCTACTTTAGGATTTTTTAATTTATCTTTTAAAGCTTCACTAGTCATTTTTCTTTTTCTTTTTAGATTTTTAGATCTTCCCAATGCATAATGGTTGAACACTTTAGCCTTTACTCCTTTGCAGTTATAAGAGTTGGTTTCTTCATAAAAATGACTTGCTAATGGTTGTAAATGTGCCCCATAACACTTAGTCTGTATGGCCGTTTTGGAGCAGGATAAGTTAACAAGGAAGAGTAACACAGACTTAGACCATGTGGATATGATTGTCCCCTTACAACTTACTTTATTTCCAAAACTAATAGCGTAAAAGATAAGAAGGAAAATAGTAAATGAAATTTTATTAGTAAGAGAATATAAACAAGATAATACATGATGAATCATATTCTCCCTTGCTGAATTTTTGGATTTTATTCGTTTCCATATTCGTTTTATCCAGAAAAAACCTTGATAATTTGTGACGTAGGTTACTGTTCGATGATGTAGGCACGTGGAAGTGGAACCAACCACGATATGACATGTGCTAATTAGGTTGGCCAGAATTAATTAATATTCTCCATAAATATGTCCGAAGGAAACATAATCTACAAATTTTAGATAAATATCTGTTCATTCTAAATATTACTCCCTCTGTTACAGTTTAATCGTTTAGATTAGGTTTTGCACATATATTAAGAAATAAAGAGATATATAAATTCTTTCCAACTACACCTTTGAGAAAAAATTTTAAACATTAATTGTTAGTAGTGTATTTAAAAAAATAACTTACATTTCTAAAATAAAGTGCAAGAATGATATTGGAAATTATATAAAAAAAATCTATTTAATCAAATATTATGGGATTAAAAGAAACTCTATTTAAACAACTAAATTAGGACAGAAGGAATACTTAATAATATTTTTATTAAATACATACGATACATGCCAAATCATAATTTAACCCATATGACCACATCCAACAGCAGCCTACATCAAAATTTGTTTTGAAACCCAACCAAGTGGAGCAAAGCCGGTTTCCCATTGGGCCCATGTTTGCTCGCCGGCCTTTTCGCCATCCCTACGTTATATCAAAGCCTTTCATCGATTCAACGAGGATGAGATCAGTTACCTCACCATTGCATCAATCTTACCGCATATTGTGTACTGAGTATAGTACACATAAAAAGCATGGAATAAGTATTTCAAATTCCAAGCGAAAAAGTCGTCGGTCACAACTCTCACACCCACACATACTTTTTAGTAAAGTTTTCGAGTCTTTACTCTTTACATAGAAACACCGCACACTTCTCCACTTTCTCAATAACCGGGAATCTCTCTTTGAGATGATAAGTACACTAACTTATCATAACGTTTATGCAAAATGCAAGCATAATTATCATATAATCTAACTCACTTATCATTTAACTTATCCACGTATCATTTCGAGAACTTTACTAATACATCCATCTCGCTTTCATTTGAGGTATTAATTCTTTTAGCATCATCCTTAAGAGTACGATAAACCTGAGATCTAGTTTTGTTAAATTTATATTATCCCAACCGTATAAGAAATCGAAAGGAGTACAGTCTTCGTTAGCTAATTATTTAAAAAAAATTCATTTTCAGTTTTTTGTTTGTTATTACTTCAGAGTCTCTGTATTTATATATATATAAAATAAAAAGTTAAAAGAGAAGAGAAGAGAAGAGAAGAGAAGAAAAGAAAACCACGACTCATCTTCTTCTTCCTCTTCTTCATTTTTTTTGTCTGCAATTTTTTTTTCTTCCACTATAGATCTGTTTCCTCGTTTAGTCAATCGACTATTGGAAGGAAAAACCCTGATTTTTTTCCTCCAGATTAGGTTTGAATTTCAAAGATGACAGGCTGTTTCGATCGATTTATGTGATTTTTTGAAAGTTGAAACCCTAATTCGACTTATTTTAGAGGTTTTGTTCATTTTTGTAAAAAAGTCAAGTTAGATCTGTATTTTAGGGTTTAGAGTTTGATCTTGGAGGAGACTGTAAACATGTCTTCTCTTAGCAGAGAGCTTGTTTTTCTCATACTTCAGTTTCTTGATGAAGAGAAATTTAAGGAATCTGTTCACAAGTAAGAAGTAATTCTCTTTAATTTTGTTGTTTCTTGTATTTTGGTTTAGTTAGTTTAATTTGTTTGATATTTTTTTTTTTCTAGATTGGAGCAAGAGTCGGGGTTTTTCTTTAATATGAAGTATTTCGAGGATATTGTGAACAATGGAGAATGGGATGATGTGGAGAAGTATCTCTCTGGTTTTACAAAAGTTGATGATAATAGATACTCTATGAAGATCTTCTTTGAAATACGGAAACAGAAATATCTTGAAGCTCTTGACAAGTTAGTGTTTCATTTCATGGAATGAAATTTCATTTTACTTATTAATATATTTTTCCTGTTTAGTTTGCAATTAGTATCATTATTATGTTGATAATTCTTATTTTAGAAAATTAAGGTTTCGGTTTGAAGATAATGATGAGTTGTTTGTATTTATGTTTCAGACACGATCGTTCTAAAGCAGTAGAGATTTTGGTCAAGGATTTGAAAGTGTTTTCGGCTTTTAATGATGAGCTTTTCAAGGAAATAACTCAGCTACTTACTTTAGAGAACTTCAGGTAGTGCAAAATTGGATTGAATGAATTTAGGTCATGGAATAATTTTATTTTTTTCCCTTCCTCTATATGATTACTCCATTTCCACTTTTTTACTTCCAGGGAGAATGAGCAGCTATCTAAGTATGGTGATACCAAGTCTGCTAGGGGTATAATGCTTGCCGAACTAAAAAAGCTGATTGAAGCAAATCCCCTTTTCAGGGACAAGCTTCAGTTTCCCACTTTGAAAAACTCGAGGCTCAGGACACTGATTAATCAGAGGTAACTAACCATAGTGTAGTAATTTTAGCTTCGTTATTATCGACAAAGAGGAAATACTAAAAGGCGTTAGCTTTAAAGCGGTATTGACACGTCCGACCCTAAACCGACACCCTATATATATATATTCCCGTCTTTCCTAATTATTCATTATATCGTGTTTACTTAAAAGTGTCTTCCTAATAATTTTTACATGTAAATGTATTGTTTATTTTCTCATGCTTATAGCTGATTAATTACTTGATTTTTGCATCAGAAGTTGTTATTCCTTGTGTATCTCATAGTGATGTATACCTTGTTAATATCTCTGTCTTATCAAATATTGTTTTCCTTTGCTGAGCTTATAACCCCATAAGGTGGAATCCTCTGTCTCAGTGTTATGGTTATTAGCCTTCTTTAATTCTTAGATTTGTTTGCAGTTTGAATTGGCAGCATCAACTTTGTAAAAATCCCAGGCCAAACCCTGACATCAAGACCCTCTTTGTGGACCATACTTGTGGACAACCAAATGGCGCTCGTGCTCCTTCCCCCGTCACTAACCCGCTAATGGGTACCATTCCTAAAGCAGGGGGCTTCCCGCCCCTGGGTGCACATGGTGTAAGTGAAATTAGATAAATTATATTCCCTTGTGAATAACAAATGCACTTTTTGGGTTAAGATAATTGATCGGGTTTTCGTATTTCAGCCATTTCAGCCTGTTCAAGCACCTCTACCAACATCTATTGCAGGCTGGATGGCTAATCCCTCAGCTGTGCCTCACCCTGCAGCTTCTGCTGGGCCTATGGGTTTAGGTGCTCCAAGCAATGCAGGTACTTTGTTGGTACAAGAATGTTCTTGGTGAAATAAGCCCGTTGATCTTTTGCATTTGGATTTGTACTGTATGACTCACACATTTACTTGTCTATGAACTGTTGCTTGTTAATCCATGTTGGGATTTTCAATGAGAATAATGCCTTTTGAAGTGCATAGCAAAAATATGAGAAAGAAGTATGGATGCTTTTGTGGGTAGAGACTCATTCCTGTAGTACATAAGAGTAGTATGTTGATGTAAATGCATGCAATTGCAATTATATAGTCCATAAGATAAAGTTAAAGATCAAAGTCTTTTCGCGGAGGATTGTTTATACATATATATAACTCCATAAAGTAATTATCTATGGACCTTGTAGTGCTTTTTGATTCAACTTTTTCTACTTCCCAACGAGCCATGGTCAATGGATTCTTGGTTTGTGTATAACATCAAGGGACACAATAAATGCCGAATTTGTGGTGCCTTCATGGTATGGTTCTCAGGGAACAATGGAAGTGTTTGCCATAGGCATGGGGTAAAATGTGATGAAATAAAAGGAAGTGTGTTGATCTTTTCGACAATGCCCTTGGAGCAGTCCTGTGCCTGTAGGTTATGCTCATTAGTTTCTGTATTTCTGGTTTTAATGTTTTCTGAAGAAGCATTGTATCAAAAAAGTAACACATTTTTCCTAAGGAGGAATTTCCAACACTATCTGCCTTGATGACCTGGCTAGTGGCCCTTCTCCAAGTGATTTATACTGCTGTACCTTATTTCAAAACAAAATCTTAAAAAATTAAACTGAAGACATGAAGTACCACTTGCGTATCTCTTATCAGTCAAGCAGGGATATGCCACGATAAACCTCTTCGGTAGTAAAGGATTGCATTTCTTGATGATTTCTCATCCTTCTGTAATATATATTAGACGAGAGTTATAGAGATTGAGAACAAGATTGTTGTTCTTATTGAAAACATGTAGCGACAGAGAATGGAAGAGAATAGTTAGCATCAACGGAGTATTTTGAGCTATTCATGTAGATGATTGCGATCATGCTGGCAAGCAATAATATAATATTATGGAAGATACTAGACTACTTATTGCTGATAGACAGAGGATATTAGAAAATTTAATTTTATAGAATTAAAGTAGAGATGAGTATGTATGTTGTTACATGTTCCTCTTGATCTTATCCTCTGGTTTGTTTATGTTTTATTTATATTTTGCTTTTTTGTTAATTTTTCACTGCAGCAAACATTTTAAAGCGTCCAAGGACTCCTACAAACAACCCTGCCATGGATTATCAAACTGCAGATTCTGAACATGTTTTGAAAAGAACAAGACCTTTAGGAATCTCAGATGAGGTATTACTTTTTGAGCGTATCCTTCAGTGTTGATTATTATAAGTAATCATTTGGGTATTACTACGAAGTATGTTTTTTATCTTAATTTTTCTCTTACATTGATTTTGTTAATATGTTTAATTGACTCCTCTTCATCTACTGCAGCAGCCTAATAATTTGCCAGTTAACATTCTGCCTATCCAATACCCTGGTCAAAGTCATGCTCAGAGCTTATACTCTTCAGATGAACTACCTAAAAATGTTGTTATGAGCCTGCATCAAGGCTCTGCTATCAAGAGCATGGATTTTCATCCCGTGCAACAGACTCTACTCCTTGGTTAGCTCGCAAGTTACATTTTGTGTTTCTAGTTGTATAATTACTCTAATTGTTTTCTCTGCCAATAGATGAAATAAAGGTAGCTTCCACCCTGTTTCTGATTAATTGGTGGATTTGAACTTTCAGTTGGAACAAATGTTGGTGATATTGCTATTTGGGAGTTAGGTAACCGCGAAAGGCTTGCTCATAGAAATTTTAAGATTTGGGACAGTAGCACATGCTCAATGCCTTTGCAGGTGTGACTTCTGCATTTTAACTAAGGGTGGTTTTACTAACTTATCAAACATGAGATTAATTTGAGTTTTCTTGTTTATCTAATTAGTCCGCTTTGGCCAAGGAACCTTCTATATCCGTTAACCGTGTAATGTGGAGTCCTGATGGTGCTCTTCTCGGTATGTTCCTATCCTTTATGGATAGAGAAAATGTAATTTTTTTCTGCTAGTTATATTTTGTATATGTTGTAAAATTGAGATTAGAGTGCTTAAAGAATTTTAAGGGTAAGCCTTGGTGGATTCATGTTTAAGATTCCTACTTACCATATTCTAAACCATGCGGCAGGTGTTGCACACAGCAAACACATTGTGCATGTACACTCCTACCATGGTGGGGACGATGTGCGACATCACTTGGAGGTGTGTATTGTTCTTCCGATGTTTTGGTGATGAACTACCATATGGTCCATCACTCCGTCTAGTTTGTACCGCATTTTTATATCTCCAATCTTTGGAGAGTATGGAACACCTTGTTCGTAGGTAATTATTTATGTCTGAATTGCTTGTGAAATTTGTCATACCATTTCAGATTGATGCTCATGTTGGTGCTGTTAATGATCTTGCTTTCTCTCACCCGAATAAACAATTATGCATCATTACTTGCGGAGATGATAAATCTATCAAGGTATTCATCTATCATACTTATGAAGTTAATCTCTAGAAATAATGGTCACATATGGTGGAGTATTGAAATTTATGACCTGAATTTTAAGAGCATGAGTTTTTGCAGGTGTGGGATGCAGTCACTGGTGCCAAACAGTACACCTTTGAAGGTCATGAAGCACCAGTCTTCTCTGTTTGTCCTCACTACAAGGAAAACATTCAGGTGCTTTTCTCTTCATAGAGGGCATACCATTTTCATCATTCATTTCCATTCTAATTAGGGTAATCTGGAAGTTGCAGCTTCTTTTCTAACCTCTCTGTCTCGCAGTTCATCTTTTCAACAGCTGTAGATGGGAAAATTAAGGCATGGCTGTATGATAATCTTGGATCTAGAGTCGACTATGATGCACCAGGCCAGGGTTGTACGACCATGTCCTACAGTGCGGATGGAACAAGGTTTGTAAATGGTTTCTTTCTTTTCACTTTGATGACAGTACAAAGTGTCCCATGCTTTGATGCAAGTTCCTTTGTTTAAATTGTATAATCTGTTTGATTGAAACGCCTGCCTCTTTGATATATGGAAAACTAGATTATTCTCATGTGGAACTAGTAAAGATGGAGATTCATTTCTTGTGGAATGGAATGAAAGTGAAGGGGCAGTAAAGAGAACATATATAGGATTCCGAAAGCGTTCGGTTGGGGTGGTGCAGTTTGATACCACTAAGAACAGGTTCTTGGCAGTTGGGGATGAGTTCTTGATCAAAATTTGGGACATGGACAATCAAAATATCCTGACAACCATTGAAGCAGATGGTGGATTGCCGGTACAACTGCAGACACCCTTGATACAAAATCTTTAACTTTTCCTTAACTTTTTGTGTTGCATAAATAAGACAACTAATTTTGTTTGTATTTTCTACAGGCCTCTCCCCGTATTCGGTTTAACAAAGAAGGGACATTGTTGGCTGTTTCTGCTAATGATAATGGTATTAAAGTATTAGCAAACTCTGATGGACTCCGCTTACTACATTCTGTTGAAGGTCCAAGAACATCTGAAGCTGCTGCAAAGGTAACCTGATCATCCTAACATCTTAGTACAACATAAACTGAACATGTTATGTGAAAAGTAACTTTTTTTTTTCTTTTTTTCCAGGGACCAATGATTAATGCATTGGGAGTTGCGGGTTCAGTTGCTGGACCAAGTGCTGGACTTTCAGATCGAGGTCCTCCAATAGTGGCAATGGGTGGTTTGGTAAGTTAATTTGATGCTTCTCATGGGTTGTTTGGATCTGTGATGGACTTCTAGTTGTTCTATTATTTATTGGACAGATTCTCTATGTTTGAATAATGGTATATAGAATAACTAATTAATTTTTTATTCTGCAGAATGGAGACAGTCGAAGTATGGCGGATGTGAAACCGAGAATTACTGAAGAGTCTGTAGAGAAACCTAAGATTTGGAAGCTAACTGAAATCAACGAGCCATCTCAATGTCGTTCCTTATGCCTTCCAGATAATTTGTTAGCTCTAAGGGTACATCTTATCTTAACTACAATCTTGAGTTGTTTACCAATTAGCTTAGGTGTTGAAGGCGTGCCATGCATCCATTTTATAACACCTTGTAAAGCCTACTCTATGGTATCTTGTTTTCATCTCCACATCTAGTTACCTTTACATCTGCCTTTCACTGGCTGAAGCTAGCTGGGCATAATACGTACAACAGATATATAAGGAAAGGGTTGCCCACACTTGCACTTTGTGGATCTAGACTGCTTAACAGTTTGTGATCGACTTCTTCAGTCGAGAATTGAGCTTTAGCTAAGAAAAGTGTTATACTTTCTGGCTTGATAATTTAAAGTTAATGTTCGACTGCACAGTTCATATATTTCTTTTGTGGTCTTCCTGATATGGAAGACGTCTTTTTAAGTTTGTTTAAGCCTGATAGCTTTTTGTTTTGATTTTGGGTCACTTGGAAGTATATGGATTTGTTGAGTTTCAACCTAGAGCATCTCTGAATCGTAATATTGAGGAGACATTTCATTCACCTGCATGAAATTGGTTTCCACTATTTGTCTATTTTTCTCATCGAAAAAAGCATTTATTGTGAGATTGTTTTCCCCTTTATTCTCTATAGATTGCCTGATCTTCTAATTGTAATGGTTGTTCCTTTCTCATAAATGGTTTATCAGGTTTCTAGATTGATTTACACGAATTCAGGAATTGCCTTATTAGCTTTAGCAGCTAATGCGGTTCACAAGTTGTGGAAATGGCAGAGGAACGACCGTAACACATCAGGAAAGGTAATGATTGATGTTCTGGAAACTTGGATTTGCGCAAGTATTATTGTTATCAGTAAATTGAATGCATAACCTTTTGCAGGCAACCACCAACGTGCCACCTCAATTATGGCAACCCTCTAGTGGAATACTAATGACCAATGAAATCAGTGATACAAAGCCTGAAGATGCTGTTCCTTGCTTTGCACTTTCAAAGAATGATTCTTATGTTATGTCAGCATCAGGAGGAAAAATATCGCTTTTCAACATGATGACATTTAAGGTAATTTGAAATCATTTTCATGTATTAATCATTCATTAATCTTTCGCTCCTCCTTTAGAAACTTGGTGCTGAATTTGTTTTATGCAACAGACAATGACGACATTCATGCCTCCACCTCCAGCTGCAACTTTTCTTGCTTTCCATCCACAGGACAATAACATCATTGCCATAGGAATGGAGGATTCCTCTATTCAAATCTATAACGTTCGAGTTGATGAGGTCTTGATCTTGTTGTACTGAGAATTTAGTTGGTTTGTAGCGAACACATGCCCCAAGATTGATAGTATGACATCCTCTTGCAGGTTAAAAGTAAGCTGAAAGGCCATCAAAAGAGAATAACAGGTCTTGCCTTTTCTAATTCACTGAATGTGCTTGTATCATCAGGGGCAGATGCACAGGTCAGTGAATTTCTGTCCAAGTGTTGTAATTTCATACCAGTTACAAGTAGTAGTGTTGGAAAGTGGTGTTTCAGAATAAATGTGTGAATCGTTAGTACAAAATGATGATCTATGGACCTCATTTTGTGTTGTTATTTTGAGTTATTTTATGAATCAATTTTGAAATCACTAACAGGTCTACATTTTTTTTTAACTAGCTATGTGTTTGGAGCACCGATGGATGGGACAAACAGGCCAGTAAATTCTTGCAGATTCCAACAGGGCGAGCGTCAGCTCCACTTGCAGAGACTCGTGTTCAGTTTCACCAAGATCAAATACACTTTCTGGTAGTTCATGAAACTCAAATAGCCATATATGAAGCACCAAAACTCGAATGTCTTAAACAGGTAATTTGGGTTCTTAGCTGTTTGTAATAACATGAGTTCCAGCTTACATTAGTATTTAAGTTATCCTTCTATGCATTCACCCAAAAAGAAAGATGACGAGACAGACAGTTATTTCCATTGTTCCAGATGCATGACACATATTGTAGGTCAGCACTTAATTGTCTCCCACTGGATATCTTCTGGATGGTTTATCAGTGGGTGACACGTTCAAATGGTTCAGACTATCCCATTTGTTTCATTCTGAGTAACATCGATACATAGTTATTTAGTCCTGGAAACATTAAAGGAGGGTTACCCTGTTTAGTTCGAATAATTCAAGAATATACATCAGCTTAAGTCGCCAATCCCATTAAGTTTGGACAAACTAAACAAGCTTTTCTTCAGTGATATTTGAAAAGAAGATTAATCGTATTCTCTAGACAAATTAGAAGTTTAGAATTCCTCACACTTGAGTTTCTCCTCTTGTCTGCATAGATTAATTCTTTATGCCATGGGTTTGATTTATTATATGTTATTATTCTCTTGCAGTGGATTCCTCAAGAATCAAGTGTTCCTATTACACATGCTACATACTCATGTGATAGCCAGTCCATATATGCTAGTTTTGGAGATGGTAGTGTCGGCGTATTTACATCCACAACACTCGTGTTAAGGTGTCGGATTAATCCTAATGCTTATCTATCACCAAACATCAGGTAATCTTTGTGCCGACTTAAGTAATTGCACTTGTTTTTCCTAAGACCTAATTTTTTTTTTCTTTTCAAATATTAATTGTTTAAATTAGCTCGAGGGTGCATCCACTTGTGATCGCGGCTCATCCATCTGAACCTAATCAAATTGCACTTGGCTTGAGTGATGGAGGGGTCTACGTTGTTGAACCATTAGAGTCAGATGGGAAATGGGGCACTGTCCCACCACCCGAAAATGGTGCTGGTCCAAGCATTACATCTGGTCAAGCCGGTGGTTCTGATCAATTGCCAAGATGACGATATGCTTGCCTGGCACCAGTACATGATTTTTACCCTTAATCCCACTCGACCGCAGCTCATGGGAAATTAATCAGTACCGTATTATTTTTTAGGGTTAGATGGCTGACAGCTCATGCAAATCTTTCATTGTCATCACCTGTCGTTAACCTACGGTTAAGACTTCGGCTGATGGTCCAGTTCCTTTGTAGAATGCTTGAGCTGAAGGTAGATGATTGTAAATGTAGAGAGGCAGGGTCATATGGAGGTCAGATGATTACGTTATTAAGGTGAAACTATGACATTTTACTACTAACTAAATTGTGAATCATAGGGTTTGAAGAAGGAAATATGGGATGGTTTCATTTTTCTTTGTGGAGCTCTACAAGTTTCTGACCTGTATCCAAAAGTTATTGTTTTATTAGATTGCTTTATGTTAGTTTTTTTTTTTTCGAATGCAATGGCAATTTTCTTTTCTATTTCCATTCACCGTCAACAAATTTTTGCTTTTATGGGTTACACAGGGGTGAGATGCAGCATTATGAGTTTGAGCAATTTTTAGAAGGTTAAATTGTCAGGCAGACCCGATGCGGCTCAAATGTGGTTCCAAATTGTGATATGTGGTATTAGGTCTGTTTCAATGTAGTTGGTTTAGATTATTTTGACAGAATCATCCTTTTTTGGGTATTGGTTTTGCTTAATTTGTCTTTTTTTTTCAAGAAAAAAACAAAACAATTGACATAAAGCGTAATAATTTGGACGACAGACTGAACAGCAAAACTGAATTCAAATTATGGTACAAAATTACTTAGTAGAAAGCACGATGCCATACTAATTCCCTTAACGTAATCTCCCATCTTACATGTAAGTTATTCTTGTTTGATTTATATAAAACCGTAGAAAATCATCTTTATAATTAAATCCAATGGTTTCTCCTGCAAGAATAAAGGTTGTCAGGGAACAGATGTTTTCAACTTGAATGTGCAGCTGATCATCCATGTACGGGCAATATAATTATCGCCATCACCAGCACCAGCACCACGGTCTGGAGGGAACCGTTTTATTTTAGCTTCAAAAGTGAAACGCCTTATCCAATTAGAGAAGCATGGGGATTTTACCGCACCCACGTTCCATTTGCAAATTGTAGAACTTAAGACATCCCCCATCGTACGAAACTCAATATACGTGTAGGGAGGGTACTAGGAGTAGGAGTAGGAGTAGCAGTAGTGGGCGTCAAAGCAACAACAGAATGGAGCCGGTGCTAAACCTAGCTGCTGTACTTGAACACCTACAGTCTCTCTCTTGATCCACATTTGCTTAACAATGTCCTTCAATATATACAGCTGAACATTAAAACGACGACGACTAACAAAACTACTCCGACTGTTACAGTGCTGACGGCTATGATTTATGTTGTTTCTTGTCGCCTTTCCAGAACGTGCAACATATAGATATCCTTTATGCTCCAGGAGATGATGTTCAACTACTACAGTCGTGGATAACCTGACAATGTTTATAATTAAAGGAAAATGTTCTCGATAATTACACACCAAACAAGCAAGGAGATTATATACTCCCCATAAATCACACATACACACTGACATAGGACAATGACATTTACAATTAGAAACAGAAAATGAAAAGGAGTGTGTACACAATGTAACAGTAGTACCCTGCTCAGCATCTGAAATCTAGGTCCATGAAGACCCTTTGTAAAAACGTCTGCCAATTGATCAATAGTAGAGAGATGCGAGAGACATTAAGTGATTTGGCTTGAACAAGCTCTCTCACAAAATAAAAATCCACATCCATGTGCTTCATTTTGCTATGAAAACTGGATTTGAAGCAAGAGATAAGCTGCTAGCGTTACTAGTATGCGGTTTT
Organism: Papaver californicum; assembly: GCA_023531435.1. NCBI lineage: Eukaryota > Viridiplantae > Streptophyta > Magnoliopsida > Ranunculales > Papaveraceae > Papaver > Papaver californicum. Next base: position 1,858,732 of record JAJJMC010031056.1, read on the forward strand.
GAACCGGAAGCCTGTAAGTCTAATAGCACAAAAATTACTAGTATCATGCAATCAAGCAAATGCGGATAAATCCAAAAATTAAGAACTAAATTTGATGTTAGCAAAAAAGATAATTTGATGTTCAAAAGTTGAGAACTAGATTTATCAACTACCCAGGCCAGTGAATCCAATCAGTGGGGTCAATTGCCATTTTCCACCATGTAGGTCCACCGCTGGTCTAAATTGTCCTTAAAAAACAGAAACCCTTTTTACCGTAATAGTTACTACCTTTGTCCCATGAAAAGTGATATTTTCAGTTTTCATTTCTACCTAAAAATAGGCCAAGCTAAAATAGGAAAAGTATCACTTTTCCTAGGACTGAGGGAGTAGTTTTTGTTAGAATTAAAAATGAATTTATTACTTATTTATAAAAAAAATATTTTGTTACAAAAATTATCTTGATGGGACCAAAGGGTCACTAGCCTATATTGTGTGTGGAAATAAAAAATCCATTTTTCACTTCTATGTGAATGAGAAACCGTTGGTTTGTCCCGCATGGGATAAACCAAGGATGAAGTCTATCTAATT
>JAJJMC010031056.1:1929298-2230288 GCA_023531435.1 Papaver californicum
ATTCTGATACATCTAACGCTGCTGTTCATTGTTGCAAGATTTCAACAGTAGAATCCACATGGAGGTACTACTGAACAAAAGCTAGCACTGGGAAGGCACTAAAGGTTCCCGTTTCACAAACAGATATTCACACGGCACATTTCTCGACCCCTGTGGTAAGGATGCAATATCCAACAATATTCTGAACAAAAAATGACTATCATTTTGCATAGCTAAATTATGGAAAAGATAAATTAAAAAGAATCTTATTAAACTGATCAAAATAATTAATTTCAATTTTTAGAAACTTGGACTTAAAGATATTAAATAAAAGTAAAAGTGAATTCTTGGACCCGGAGGGTATGGAGGAAAATCATCTGGATTCTGGAATGTACCTCGTAGGCTTTTCTCCAAGATCTTCCAATGAAATAAAGCTATTAATGTTAGAATTAAAAAATGATTTGTTAGTATTTTATTTTGATGGGAATTGATCCTGGGATCAATGGGTCGTTAGCTATTATGTGGGTGAAAATAACAAATCCATCTTTTCACTTCTTAGTGGATGAGAAACTCTTGGTTAGTTCCACATTGGACAAACCAAGGATGAAGTCTATCCATATTACCACAAAGGTTGCACCTAAGGGAAAGAAATTGTGTATTGGATATGGACTAAGAGAATGGGCTAGTGGGCAAACTCACACATATGCGGTGCTTCGCACCGAAGCATGCGAGCCGCTGGCTTGCGTATGCTTGCATGTAATTTTGCGTGAGATGGCGTGTGCACCGTCGAGTACACGGCGTGAGCTCGACGTGTGCGCAGCATGTGCCAGCGTGTGCCTATCAAGACCTAATGGTCTTTTATTTTAAATTCCTATAATAAATATTTTACCGTTTTATTTTATGGGAATTTATTCATATTAAAAACTGTTTCATTATTTATGAGAATTAAATAAAAAAGATTTTTTTCATAAATACAATTTAATTCTCCTCTCTCAAATTTTCCGATAAAAGCAGAAAAAGGATTTCATTTTTCCTTACCCCAGACGCAGCTACTATCCTGTCGTCTTTTCCCCTCTTCCTGCTTTGTTTTGAGCACGTAGATAAAATTTTTCTTTCTTATTCTGCTGTTAAGTTCGCAACGGGCCAACGAGTTTTTGCTAGCTGGGTTGGTATCAGGTGGTTTTATCCTGGATTCGATTTGTCCTCACTAGTGGTATAACAACACTCTTTCTAGAGGTGTACCCGACAAATATCGAGTTAAGGGCAGTCTGTTGAACAAGCGACTCCATCTTCCTGTGTGTGTGTTTGTCTGAAGTCTGCTGTTGTTTCTTCTAACCCTTAACTATCTTCAAGCTTCTGTTTGGTTTGTTCTCTGTTACAAGATATTATCCAACAATCTTAACTCGATAATTGTCCTTCTGTTTCAATGGATAGCTGGTGTATGGAGTCAATATTAATCAAACATTTTAGTATGGATTAAATTAAATTGATTTAAAACTGGAAAGATTAATATTATTAAAGAAGATATAATTTTTACTGATTTGGGTTTATAAGAAGCTAGAGAAGAGAATGGATGTTGATGATTTGTTCTGGCGTATTACGTTTTCGAAACTCAAGTTTTGGATTCGGTACTCCATCAGTATTGGATATTGATAATGGGGAAAAGAAATGAGGTTAGACTTATTCATGTGTTTAGAAAGAAGAGGCTGAGAAGATGACATGCATTGTTAACGGATTAATTAAAAGGGTGAAAATGAGTCTGGAGTCTTATCGCTTCATCAAAGTTATTAATTCCCTCCATCCACAATTCACGCCACAAATCAGTGTGAAACGTCAAAAGTCAGAAATGTATAGCTTGCAAATGAAACTTGATTCATGGAGAATTAATGTAAAATCAAATTGTTATTATTGGAAAGTTTTTATAGTAGAGAAGACGTTGTGGGACCGTCTGTATTCTTGGATACTTATTATGCACTTCAAAGAGAAAAAGAACATTTGCTCGAGTTAGTGGTTACTGTGAAGCAACACTATCAACTCAACGTATGTCATGGTTAGAATTGATTCTTCTTTCTTGTAATTAAGTTTGCAAATGAAAGAAACGCCTTTTACTAAATCAAGCATTTACTTAAGGCAATTAAGAATTCCATTCAAGGCATTTACGCCTTTTACTAAATGAAAGAAACATAATGGTTGTAAGATAAATGGGTTCAAATGTTTGAAGTATGAATTCGGCACTTTCTGTTTTATTTAATGGAAAGAATTAGTAAACATTTACTAAATTAACGCCTTTTACTAAATCAAGCTTTTGCTCCAAGCTTTTACTTTCAATGAAGACTTAATTTGATGGCAAAGACTTGAACAAATTGATACCGATTGGTAATGTTGGATGTCATGTAATAAATCCAGTATGGGCTATCATCTATTCATAAATTAATCTTTAAAGTGTAAAAGATGAAATGATGTTCTGGTGTGGTCTTTGAATTTAATTTCTTAGCGTTCTGTTAAATTAAGGGCGGAATTTAAATTGCGAAATTTTTGGAGGCAGTTTTCTTGGTCGTTAAAATTGCGGAATTTTCGGAGGCAGTTTTCTTGGTTTTTAAAATTGCGGAATTTTCGGAGGCAGTTTTCTTGGTCGTTAAAATTGCAGAATTTTCAAAGGCAGTTTTCTTGGTCGGTAAAATTGCGGAATTTTCGGAGACAGTTTTCTTGATCGTTAAATTGCGGAATTTTCGGAGGCAGTTTTCTTGGTCGTTCTAAAGGAAGCAACATAAACTGAATATGGACGAATCATAATATACAGGTATGATTTATTAATTATTATCATAATATATTTTTAATATATGAATCATATGCATGATGTCTTGAAATTATTTAAAACGGTTATTACACTCAGATTAACAACCGTAGGTCACGTTTGATGAAACGTTGAGATGCACTAAAATTTATGCACTAAATTTAATGCATAAAATCAAGATAATTATTATACGCATAATAAAACGTAGTTATCATACACTAAAATGATTTTACATGGAGCATGCGTAGGGTGTTGATTATTTGATTATAAATAAATAATATTCATATTATAATTAGGCAATATTTTAAAGAAATCGTAAGGATTTATAAAGAAATAAATTAAAATAATGCTAATTGTAATGAAAAACAACAAGAACAAGTTTTTTGGTACAGTGTCTGAAGTCATCTGGTAACCAATGTGAGAGACTGGTGGGTAGACTCTGGTGCTACCAAGCATGTCTGCGGAAAAAAAAAATGTGTTCACCTCCTATCAGAAGGTAGGGGAAGGAGAAAAACTCTATATGGGTAACTCGTCCGCAGCACATGTTGCGGAAAAAGGCAAAGTTGGGCTGAAGCTCATTTTTTGGCAAAACTCTCACATTGAAGAAATTGTTCATGTTCCAGACATCTGTAAAATTCTTGTATCTTGTAGTATATTAGATGATAAGGGTTTTTATGAATCTGGGAAAAATAGTGTAACTCAGTGGAAAGAGCTATAAGACAGAGGGTTTTTTACAAATTAAATGTAACCTCAATTTAAATAAATAAATTTGATTTCTTTTATGTTTGTGTGTCATTGAATGTTTGACATGGTAGACCTGGTCATGTTATTCAATGAACAATCTGGCGAGCATAGGCTGCATTCCCAAATTTAATTTGGAAAGTAAACATAAAGGTTAAATATGCATAAAATCAAAATATGCTAAAAAGTCTTATAAGAAAAAAAAAACATTCAGGAAAAATTGTAAACCCTTAGAATTAATTCACTCAGACCAAGTTGACTTGAACTCAGTTCAAACTAGAGGTGAAAATATAATTCCTTAAGGAGATGATGAAGCCATGAATTAGTTCAGGACTACCTGCGAACTTGTGGGGGGGAGACCGTCCACTCAGCTTGCTATGCCCTGAACAAAGTACTTATTAAAAGATCAGATAAATCTCCAAATGAATTATAGAAAGGTAGACAACCCTATTTTGCATACTTCAAAATGTAGGGGTGCTTGGATAAGGTTTCTATCCCTCCAAATAAGAGGACAAAGATAGGACCCAAAATTGTTAGATGTGTCTTCTTTGGATATCCTGAACACATTACAGATTATAGTTTTAGGGTTGTAAGTTCTGATATTTCAGAAATTGGTCTGAATACCATTAAGGAATCTAGGGATGTTGTGTTACTTGGAAAAATTATTTTCCTTTGAAATCTGAATCTCGCATGATATGTGTTGATCCCCTGGATATCCTTTCTACTAGTCAGACAATACTTCTATAGGAAGATGAAGTTGAGCCTTGAAGAGGCAAGAGATTTAGAATAGAGAAATCTTTTAGAGCATGAAAATTTTGATCATGTAATGATTTCTAATGGGTTTAAAATAAATGAATCTGACAAGTATGTTTACACTAAACTTGTGCATGATACCTGTGTGATTGTATGTTTGTATGTTGATAATCTGATTATACTGGATACAACCATAGATGTATTTTATTCCACTAAGAACATGTTGAATGAGACCTTGACATGAAAGGATTAGGTCCCTCAAATGTAATCTTAGGGATGAAAATTAGAAGAGAGTCTAATAGATATAATCTTAGTCAATCTCATTATATTGAATCTGTACTTAGAAAATATAACCAGTTTGATAGGAGCATTGGGATGCACTTTTTAGAGTGTTAAGGTATCGAAAATACACTTTAAACTTTGTTTGAGTTATAAGAGATACTCTGCAGTCCTTGAAGGACATTGTAATGCAAACTGGATAGCATACTCAAAGGAGTCTAAATCTACGAGTGGATACGTTTTCACTCTAAGATGTGGATCAGTGTCTTGGAAGAGTTCCAAACAGACCTGTATCGCTCGGTCCACTATGCAATCCGAGTTTATTGCGTTAGATAAAGCAGGAGAGGAAGCCGCTTGGCTAAGATGCTTTTTAGAAGAAATTCCTCTCTGGCATAGGCCTGTGCCAGCTATATCTATACATTGTGATTGTCAAGCTGCAATAGCTAATGCTAAAAATAGCAACTATAATGGAAAATCCATTCATATTCGGAGAAGACACAATTCTCTAAAACAACTAATCTCGAATGGCGTTATTTCTGTTGACTTTGTGAGGTCTAAGGAGAATATCGCGGACCCTTTGACGAAAGGCTTGTCCAAGGAGATAATTAGTAATGCATCGAGGGGGATGGGACTTAAGCTCATCAATTAAAACTTGTCATGAAGGATACTCAACCTTGCTGACTGGAGATCCCAAGATCTAGGTTTTGAATGAGACAACTAATTTGTGGCGGGTAAAAATTAAACACTATCAGAGAATTATTTTCTCTGTCCCTTCCCTGTGGTGTAGACGTGATAGTGTGACTGCATATGAGGATGAATTATAGTAAAGTCTTAATGAGTTCTATAGTTTCAATTTAAGATTGAAATGGGGTGTAACAGTTAACACTCTTGATAGAATTCACCTATCTGAATGAGGAAGTGGGTCGCTTTCTATGAGAACTGAGATGATTCCCTAGAGCATTATGAGAAACGGGATATGTCCAGGGCCAAAACGGACACAATGGCGTGAACTTAACAACAATTTTAAGAGATATCTCGCGTAAGGAGTTATTGATGAATTATACCAAACGATGACAGTTCAAGACATCGCGTTCACTGTCCATCAAGTAGTTCTGGTGCTTCTCACTAAGCAAAGGTTCAATTCCTTATGGACACCTATTGCTTAAGAGGTATTTCTCGTTTTTCAGGTTTTTCTGATTTCTTCGTGTTTCTTCATTCATGTGGGGGATTGTAAGAATTAAAAAATGATTTGTTAATATTTTGTCTCGATGGGAATTGATCCTGGGATCAAAGGGTCGCTAGCCATTATGTGGGTGAAAATAACAAATCCACCTTTTCACTTCTTAGTGAATGAGAAACCCTTGGTTAGTCCCACATTGGACAAACCAAGGATGAAGTCTATTCATATTACCACAAAGGTTGCACCTAAGGGAAAGAAATTGTGTATTGGATATGGACTAAGGGAATGGGCTAGTGGGCAAACTCACACATATGCGGTGCTTCGCACCGAAGCACGCGAGCCGCTGGCTTGCATATGCTTGCGTGTGATTTTGCGTGAGATGGCGTGTGCCCCGTCGAGTACACGGCGTGAGCTCGACGTGTGCGCAGCATGTGCCAACATGTGCCTATCAAGACTTAATGGTCTTTTATTTTAAATTCCTATAATAAATATTTTACCGTTTTATTATTTATGAGAATTTATTCATATTAAAAATTGTTTCATTATTTATGAGAATTTATTTGAATTAAATAAAAAAGTTTTTTTCATAAATACAATTTAATTCTACTCTCTCAAATTTTCCTATAAAAGCAGAAAAAGGATTTCATTTTTCCTTACCCCAGACGCAGCTACTATCCTGTCGTCTTTTCCCCTCTTCCTGCTTTGTTTTGAGCACGTAGATAAAATTTTTCTTTCTTATTCTGCTGTTAAGTTCGCAACGGGCCAACGAGTTTTTGCTAGCTGGGTTGGTATCAGGTGGTTTTATCCTGGATTCGATTTGTCCTCACTAGTGGTATAACAAAACTCTTTCTAGAGATGTACCCGACAAATATCGAGTTAAGGGCAGTCTGTTGAACATGCGACTCCATCTTCCTGTGTGTGTGTTTGTCTGAAGTCTGCTGTTGTTTCTTCTAACCCTTAACTATCTTCAAGCTTCTGTTTGGTTTGTTATCTGTTACAGGATATTATCCAACAATTAATGTGGGGAATTGCATGAGCATACAGCACATACATATTCGAGAGACTTTTGTACTTGTAGTGTTAGGGTCATAACAAATAGGTGCTCTATAGTCATGCACATCACAATCCTCCCACATCAAAACTTGATTGTTATCTGTTATGGAAAATGGTTTATGATGGCTGTCAGCAGGGAAGTCAGCTTTGTATTTCATACTGATCTCCCGAATCCAAACCCAAGGGTTCGATTCATCATTCTCATCCACGGGGGAGTACCATTCATTCTTCTTCCTTTTCTGCACTCTCTTTAATATCCAAATATCCATACGTTTATCTTCCTCGCGACTATATTCATCTTCAGGATCTTCAGAAGACTTCTCCACTGTATCATGATAAACACACAAACTACCATTCAAGGACACAATAAGATGCTTGTAGCCACGAACTAGATCATGACAGGGTGGCATTGGAAGGGTACCAAAAGTCTCATCTGCTAAATAAAAAACTCGGATGTTCCAGTCATCTTCAATACGCTCTATCCAATAAAGTGCCTCATTTGCGAAAACCAATCTTTCTCGACGAGTAAAACGTATTTCTCCTTTGTTTCTCCACCCACTACCATCAGGGTATATACTTGAACCCTTCCCATTGTTCCCAAGTACTTGAGTTGGCTGTACTCGTAGGTAACTTGAACAACCTTGTACTCATTAGTAGACTGACAGTAACCAAATCCACCAAACACACCTCAGGCCTTGATATTTCACCAAAATCCATCTCCGGAAAATAAACATATTCTCCTGGATTGCATATGTACACAAGACACTTTGTTTCATCTTTTCGAACAGGAAAGCAAACTAAACCATTGCAAGAACCAAATATGATAGGATTAAAAGGTTTCTTTTTTATCAGCTTAACAAGGATATCTCGGGATTGATCGAAACCAAGGTCGATCTTTGTGTCTTGTGAGAAATTCGTTCGTCATGAATACTTATGTCCTCATTGTATCCGTGGAAGATCTGGAAATCTTCAGAGCGTTTTTCCAAAACTGCAAAAAGGAGACCCGGCTTTGGTTTTTTCAAAGTAATTTTCCAAAGTCTGCATATTGCTCTGCCCAGCAAGACACGCTCAATTGGGATATAAGAAAGTATGTTTTTTGTTATATCTAAATTGAGATTCTTGATAAACCCATTGCTGGTTCCAAGAATGTTTGTGATGAATACTTTTCTTTTGGTAGCAGGCGTATGCTTAGCATCATCTAGAGCATACCTCTTGGACCAGCTCTCTCCAAGATCCTTCAATGAAACACAGCTATTCATGTGAGGAATTGCTCGAGTAGCAACTGACGCATACTTATCCAGGACTTGCTTTAAAGTGAGAGTATTAGGGTCTTAACAAAATACATTTGACCATTGATTTCCCCACAGCAAAATTTGATTGCTTCTTGTTATGGCAAATGGTTCATATTCAACAGGATCACCAGAGAAGCATTCATACTTCATACTGAACTCCCAGATCCAAACCCATGGGTTCGAGTCATCATTCTCGTCCACAGGGGAGTACCCAAAAGGGCCAAAACAATTGTTCTTCTTCTCGTAGTTCTTCTTCTTCTTCTTCTTCTTTATATCTTTCTTTAATCTCCATATATCCATACAATTATCTTCCTCCAAAGAATATCTAGAAGAACTTTTAGCAGTTCTCACATGATAAACACCTTAACTCCCTCTTAACGACGTGAGATGAACTAGTTTACTAGGATAATATCCTGGAACAATGTCAAAACACGGTGGCAATGGGAGGATACTGATCGTCTCATCTGTTAAATCAAAGATTATAATGTTATTAAATTGGAATTCTGTACTATGATCCAACCAATAAAGCAAGTTGTTTGCAAAAACTGCCCGCTCCATGAGAATGTAAGGAATTTCTCCTTTGTATCTCCACACATTCCCACCACCAAGGGTGTAAACCTGAACCCTTCCGACATCGGATACGTCGGTCTCGTAGTAAACTTGAACAACCTTGTATTCATTAGTGGAGGTTGAATAACCAAATCCACTGTAGACCTCAGGGTCTGATGTTCCACCTAAATCCATAAGATAAATGTATTCCCCTGTCATGGGGTTGCATATATAACACGTTTGTCCTTTTCATAATCTGGAAAACAAACTAAACCATTGCAACAACCATATACGTCCTTCAAGAAAAGAAGAACGCTTTCTGGTTCGGCACCGGACGGGCGCTGCTCAAAGAACACAGAGAACGTCCTAGACTTCCATCCTAACCTCTATTGAGGGCTTTTGTGGAGGTGAAGTTTTATCTATTTCGGAAGCTAAGCCCGCCAGCATACGCCATAGAAGGTATATATTCGTCTTGACCTAAACCATGGTTAATCTTGGTAAGAGACTGAAAAGAAAGATGTTCAACGTTTACCTCTTCTTCTTTTTCGCTATATTCATCTCCATAACAGGGTTCGATATCCAGCCCTGTGAAAAGGAAACCGGTCTTTGGTATGTTTAAGTGATTTCTCCAGAGTTTGCATACTGCTCTGCTTCGTGAGACGAATTTGATAGGTTTACGAGAAAGTATGTTTTCTGTTATGTCTGAGTCTATGATTACTCCATTGCTTTTGATAAAACTTTCGGCGATTTCTCCTCTTTTGGATCTATCATGATTTCCCATGGTGAGTTGTGAAATACAGTACAATAAAGTATCATATATGTAACCATAATGTGTGACACCCAAAAAAACATGAATGAGTATCCCAGTGACTATGTTCTATGAGGCGCGAGGCGAGGCACCCACACCATGAATCGTGCGCCTTTGACAACATAGCTAGTGATACACTGATACCTAATATTTGGGTGCCTTCAGTAGTGCACAATTATTATTTTATTTCTTTTTGGCATATTACAGCATTAAAAACCTCCTGTGAAGAGGGACTCCATTCTTCTAAGAGGGTAATTCATCAATTCAAGATCTTGAACAGATGCTATCAAGTATCAAATCTTCCTCCTCCCGGTTTTCTGATTGCTGTTATTCAAGCACGTACCTCATTTTGTAGGCTGTTTCAACGCATCTAATGGTGGTAATTACTTCATTTGTTCGCTTCAAAAAAAATCTGTATCTAGAACAGAAAGGCAAGTTTATTATACCTCTCTCTCAGTGAATTACAACTGCATCACTTACTTGTACCCTTTTCGCGTCACTGGCGAAATTGATAAATGGCTACATGCTGTTTACCAAAAGAATATTGCTTTTTAATTTCACTTAGTTATTTATCTAACAGGAAACAGAGGAATGAAAATTACAACATTTGAATGAAATAGTCCTCAAATCAGCTTCTTACTGAAAGGATAGGTAGTGTATACCCTTGCAAGTCTACAAATTAAGGGGTCTTGGTATTGCCTGAAGGGGAATGGCCTTTCGCAGTGCCAACCCCATTTTTTCACCCACGTCCAAGGTATCAGGCGTGACTCCACTTTCAAGACTCCATTCGAAGTTTTGGATTAATGATCCTACCACAAAATGGATCATTTGGTGTGCTAATGGAAGCCCTGGGCACATACGTCGCCCAGCTCCAAAAGGTAAGAAATCAAAGTTTTGCCCACGATAATCAACTTCTGAACCTAAGAAGCGTTCAGGTTTGAAGGAAGAAGGATCATCCCAGGTAGCCGGATCTCTTCCGATTCCCCAAACATTAACAAACACTTGAGTGTTCTTTGGTATCAAATACCCCATTAACTCGGTTTCTTTTATCGCACTTCGTGGTATCAGTAATGGAACCGGAGGATGTAACCGCATTGTCTCTTTAATTACTGCCTGTAGATAGTGTAGCTCTTCAATATCACTCTCTTCAAGCTTCCTATCAGTGCCAACAACTTGGAAGATCTCATCTCTAACCTTCTTCATTGCTTCGGGCTTAGGTAGAAGCTCTGTCATCGTCCACTCAACCGAAGTGTTTGTTGTCTCTGTGGCTACCATAAAGAGTTCCTGCATTAACAAAACCGTGTTATTGATGAACTTTTGAATAGAGCGTACTTTAATTATGAAGAACCACATCATGCATTGCAGAGCTAAGAATTATGTTCAATTTTGCATTTTACTCACCAGTAAGAGAGTGTTGAGATTTTTGTCAGTAATTTTAGCTGGTTCATCCTTGCCGCTGCCTTCAAATTCCATAAGCACATCCAAGAAATCCCTGCCTTTTTTTTGTCCTCCTTCCAGTTCCATACTTCGGCGCCGTTCCTCTACAAAACTGCCAATAATTGCAAGAACAAGCGTGAGTTTCTCTTTAATCTTCCGCTGTAAACCTTGTGGATCCAATCCACGTAAAGCAGGGAATAAATCAGCTAAATTTGGTTTAGCTGTGAGTTCTGTTAATTCGGAATTCAGGTTAAAGAAATCATTTCCTTTGCTGGACTTAGGATCAACAAGGTCCCTAGAAAGTATTAGATTTCCAATCACGTTGAAAGAGGAAGCAAAAACATATCGTGCTAGCTCAACACTAGTGCCTGTCTGCGTTGCTTCATCAGCTATCCATTGTCAACACATTTCCTTCGTAGAGGTGCCGTGTCTTTGATACGTTTTCTTGAGAAGAGTTCAGTTGTACAGATTCGCTTTAACATCCGCCAGTATGGACCATACTCACCAAGTACCATAGTACCAGAATGAGCATTATCGGTTTTCAGGGCCTCATTTAAATAACGATTGCAGAACGAATGATCATGGTTTTTGAATAACTCCGTTGCCGATTCTGCAGAAGCTACAAGGAGAGTGTTGATGGAGCCCAATCGTTACCAGATTAGAGGTCCATATTGACGTTTTAGAAGTGCTAAGTTTATGTGTGGTTTCATCCCAATATCCAAGATGTTGCCTATCACTGGCCAACCTGGTGGCCCTGGAGGTAAGGAGCGGCCGCAGGTTTTTCTAGTCGCAGCTACCTTTCTTCTATGGATCCATGAGCAGAAAAAACAGACTAGCCACTGCCATGGAATAGGCTGTCCAGACCATTTCCCCAGTGAGAATTTCCATCGTACTAAGAAAAGGATATGGCGAAATCGGTAGCTGTTCCGTATTTCGTGAAGGACGCTTTTGATGTGCTTCTTGCTCCGTATAAATCTAGAAACCGCAGTTGAGACCCAAGCTTTTGCTTTTTGAGCAGAATTTCTTAAATGTTGATTTTCTTCGACAAAAACCGAAGTTCTTTCTTGATATCATGAGGTAAAAGAGTGTGATGGGAAATAAAAAATTTTGAACTGTGGTGATGGGAAATAAATGAAACACTGAATCTTTAAAGATACAGAAGGCACTCTACTGCTGCAATATTATAATCTTGTTTACCTCATAAAATACAATTTTCTTTTAAGCATTTCATAAAGTATATATACACGGGTGCAGCACTTTCTTTTTCTAAACTAACATGTGTAAGTAGAAAAGACAAGAAAGGTGAATATATTAAGCTTTTTTTTGTTGTTGTTGTGTCTTGGCATTGCTTGCCTTTACCTTCCTTTGAAAGGAGAGATACTATATTATGATTTCTATTAGAAATGCTCGAAGGGCTTCTAACCAAGTTTTGTTGAATTTTCTGGTTCATGTAACAAACTACTCCTTTTACTTATCACGTAGTTTGTCAAAAGAGTACAGAACATGTTTTTGTATGATCTAAAGAAAAGAAAAAAGGGAAAAGGAAAAGCACTCGGAAACCAGGAATCAGCAAGGTCAAACTATCATACATTGAGAAAATAGATCGTATTATGTACATAACTGGGGAGTAATTAGTGATGCTACTTTTACATGAGCATAATATAAAACAACATACAAATATATATATATAAAATTTACCCTTGCAGCATAGACATAAGGAGCCACCTCCAAGCAATTAATTTAGTTTAAGGTACCCCTCGAGGATGTTGAGTCTTTCTAGCATTTTTAGCCAAGTACTGTGTTACCAAATTATGATTTACCTCGAACAGGAATTTCATGTCTCTTATCTGCATACAACCATGATGTTAACTTTGTTAAAACTAACCAGAGTCCAAGAAGAAAATTAGAAAACATGGCATTAAGACCAACAGTTTAACTAAAAAGTTCCATAGAAACAAACCAACAGTTCTAAACTTTCAGCACTTCCATATCGCAGTTCTGCAGTAAGGTAATTCAATAAACCACTATATATGAAGGTAAGTGAGGTTTAAGTTTTGCAACAGTTAGGCTCATATTTATCTTACTAATGCTGCAGCATCATGAACACCAAAACACATGTATGATTCCACAAGCTAACAGTAAAATAAAAAAGAACACTTGAATCATACTTAGAAAGTTTTCACTTCTCTTAGGCTGAAGTTATAAGACTATGGGTACAAAGATTCTTAACATCTTGTACACGTGAAGCATCATCATGAGGGTGTGTGATGCGCATCACACTTAATCTTGCGTCTTAACAATTGTTTTAAAAAATGCCACTGTAATAGTCGCAATATCAACAAGAATATTAAGACAAAAACATACCTCAATCAGACAACTTGAACTGAGTTTCAGGCGATGACCACCAGGTAATTCTGTACAGTTGACTATAATCGAGCACTTGCCTAAATTCTTCAAGTAGAAAGATCCGTCTTTCTCCATCTTTATAATTGCCTATGAATATGCAAAATGAAAATGTAACAGGTATCCTTATAGCTGACGGAAGTGCTTCTAATAGTATCTTTCTACCCACACAGGAAAGAAAATGCAAGGTAAATTAATAACATATTATACAGTAACTAGATGTTGTACAAAGTCAGAGCAGGTAAATGAATATATAAAGGGCCTCTAACATAAGACGGGGTTTACTCTGCTTGATCTACAGTTCTAGGTTACTCTACCAATACTTTACCAGCTTTTTCAAATTGAAAATATCGATATCAACATTCAATCTTTCTGATACTACAACAAGCCCACAAGAAATATACAAGTATACCCAACTGGATACCAATGGCTTGAGGGCATTAGATGATGTAAATGAAAGGTAATTCAATAAACCACTACCTGGCGTCGAGATATTTTGTTAGCACGCCCTTCCCTTCCCAGATCAATGTCAACACTAACATCTCCTGTTCCTCTCCCAAGCAAGACCTGATAGTAAGCAAGAAACTTTAAACCAGAACATGCTCACCATCTCATATCAAAAGCAATTGACTGGAGTCTACGTGGAATTTTAAAGCAAACCCCTTTATAAATGATTCTTGTACATTTCGTAAAAAGCAAACCAACATTACTACACCCGCGAATGAATCGGAGGTGACCTTATTAGAATCATTCACATATTATGAAATTAGAAATCAGGTATTGTGCATGATTTCAAAAATGTTTTGAGGCATGCCTTGAGGCTTGCTTTTCTGCGCCTCATTACTTACGCCTTTCAGACTTGACAATTTTCTAATCTGCACTTTAAGGCGTATTGAGAATCTTTATTTTCTTAGGGGCATTAACAAAAACCAATCTTGTCTTTGACTCTAGATATTAATTGCTATTAAAATTTGAGTATGAAAAAAAAATCAAACAAAGTGGAGGCTACCGTAGCAATAGCATACAGAGGCAAACTTACATTACACTTTAAGTTGGTTTATTTGCTATTAGGGCAGTAGATTGGTATATATGAGTGAGACCTCATGTATTCTATAGAGTAATGTTTATGGCCTAGTTATTCTCACATTTTTCTATTAGCAACACGAGGCAAGCCTCGCCTTGCCAAAGGAATACGTGTTGCCTTGCTTCAACGTTATTTAAAACCTCCATACACAGAGTAAAGAGACGGGAAATTCAAAAAGAATGCTGAAATTATAATAAGCCACAGAAGCTTATCAACACACTAGTTCCAGCAAGTGCTGCAGCTACGCAGAGTGAGCAGTGAGGAACTTAAAAGATTAACCTCTAGTAGGTCTTCTTCTTCTTTAATTTGTTATTTTAGTGTTTTGAGCTGATTTGTTTGTCAATGCTCCTGAATACAGCACAAGCCAAAACTAAAATGAATGATAAGTTCATGATCAGTTACATGATGGTCATTTTTATAGCATGGTAAACTGTAGGTTGATTTACTTGAAATAAATAAACAAGTGATACAGTAACCACTGCTAAGAAAGTGCCAGAGTTGAATACCTCAGGTTTCTTAATATAATACTTCAAATGACGACCATAAAATATTGCAAAGGCTTTTTGAGCCGCTACAGCTCTTTGCATATAAGAATTGGCACCTTGTTCCAACTTTATGATTGACCTCTTTGTATCCTCGTACTGATACCTTGCAACTGAAAACAGAATAACCAAGTCATTCATGTCTAAGAGAATACACATGAACTTGAATCGATAATATACTATCTATGTTCACGCTAACTACAGAAAGTTACCTTCCTTGCTTAAATGCAAATCCTCATTCGCAGGATCTAAGTCCATATCAAGAATCTGCAAGCAACGTCAATAGAGAAATAGAAAACATAAAGCTTCTACTGAGATGAATTAAGTAAGAGATCAGCCACCTTGAAAAAAAATGACGCAGAGAATTTAACAAAGATTAACATTTACCATTGCTTCAACATCAGAAAAACAAGGTATATCATCATCCATCTCAGAAAGCTGCTCTTCATGAATTGGTGCAGAAGGGTTCAGCGTGTGTTCTTGAAATTCCATTTCAACAGGAATTGATTCAGCATGAACTTGAATTGTGTCAGGAACATCGTCCTCCTGCTTACTGTCATCAATATTAACTTTGGGTTGGTTGTTTAAACGGTCAGAAGCATGGATTTGCTTCTCAAGAAGAAAGTTTTCAAATTCACTGTGTTTCCCTAGTTCAACTTGTTTATACTCTTTGTTCAGTTCCACAGCTGCACTGGAGTTTTTAGAAGGAAGCAGTGGTCTGCATTGACTTGGATCTCCTCCACTATTACCTTGACGTCTGGGGTCACTGTCAACCGTTTCTGAAATAACAGCACAGTCATTGATTGAGTGACTTGGAGAAACTTCAGGAAGCACCTGTGGTTCTATCTTCTGCGAGGATACAATTCCAGAAGTTTGTTGTCCTTCATTGACAAGGTGTGATCCCTGTTCACTAATCTTTTGATTCTCTGTTGGGAGATCCTTGGTAGATTGGGGAGCTGAACTACCTTCATGGTTGTGTTGCATGCTAGAGGTAACAAATGATGGGAGAACCTGATTTGGCGTAAAAACATTATCATTGCACGGGATGTCAGGGTCCTCAGTGTTCAGCACACAGCAAATAATCCCATTACGGTATTCCGGAAAACAAGGATTTATGGCTATTGCGGTTGTGGACATGCCGATCTTAGAATCACAAACCATTTGACAAGAATTCACTAGGTCATCAACGACATCCAATTTTAAGGAATGTGCAACATTACCAATCGTAAATTCTTCTGGTTTAAGGCCACTATTATCAGATATAACATTACGATGAGTATCATTTGGAGAGCTAAAAAGAACTGAACTAATACCATCTAGACACGATTTATCCAGCATGTCTTTCCCATCATCATCCATAAAGAGAAGCACATCCTCATGTGTGAAATTCATATTCGAAAGATCCGCAAGGTCATTTTCTAAGGCAGTTGAATTAGCTAACAGATCACCGCTTTCTCTTTCCTTCAACTGGCACCCTGTGCGTACATGATTATTATCACCAACAGGAGGGAGTGCCAAAACATCTACTGTACTTTTATCTTTATCAGCAAGGTTCTCATCAATTTGCATGGTTGGCATAGTGATTTCAGGCATTGCAGGTAGCGGAGAAGAGAATCCAAGCTGGTGAAATGAAGGATCGCAATCTAAACCAGTCGAATTGAAGTCCTGATTTCCTTCAAAACCAGAGCAAACATTTTGTCGATTATTGGTGATTGAATCATAAGCAGAAACTGGCAGTTCACCAGGACATCTAATCTTCTGAACACCAGTATTATTTTCAAAGACCGACATACTTCCTCCAAGAACATCAGGAATATCTTTATGCACATTATGCTGATCGAACGAATGCCCCATATCATTTCCTACTGCTTCAGTTACAGAAAAGGGAGGTACATTTTCTGAAAATCCATACAAGCAGTCTCTATCCATTATTCCATCCGGAAGATCGCCTTCAAATGAACCCATATGTCCATAGTGAAAGGCATGGGTGTTCCGACAAATGTTACCTTCGACATTTTCCCCATGTGCAATTTGTGGAAAAGCATGACGAACGACATCAAAATCTGAATCCTGAAGTTCAAAGACTTCTGTAATAGGATCGTCAATCACACATCTACCATCTTGTTGCTCCTTGAGCTGCCTGAACTCGTCTTGGCACACTTCTCCATTACCAGTGCATTTATGAAGACTAGGTGCAACAAGATAAGTTAAGTCAATAGAACTGCAAGGTTCAGTACAAATTCTCTTCCGCATAGCATAATAAAGGCCACGGACACTTTCTTCTTTCCTTTTCCCAGAAACCCATTCAGAATCTTTAGAACCACCAACTTTGTCCGATTTTGAGGAAAGATTGAACGTAGATTTTTGAATCTCAGCCATACGAGTAGAAGCGTGTTCTGAAACAACTGGATCATAGAGGAGAGAATACCACCGCTCCTGCAGTTCATGAAGAGTGAATCGGCGAGAGAACCGGACTGCTCCTTTAGCAAGTGATTCCAAAGAAGCTCCAGCCTGCAACAAAGAACATCATCAAATTTGAGGCAAGACATCCAGAAACACATAACACGGTGCAGAAAGGGATTAAACATCATTTGAGGTACATCTGGCAAGAGGTGCAGCTCAAGGTGGAGTATATATAACCAAATATAGCACTGTACCACTCTCAGATAGTGTTGACACTGTTCCTTGACATGGGTGTGCCATGAGATGTTACAAGCTTTCAGCAAAAAGTTGGACAAAGATTCAAGAAAATTATCAGAAGTACTGGTGAATACTGGATAGTCATGACTAGATTCAAGGACACTATTAGCAATTGTGAATCTAATTGATAGCCCCACCTTGGACAAGGTAAAGTCCACAAATTTTATAGACCGCCACACTGAGGTTTTGTAAGTTGCACTAATATAAGTGTCAATTTTTTATTTATTTTTTTGCAGTAATTCAAGATCCAGGAGCAAATCGAATTTCCTACAGAAAACTGCTGCATTGATTAAAAGAAATATATTGTTTTCTCCCTTCAACGTTCTAGGTAACATCTGATAACAAACAAACAAAAAACTAAAAAAAATTGACGGTCAAATTTCACCTTACCAACTTAGCTAGGAGAGTTTGAGAAAACGAGCCCAAGTTCCTATCAAATCTAAGGTAGTTTAGAAGTCTCTATAATCAGATGAAGGTCACATTTGCTAAATTATGCAACTCATTTGTAACCCTAGCTTGATATGACTGACTTATTGTACTCATACTTGTACTGTTAGCTTGTTTCTTACCCTGGAATTCCCTCTTTTCACGAACTCACTTGACTATTTTATTTTTTTTATTTTTTTTATTTTTTGTGAGGAATTTTAGTCTATGAAAACCGAATCACTTCTAGAGAAAAATGTATAAAGCTCTCTGTGTCAAATGCTACAGAATGCTTTAACAAATTTTAACAGAAATCCAACTTTACCAATTCACTAGGATCAGCAATGAGAGTCGTCGAATAACAATTTTGCCCTAATTTTGAAGTAAACCGCGAGAATTCCTGTGTTCTTCTAGATTTATAGCCGTTATTAGAAAGAAAAAAATATATATAGAAAAAGGGGAAAGTAAAAAAAAATCAAAATTTCGAGAATTGGAGCTAAGAGAGAGACGGAAAAGGGGGTTACCTCGACTGAATTCTTTAGTAAGAGATCATCTTCAGGAATCCATGGAGAGATTGGAGCCAAAGCTCCCATGTCTGAAAACCTACAATTTCTCCCTCCTCCGTTCCTCAGTCTCTACAGTCTACTCTACACACTCTCTCTCTGTTTATAACTCAAATTTTTTGTTATCGGATTTATCGTCGAGGAAAAGACAGATATAACTGAATAGCGTCGAGTCACTAGATGACTAGTGAGTAGCACTTCCTGCAACTTGGTACACTTCTCTAGATTTTTTATCTTTGGTGGAAGGAATTGAAAGAATATTCTTCATTATTTACTGTGTTGTAGAAGGGTAAAAAAAAATAATTTTACAGGATGTTGGATAATTGAAGTAAGTCTATTTTAAAAGTTGGCTTCATAAAAAATAAAAATTTTTTACTTCTAAGGATCAAATCATACACTCAAATTGATTTTTGATAAAAAAATAATTTCTCAAAATATACCCAAACATCCTCCAAATGAATAATTTTTAGTTCAAATATACATTGTATTAAATTGACTCAATCTCTAAATGAGGTTGTATTAACGCTTTTACGTGTTAGAAAGTATTAATTAAATAGCACGCGTACTAGTTAAATTTAGTAGAAATTGATATTGGTTAATGTAATTCCTAGGTTGTTTGCTGAAAAAATGGCACCCTCATCCTATTTTAGAAAACTCTATAATAGTTTGGTCCGTTTGTTTATCATTAAGTTAGCTTTTTTTATGTGGTTTTTAAACACTGTAAATATTTTCATAAATTTTGTTTTGTAAGAGCTAAAAAAAATTTGAAACTAAGAATTTATTCTTTGATTTGATTCAAGATGAGAGAAAATTTCTCAAAAAATATTTCAGAGATCAGTTAAAGACAAAAAAATAAAAAATAATTGTCCCTCTTTGATAAATTGATAAAAGAATATGAAAATTCTTATACATGATTTAAAGTTGAAACACCATAAAATAACCACTAAAATATAGCGAGTTTCTAAAATAAATAAATAAAATACGTATTAAAAGTATATGAGGAAGTTATAAAAAATATAGTTTATTGGTTTAATAACACATAAATTCATTTTTATGGATCCAAACATCTACAGAATACTTTTCTAATATACTAAATGGATATTATATCCAAATATTTATTTATTAGTTGATTAAAATATCCTCTCTAATATTTATTTATATATTTTCCAAAGGTATCATCGTTATTCTAATAAATTAATAATTCAAACTTTGTGCAGAAAAAGATGCAAAGCTATAAGGAATTAATTCTATTGAATATTGGTTTCTTCTTGGATTCCCAAGACTCCATTAGAGAGAGTGAGAGAATTACTGTATCATACAAAAAAATGAATAGTCTGTGTGAATCGTCATCACTGAGTTACATTTCACGTGCGAAAGGAGCTATAGAAACAAGAGTCTACTAGTATTACCAGTAAGAGTCAGAATCTCAGATGTAAGAAAGAGTAGTAGTAGAAGAAGAGGAGCTGGAGTGATAATTAGAGCATCAGCAACAACAGTGAGTGAAGAGAGTAAAATGGATAAGGGAAAAGAAAAAGGTTGGTTAAAGAAAGGAATTGCAAAAATTTATGATGAATCTTCAGGTTTACCGGAAAACTTTGCTTGGTGCTTGTAAAACTCATACCAATGTAGAATTAGGGTAATTTGCTTGAAAACAGATTAGGAAGGTTGGGTCGATCTCAGGAAGTTAAAAAGATCGAAAAAAATCAAATCAAATTTTTTTTTTTTCTGCTGTTGTGGAAGAAGACGAAGAAAAGAGAAGAGGCAACGGTTTCCTCAACCCATTAGCAACGTCGTTCTTCAGCTTTGCAACGTTTATTTTCAGCTACAACGGTTTCTTCAACCAATCAACAACGTTTATTTTTAGCTTTGCAACTTTATCTTCAGCTTTATTGTAAGAGTTAATTTGTAACATTAATAAAACGTTGCAGATTTCCTATTTTTGTTATTTTTAGTTTTTTTTTTTCTTCTCAAGCACTTTTGAGCCATGTACCGATTTTTTTAAAGTGTTTTGAATATGATGATACTAGTTTCATCCTATCTATTATTCGAATATTTTTTTTTCAATTTTATTTTAAACCAGGATGCAACCAGTTTCATCCTAGCTATTGTTTGAAAAAAAATTCAGTTTTGTTTAAACCAGGATACAACCAGTTTCATTCTAGCTATTATTCGATTTTTTTTGCAAATTTATTTTAAACCATGATGCAACCAGTTTCATCCTAGCTATTATTCGAATATTTTTATTTTTTTAGTTTAAAACAGGATGCAACCAGTTTCATTCTAGCTATTATTCGAATATTTTTATTTTCTTAGTTTAAAACAGGATGCAACCAGTTTCATCCTAGCTATTTTCTTTCGAATTTTTTTTTTCTGAATTTACTATCAACAATGGATCTTGTTTTGAAGAGAATTTAAAATCCTTTCCAAAAATATAAGCTTTATTAAAATCGGATATATATTTTGAGAGCTGTGAGTGTTTTTGTGATTTGTTTTTAAATTGGAGAGAGAAAGGATAAAAAAGAAATAAGTATAAAAGGTATGGATATAATTATCTAAAATCTTTTGTGTCCATTTGACACATCCATAATTTTTACAAGTCCATTAGAACCATAAATTAGGGAATCTTGAGCAATAGACCTATTTTCTGTAAAAATATCCTTAAAATATTCCAAAGGTATGCCAAAATATGCCATGGTCTTTTCGTTGTAAAAAAATACAAATCGAGAGTCTATGTATCTAAAAGTATCCTAAAAATTAATATGTCGCCCACATAAATACATTACTAATTCTGAAATATCCATGTCGCATAGACATACCAGTTATTTGAAGAAGAGAGATATAGGGGATCCAAAATTGATTGAGGGGCTCCTCTAATAAGACGAAATAGGGACATTATGAAGTAAAACACAAAAACCCCTTATCCATAATATTTTCACAATACCCAAACCACCCCTCATTAGTAATCTTAATTACA
This sequence comes from Papaver californicum, assembly GCA_023531435.1. Taxonomy (NCBI): domain Eukaryota; kingdom Viridiplantae; phylum Streptophyta; class Magnoliopsida; order Ranunculales; family Papaveraceae; genus Papaver; species Papaver californicum. The sequence goes on from JAJJMC010031056.1 coordinate 1,950,853, forward strand.
TAAATTAGTTAAGATTAATTTAAACTAATCATGATTAATTAAACATAATCTTTTACCTAATCAAATGATTTGAAAAAAAAAATTATTTGAATTTGTGTTTGGTGGGAAGAAAAACTTGATGAAATCACGATTTGAAAGATTCAAATTTTGTTGTTCAGAGAAATTTACGGTTGGGTTTCATATCGAACCCAACCGTAACCATAAGAAAACTGAAGAACACCAATTTTTGGCCAGATTTACGGTTGGGTTTTAAACAAAACCCAACCGTAAATCAAAGAACAATGATGAACACCAATTTTTGGCCAAATTTACGGTTGGGTTTTCAATAAAACCCAACCGTAAATCAAAGAACAATGATGAACACCATGTTTTGTGCAAAGTTACGGTTGGGTTTTAAACCATACCCAACAGTAAGTAGAAGAAAATGATGAACACCATTTTTCCAAAAGTTACGGTTGGGTTTTAAAGGAAAAACCAACAGTAACTCATCCTTTTGAGGATTGATTTTTTTTGTAAAATTTGAGTTTTAAAAATCAAAATTTTGAAATAATTCAATCATTTTTACTAGATTGAAGGTAAATTGGGTGTTTGAAACAAAGAAAAAACGAAAAACACACAAATTAGATAATCCAAATTTGTGTTATCCAGTAGAATTTACGGTTGGGTTTTGGCTTATAACCTAACCGTAACAGTTCTGTTAATATTTGTTCCAATTTCAACACATAATTACGGTTGTGTTTTGCCTTAAAACCCAACCGTAGCCAGTAGAACTTACGGTTGGGTTTGGCTTATAACCCAACCGTAACATATTCTGTTAATTTTTGTTTCAATTTCAACACATAATTACGGTTGGGTTTTTCCTTAAAACCCAACCGTAGACAAGTTGTGGCGTTTCTACAAAATGTATTACGGTTGGGTTTAGTTATCAGACCCAACCGTAAATGGTCCTGTTAACTGTTTTTTGATTTTCAATATACTCCAAATTTGAGTTTAAAACACAACTTTATAACTTATTCCTTCTATTGTAATAGATTTAAAGTAGTACATTAAAGGAAAAAAACAATACAATAGACCATTGGATGATTACACTTAAACACTTAATGGCGATAATCAAACACCCGACTTGTTTCCATAATACGGTAGCAATCTGTATGCTTGAACTCCTCCCCATATTTGATTCTATACTGAGAAAGTCTAGAATTATAATGAGAATGAAAGTGATAGAGAATAATGAGAAAGTGACAAGTAAAGGTTTCCTTTTATAGGGAAAAAGGAACCAACGGCTAGATTTTTGAAACAAAAAATCCGTTGGAATTGTGTACTTTAAGGAGATGGAAATTCAGACATTTTGAGAATCCCGCAGAATTTACGGTTGGGTTTTGAGGTGAAACCCAACCGTAATCTAGTTGTGGTGTTTCTACAATTTATTTACGGTTGGGTTTAGTAATCGAACCCAACCGTAAAATGATTTTTAGAGTGAAATGTAGTTACGGTTGGAAAGGCTCACCTAACCCAACCGTAACTTTTAGTGTTAGTATTAGTGTATATTTTACCATATTGTTACGGTAGGGTTTTGTCTTAAAACCCAACCGTAATCTAGTTGCGTTGTTTGTACAATTTTTGTTACGGTTGGGTTTAGTAATAGAACCCAACCGTAAATATGAATGTTTGTAGTATGAATTATAGTTACGGTTGGGTTGAGTCATGGAAGCCAACCGTAAAAGCAGTTTTTAAGACAAAATTAGTTATGCTTGGGTTTAGTTCATTTTCTTATCAAATACCAGAGTTCTGAAAAACCTTATTTTTAACATTAAAGGAAGAACCAAAGGAAACGAAATACAGTAGATCATTAGATGATTACACTTAAACACTTAATCATAACGGCGAAACTCAAGATAGAAACTTTGTTCCAAGATACGATAGCAATCTGTATGCTTGAACTCCTTCCCATATTTGATTTTATACTGCTCCCTAGCCATGGCATGCTGAAAAAAATAAATCAATTATAAGTTTCATTATTTTAAATATTTTTTGAGAAAAAACGATTTATTAATTGACACACTTACTCTTTCCACATTGGTTTCGTCGGGAAATGCTTCAACTCTCATTTTCATTTCCAGTTTTAGGTTTTCCATTTCTTCATACAACGCCTCAAAGCGTCCCTTGATGGTACTGCACGTCCTCCGATATCTATTCCCGTGTAATGCCACAAACATTTCAAACACACGCTCCCACCAAGAATCGTCCTCCTGACAGTCCATCCAATTTTCAGGTATAACAACGTTTCTATTGTTGTTATAGAAGGCTTTCTCGTAAGCGTGGTCTATCATCGTAACCCACCCTCGAACAATTGCAACATCTTCATCATTCGTGTATCGAACCATTTTTAATGGTTGAAAAGGTATGGTGAGAATGAGTTGGAAAGTGTAGAATTATAATGAGAATGAAAGGGATAGAGAATAATGAGAAAGTGAAAAGGAAAGGTTTCCTTTTATAGGGAAAAAATTCGCAACGGCTAGATTTTCAAAAAAAAAATCGTTGGAATTGTATTTTTTTGTCACTATTCAGGGATAATTTACGGTTGGGTTTTGTAATGAAACCCAACCATAACAAATTTGTGGTTTTTGTTAAGTTATATTACGGTTGGGTTTTGGCTTAGAAAGCAACCGTAAATTTTAATGTTAGTTTAAGTGGGATGATCATTTACGGTTGGGTTTTTGTAATGCAACCTAACCGTAACAAACATGTTATTTTATTGCAAATTATATTACGGTTGGGTTTCATTATCGGACCCAACCGTAAACATAAGTTTTTTAGTGGAAATGTAGTTACGGTTGGGTGATTTCTTGAAACCCAACCGTAAATGATCATCTTCATTTCCTATATTCTTCATTTTTTATGCTTAAATCAGTCTTGTATTTGTTTTATGTTGGTGGTAAAAGTGGAAGAGAGATAAGAGAGTTTTAACCCAAAATTTTGAAAAAACCCAAAATGAGTGATTCTAGTGGCAAATTTGTGGAGGGTGAATAATTGTATGATTGCCAAACTAAATTCTACATACCCATTCTAACTTGTGATGGTGAAACTAAACCAAATGGAGAAAGTAGTCGTCAAAGTGAAGATTCAACTGCTGAGAATAGTCAGGTATCATTCTAACTTAAACTCTTTTTCATTTTTTGATGATATTTTAGGAAATGAGGTGCATAATCAGGTTTTTTTTTTGTTACACCATCATGGTTACGGTTGGGTTTTAAGCCAAAACCCAACCGTAACTATACATTTGTGTTTATGAAAAGTAGAGTTTTACAGTTTTACGGTTGGGTGGTTACCAAAAACCCAACCGTAACTTATTACGTGCATGGGTATTTAGTGCACTTGTTACGGTTGGGTTTTACTCTTTAACCTAACTGTAACATTGGTTTGGCTTTATTTGTTGTATTACGGTTGGGTCCGTCGATTATACGGTTGGGTCTGACGCTTCTAACCCAACCGTAAACTTATTGGTTTTAGTGTTTTGTCTGACGCTTGGCCTTGATCTCTTTTGTTCAGCTCGCGGTTGTAACTCAACCAATGAATGATCAGCCTCCTCCAAATGATATTGAAACTATAGATACTACGGACCACTATTTGAACGACCTGGTAGGTTATAGATAAGTTGTTAATCCCTTTCGACATCCAACATAATGCCATTTTTTTTCTCCTAACTTTCTGTTCTTGGACCATGTAGACATGGGATAAAAAAGATGTTGATTGGACATCATCCGGTCTTCTCTCATCCAAGTGTTTCTTTGACAAGTACATAAATATCACTCCAGGACATGTTGTTGTCAAAACCCTCAAACACTGATTTACCTTCCACCTCCATCCCAAGAATTGATTGGACATCATCCGGCGTTATAGTCATCTCGCCGAATGGGAGATGAAACGTATCGGTTTCAGGCCAATAACGTTCCCTGAAGGCTGCGCAGACGACACTGTCATACTCCCACATTGAATGTGTAATTCCGGGAGCTAACCCGGTAGCATTTACCAGAATTTGTACAGCCGTACATTCATCAGTTAAGGGCCAATGTTGAGCCCTTTGACGAACCAATTTCTTGATCGCCTGTGTATGATCCTACAAAGAATAAAAATAAATTTGTTTTACTTACAAAAGTTAAAAAACCAAAATTTAACAGAATAAGAGAAGTGATTAGAATAATACCTTGGTTGCTGCAACTTTGGCAGCCCATGAATGGGGATAACCAAATAATATTGCAGATTTGTCTGGGGCCTCACCCCATAGTCCTCCATTCCTCTTCTTAGGCCACAGTTGAGGTTCAGCCTTTTCTTTCGGAATTTCTTTGGCAACCCTTTTCTTTTCGAATTTCTTTACCTTTGCCTTGACGGACATGTTGTTCTCTGTCCCCCTCTTCTTCTTCGTGTTGTTGCTCTTGTGGTGGTTCTCTAATCACAAGAGAACCTCTTGGTGTTGGTAGATCACCCAAGCCTTGAAACACATTATATTCCTCTTCTGCAATTTGAGGAACACTACCACCACCTACCTCAAAAGAGGGATTATGGGTCTTGCTCACGCCTCTCTTCTGAACCCCTAAATGCTTTCCGTGGCGAGGGGTTGGAGTGTGAGAAATAGGTGTTAAATTATTACCCCTCTTATTCTTCCTACAACACACAACCAATACAAGTTAGATAATTTCAAAGCAATTCAACTTCAACAAAAAAAATATTCACTACACAGGAAAATTTACGGTTGGGTTTTTTCTCAAAACCCAACCGTAATTTTTCTCCCATATTTTACGGTTAGGTTTTGAGAAAAACCCAACCGTAACTCACATGTAGCTGATGTGCACATCAGGCTACATATGAATTACGGTTGGGTTTTGAGAAAAACCCAACCGTAACAATATAAGTACAAAAGGTGGTCCATATGTTACGGTTAGGTTTTAAGAAAAAACCCAACCGTAATACTCAAACCAAATTTTTATGGACGCTCTTTTTTACGGTTGGGATTTTCTACAAACCCAACCGTAAGTTGTTTTTAAAAATTGGTGCAAATTATTTACGGTTGGGTTATCTATTGAAACCCAACCGTAATATCCTGAACTATTCATCTTCTTCCCTTTGATTTACGGTTGGGTATTGAAAACAACCCAACCGTAATACTCAAGAACATGAAATATTACGGTTGGGTTCTGACACGGACCCAACCGTAATATCAACTGTGTGCAACATATTTTTCCCAAAATCATGATCAAACATGCGAATAAATCAATTACAAGTTCTAAGAATACATGGGTTTTCTACAATACCTTAGATACACCATTGTTGGACTTTTCGGTGCTTGATTTTACTTGTCACTGTCGATTTCTTGTTGAATCTCTTGATTAGGTTGAAAGGAGCAGGGTTCATTGCCATCACTGCTACCTTGAACGCCTTTAGTATGCTTCTTCATCTCGAATTGTTGAGTTGAGTTTAATTGTCGATGAATTTTGCGAATCGGCGATGAATCGAGGGAGATTACGGTTGGGTTTTGATAGGTTTTCTTTTGTTTAAGTTTTTAAAAGTTATGAATTTTGTTAAAAGAGTTTAGGTTTTAATTGGTATAAGGGTAAAATCGTCATTTAACAAAACCCCCTAGGACATCCATTATCGTAAAAATGGGTCACCTCGGCTCAACTAGGAGCCCCTCACTCAAATTTGGAGCCCCTATATCAGCCTTCTATTTGAATGTAGGCATCGGTGCATCCACAAAAGCTCTGATAAAGGATATGTAAACGACATAGTGAGCTTACGACTTAAGGTGCTACTGCTTCCTTTCTATAACGGTCACAAATGCCATCAAATATGGATGAAAGAGAATTTGATTTTGCTATATTTTATCTTCCTCTATAACCTTGCTCACGAACCTGTAGAGCTTGGACGGGTCAACCAAGGTCCATCAAATACCAACTCAAACATAAAGTGGTGGAGGATCTCTATGAGGTGAAATTGGGATCAACCCTATTACCTTAAGGTCAGATTTTGATTTATTGCTAGCCAATTTGATCTTCATAATCACTTTAGTTATCGCCAAAAATCGATGAATCCTTCTCTTGTAATCGAACTAATTTTTTTTATAAATGATATGTAGGAAAATTGTCTAAAAGAAAGGATGAAACACAACATGATTGATGTACTTTCGGTTTCAAGACTCGATTAAGATTTTTTTAGATAATTATTTTGACCCTTCGCAAACAATTGGTGGGTACAAATGGGTATCTAAAGTAATGTCTTCAGGATACGATGAAGCCCTTTAATAATGTAATTGAATTCAAGGTTTGTACCCCTTGATTTAACCAAGAACACACAATAAGAAATTTCTGATGATGCTCGGAAAAAAAAGAAAAAAAAAGTTTTGATAATTGATAATCAATTTATCACTAATTTTAAGGAATTTGCATAGATGCTTGTTCATCATAAACATATAACTCAAACAGGTATCAATGGTGGCTATTAGAAAATGACACATCTCTTTTAAATCAAATTAAAATGGAATTTAGGCTTACAGAATGCAAGACTTTTAAAAATATTCAACATGGTATTCGTGGTTGTTGTTAGCAAATAAGACTGAAAAAAAAAGGTTGCAGATTTGCAAACTATATACCTTATTGCTAAGATAAAATGTTTAACTGAATATCTAATGCTTGAAACTTGAAAGAGTCTATGCTCAACTTATAGATATAAAAAACGTCGCAAACTATATTATTTTTCGTATATGTTGCTGGCATACGATGACACATAGTAAAAATGTTTGGCGTACTTACCACTTACCGATTTGATGTTTATTAAGAAACCTTGAAATATATGAGCGTCGAAGATCAATTTACCTGATACAATGTAAGAACTCGGAAAATTTATTCAATTAAACACAGTCGAGTGGGTATATGAAATTTATGGAAAAATATTTACTCGTGTGTTGCTCGAGTAATTTTGATGTAGCAGTCTCACAACCACCCATTTTATATATGGTTGGTTGTGATAATATTTGTAAAAATATTTGTTAAATGAAAAACTTGTTAAAATAAATTAGATTGATTAAATGTCGTTCATATTTTAAAATGACTAAATGTGATGATGCTATATGAAAATTGCTCGAGAAGCGTACGAGCAAATATTTTTCTGAAATTCATGAAAGTGTATTGATGATTCTAAAATATGGGTATCACAGAAAGTGACGGAGGTAGAAATTTGATTTGGGTAGGGCATATTAGTATAATTGGTTAGTAAAATATAGTCACAAATAATTATTAATTAAAAATTAAAATTTCTTAACACTTATATTTTTCATAAATTATTTAGCAACAATTATATTTTTCACAAACATCTGAAACAGAAATACCGTAGCAAAATAATTTAGTAACACTTATAATTGCAAAAAAGAATGAAGATCACAAAGACATCATCGATAACTTCATCAACAAGGTATGCGAAGACTGACTATCTTATATACCCATTGTTTCTACCATTTTATATATCTTCCGAGACAATGTCGTATGACATTATTATATGATGAGATACAAAAAAGAAGTTTCGAGTTCAAGCTTGTACTTGATTAATCTCGAAACCTGAACTCAAGGATTGGATATTAATAAAAAATTTATCGCATTATAACAATTTTTGTTGTTTAAAAAAGTATGTTTGGAGTTCAGTAACATCAAGTGGCCATAGAGTTCGTGAATTGAAATTGGTGGTTCGTGAACTGTGTATAAAACTTGATGTTACTGAAAGTGCATAAGAGTTTCGCGGACTGATTTTTCTAGTTTGCGAACTGTGCACTTTTTACCCCAAAACTCGTGAAATTGTAAATGAGTTCGCGAACTGATTTTCCTAGTTCGCGAACTTTGTATTTTTGGGTATGTTCCTGAACTACTCCAACATCTGAAGTTCGTGAACTAAGTTTATCAGTTCGTGAGATGCCGGATTTTGGGTGTTACTGAACTTAAAATATTTCTTGATGGTTCACGGATTATATTGGTTAACCCGTGAGATACTTTTTTGTGTACGGTCCTTAATTGACAAATATGTGGATACACATTCTTCTTAGTATTACAAGTCAAACTTCTCGTATGCTTACATGGTTTTCATTCTTTGAATTATTTTATATTGAGAAGTTAAAGTTTTCTTGGGATCAAAGTAATTCATAAACAGATGAACTAGTTCACGAACTTGCTTTGAATGAAAGTAATAGTTGATTAAATTTTAATCGACCTATCCTTATTCGTCATTATAAATAGATGACTCTATGATACCAAGATTCTCAATCCCTGCATGATGTGCATCTTGTTGTTGCAAGATTCGTCCTCCATAGACCCTTGAGAACATAATTAGGTTACGACTTTGAAGAATTCACTTGGGATTCGTGAAACCCGGTCAGACTATCTTTTACTTAAAAGGTATTTGTTATCCGGAATCTTATCTTTATCGTCGTAATTCTTACTTATTCTATAGGGCCATCTCTTTTGGTATACGACCATTCAAGAACTATAGATTGAGGAATGAGATTGATACAAAATACAAGAAGTTCTTCGGTTTTGACCATGTAGTTCCACAAGATTACTATCTAAATTGTATTAAAATAGACCTTGTAAGGTAGAATCAATTAGAAATTTCTATAACCTTTTAAATAAAATAATCTCTGATTTTGTGAGGATTGCTTGATATTTTTTTTACTTGGAGATCCAACAAAGCAAATAGATTTCCATTACCCTGATTGACACATATCTGGAAAAAAATCAAATAAGTGTCATGTTGAAGACAGGATAGCACTAGTTTGCACGAAGGACTGTGGAGTAACTTCTAGTCCTGTAAAGGACGCCATCTAGAGGAATCAAGTGTGTAGGCTCTTGCGAGATTCAAGATACGTAAAGAGCACGACTGCAGATGAAAATCTCGGAGGGTATATTCGGTCTCAACTACATTACAGTTCGAAGTATGATAGTAGGCTAGTGTTTGTATCGATTTAATACAATATGGCGTTCAAACTGGACGAGGTCCTGGGTATTGCTAGATTGCAGGTTTCCTCATTAACAAAATTTATAGTGTCTTGTGTTATTTTTTTTCCGTATTATATTGTTTTATACGTATAATAGAAATATCACAAATAGTACATTAATCAATCTAGATAGTTTTTAGCTTGATGGTAAAGATCTTACAAGACATGTTCCTGTTGAATTCAAATATTTGAATATAGATCATACAAGACTTTTTCTCGATTAAATTTATATTTTGAAGGTTCAAGTACATATTAGGTTGACCTTGTGTATTTGCATCTTAACTGATCATCCAAAGGTTTTCTTGTCTTACAATCTTGAAAACAGATTTCGTATCTAAACATATAGATTGTACAAGGTTTGTCCATATTGGTTCACGAACGGAAAAGTTGGTGGTGTACTAGGTACCTTTTTCTTTTAAAAACAAACAAAGAACCAATAAAAATAACTTTTTACAATATAAGTATTAAATAAATGGTTTATGTTTTCATCAATCAGAACCAAAATCGTAAGACTAATATAAGAAATTCTATGAAATTAAAACAACTTACTTTTTGGATAAATATTATTTGATAAGTTCATACTCCGTACAAATGAAGAGTTACATGAAGTTACATCCAATATAATGAGTGTATGCAGAAAACTATGGTAATAAAACTTCATGACGATTTATCCAAGATGTTCATAACCATTATTGAATTTTACCTTTTCTTTGCCTTCATTCTTTTTCATTTCATTTATTTAGAAAATTATTTTGAATACAAATGGTTTGAACAGAATAGAACAATTTACTATTGAATGGAAAAGTCATTATGAAAATCAAAGATGACGATGATGATTGTGTCTTCCTCGATGAATCATTAGGTATTTAGACCATCCACTCTCGTATTTTCCTATGTCATAGGATTCTCTCTCATTCTCTTCTAAATTCATTTTTGTCATTACTAGTAAGATTTTTGTTTTCTTCAGTTAAAACTATACACAATTATAAAACAAGTGGAGGAAGAGGAATCAGAGATTGGTTTCTTAAAATAACTAATAACCAATAAAGATCAAAGGTGTGGAAACAGTTATACCTTGGAGAGAACGTTAGAATTAGAGCAGTATAACATCATGAGTTGTTTAAAGGAACATCTTTTTGTTTTTCCATGATCATGTAAAAGTGGTTGGTCTCTTTTTAACCTAATTTTTTTGAGGGCTACCAAAAACTAATTAGGGACGACTAATAAGATAAAATAAAGTTATTTTGAACTAATATCAATACATCCCTTATCCATCTATTTTCTATAATGGCTAATCTATCTTTGTTTAATTAGTATTAATTTTGATTAATTAGTTGATTAATTTGGTTATTAGAAAATGATTTGAATTAGTTTTGGATTAGAAATCGAGAGTGTTTTAGATTGATTTTTCGAGTTTTAGTTTTGTACAATCGGTAGGATCGTGATTTATTTTCCTACCGATTGTACAATCGGTAGTTTAATGGAGTACTTAAACTACCGATTACATAAGTTGCCCCAAATTGAATTTCTCAATACTTCCAAAATTTCGAACTCTTCATCTTTCACAATCGGTAGGTATTGAAAATTTATATCTACCGATTGTAAACATATAATGAATTAAACTTTTAAATTGTTAACTTTGTAATCGGTAGTTTAAAGATCAATTTTATCTACCGATTATAATGGTTTTGTTGTCCATGACTTTTATTGCAACAATCGGTAGTTAGTGAACATAAATAACTACCGATTGTGGATAATCGGTAGCACGAGAAATAAATAACTACCGATTGTACGTAATCGGTAGTTTAGAAACATAGTTATCCACCGAATATGTCGATTTTACTTAACATCTAACTTCATAATACTATTTCAACATCCGGAGAAAAACTTGTTCAAATAAACTTACTACATATTGTTCATTAAACATGTTTTAAAAAAACTAAAAACATCTGAATAAATGAAACAAAACAAAACACATTATAGAAATTCAAAGTGATCAATCTCATTGGTAGATTACACTTAAACACTTAAGCAAACCTCTTCAACGGGTTGTATTACGCCCGGGACGTTCTTCACTTCTTCGGAGAATAATCAACACTAAAGGATTGTATTCTTCCATCACCCTTAGGATTTCGAAATGAGGTTGGTACTTGAAATCTGAACGTTTCCATCTTCTCCATTCCTCTAGAGATCTGGAAACAACTTCATCATCAATTTCATTCCTAATTCTTCTTTCATTCACCTTAGCGGTTAAAGAAGAAAATTCTAGTACTTCCTTTGTGATTTCCATATATCGACAAAAAAGGCCTGCTTTGTTCCGGTTGTTGGGGTTACCGGTTTCGTTACAAAAGTTATCATGGACATGTGCTAACCATTGCATGCTCATTACACCATTCATCCGACGTTCATGACCCCTTGCTGGATAATGTAATACCATGTTTCGACATAGAGATAAATCTTCGTCTAGGGTAAAATTCTCTGCATTAAGCCTAAATTTTTTGTAACCCGACATTACATGAAAACGCGAGATTAGAAATTTTCTATGAAATGTAAAAGATGTGGATTTGAAATGGGAATGATAGATATAAATTCATTTATTTATAGGTGTATGAGAATACAAATTATAGCCGTTGATCAACGATAACAATTCAGAACGGTAACAAAATTGGAAATCAATTTTTTTTAAAATATTTCAACATTTTGTACAAGCACAATCGGTAGTTTAAGAAAATATTAAACTACCGATTATGATAAGTAGCCCCAAATTGGAAATCGAGATTTTTTTAAAAATCTCAACATTTTGTACAAGCACAATCGGTAGTTTAAGATTTTCTTAAACTACCGATTATGATAAGTATCCCCAAATTGGAAATCGAGATTTTTTTTGAAAATTTCAACATTTTGTACAAACACAATCGGTAGTTTAAAAAAATCTTCAACTACCGATTATGATAAGTAGCCCCAAATTGGAAATCGAAATTTCAACAATTTGTACAATCACAATCGGTAGTTTAAAAAATTCTTAAACTACCGATTATGATAAGTAGCCCCAAATTGGAAATCGAGATTTTTTCAAAAATTTCAACAATTTGTACAATCAGAATCGGTAGTTTAAAAAATTCTTAAACTACTGATTATGATAAGTAGCCCCAAATTGGAAATCGAAATTTTTTCAAAAATTTCAACAATTTGTACAATCACAATCGTTTAAAAAATTCTTAAACTACCGATTATGATAAGTATCCCCAAATTGGAAATCGAGATTTTTTCAAAAATTTCAACAATTTGTACAATCACAATCGGTAGTTTAAATTTGTACAAACTACCGATTATGATTAGTAGTCCCAAATTGGAAATCCAATTTTTTTGAAAACTCCTGGACACTCTCAATCGGTAGTTAAAATTTTGTACAAACGACCGATTGTGGCTGAATGTACATAATCGGTAGTTTAAGTAATTCTTAAACTACCGATTACTGATTAATTTACTCAATCGGTAGTTGTTTCAAACCCGCTAACTACCGATTGTACATGTAAAATTTATAAAACATAACTTGTTAAAAATAAATCGATGGAAAATCAAATGATAACTCAAAAAAGTACATATAATCATCTCAAATCGGAAACCTGGAAACCAGAAATGTTAAACACTAAAATAATATCCTTCAATTTAACGATTACAACCTAATTCCTAACTTTTTTGGTTTTAGGAAGAGGAGCATGAGTAACAAAGGCTTCAGGTTCATCGGCTTGAGAAGCAGGGACATTGGCTCGAGGAGCAACACTCGTTGAACCGTGAAAATGTTTAGTCTTCTTACTAGTTACATTCCTCGTCGTCATCGTGATCGTACATGTATCTCCGAACTAGGGAGCATAATCTTCGTTTTCAAGGTTGAGGAGGAGGTCTTTATCTCCCCCATTGAGGCACGAACCTACTTTGTTCGACAGAAATGCAATCCTCTTCTTCTGTTTTTAGGTAATAACAATCAAACGATTATTATCTATAATATTGACCCGTAAAACTAAAATCAAAAGGAAATAACATTACGTACCAGCCTTGCTAAGGCCGACGGGTTGTCTTTGAAGATGGACATATACTCGTGCACCCTGGTGCTCTTTCCTTTGTCTTCACGGATCACTTTAAGATGAGAATGCTCCAGGTACCATACCATATAGGCTGAGGTTATCTTATCACCTCGGTTTACAGGTCTCCCCTTGTCGATCATGTATCTGTTGTTCCAATCTTCAACAGACGGGTTGGGCGTGTAAACAACTTGGATCGTGTCTTTACCATAAACACTATTTGGAACGTCCAATTTGAACTTGTCGTGGATGTGAGGCCTAGGTTCTACTTGGACATAACCCATTTGACGTAGGACCCTAGAGGCATTGTAGATTACATATCCTGTTGGATGCCACAAGGGTCCAAAGTACATGGTCAACTCAGACCTTTGCGCTATAGTACCATCAGCTAGCTCTTCCCTGTAGGGATCAAAACATACGTCTGGGGCCGCCATGGAGTCTAGGTTCCTCCTCAAAGCAATCAACTCTTGCTCCTTGAACCTTGAATGGTTGCCCAAAAAGATATATTTTTTGCCTCGGGTTGTGCCTCTCTCCCAATCCGGCTTCTGATTTGCCAACTCCAGGGAGGGAAAGTGATTGTAGATCCAAGCCTAATGAACATATCAAACCAAGTATGAGAAAATTGGAAGAGCAAAAGAAGAAAGAATAAATAGCAATCAAACCATCAATGGAGTTACTAAAATACCTGCAATAAGCTCACGTTCCCGGCTATTTGGCTAGTCTCCTCCCGGGACGCCTTCCTCATCTCTTTCATAAAAAATGCAAGACAAGCAGTGCCCCACGAATAGTCTCTAACTTTGTGGATGGGATCCAAAATTTGTAGCAGGTTGGCGTCAACCCGGTTGCCACTAGCATTTGGGAAAATTACACATCCTAAAACGCACAGAAGATATGCAATTGCTGCAGCTCTGACCTGGTCATCGCTGAACTCTGGGTTGGCCTTCTCTTTTTCCAAGGTGCCTCTGAACCTTTCCATCAGATGAACCATACTAAATTTCCTGGTTCTGTATTTAGCGCACCGGTCAAACTCTTCGTTAGAGGTCTCTCGGTGTAAAACCCCTTAACCTAGAATAACTTATCATATAGTGGTTGACTTAGATTAGTTGGAATGTTAGTGATTTCCACACGTTTAGGAACGTGGGTGTTGGTTAGGGTTTCGTGGGAAAAAGAAAAAAAAAATACAAGGAAATTATAAGAGGTCTAATTAGGAGTTTTGGGAGGCTAGGGTTTTATTCGGTGGAAAACTAGAAAAAACAAAAGGGAATAACTGTCTAAATCATTTCTCCTCTATTTTTCTTAGATACCGCAATAGAGATTTTAAAGAAGCAGGAAGACGGATTTAAGAAGCATAATTGAAGTCTGTAAGGAAGCTTTCGCAGCATCGAAACATGTAGGTTCTCTAACCCTTATCTTCTTTATTATTAATTTGTTAGCGAAATATGTATGATGATTGTTCTTTTAATACAGCATCTATCTATATACAGTATGACCTTATTTTTTTGTTAACAGCTTATTCTTATAGTTTACTAGGCTAACATTGTTATGTTAACAATTAATGTCTGTAGGTTAGTATACTTACGTTTTCTTATGTTAACAACTAATGTCTGTAGGTTACTATACTAACTCTTTGTTATGTTAACAATTAATGTCTATAGGTGACTACACTATCTTTGTTCTCTTGTTAATAAATAGAACTAATGTTAACTTAAGTGTACAGGTGAAAACAAAACAGAACTATAGGTTTGGTTACAGTGATAGGATATACATGAATACCCTTAAATCCTTACGTTACAGCTATAGGCTTGATGATACAGTTAGGAAATTCTTGCTAACTTATGAAATATGTATTATAATGAGTTGTTTGTGAAATTAATCTTAGGCTGCCATGAAAACCTTAAGTATACAGGTGAAACAAATTTGAAAAGGGAACCGTCCAAATTAATAATGTCATACGGTTACGTTATTTAATGTATAAGTAAAAAGAAGATGTGATGGATGATTATTAGAAATGAGGTCTGAAACCATGTACCCTCTCCGGCTGAGTTAGCATTGTGAAACTAATGGTATACGCTAATTGAGTGTAAACTTAATGCATTTTTGATGGTCCTGTACGCTTCTTGGTTCTTCTTATTGTAAATGACGGGGGCTTATAAGCATTTCATAGCCCTGTGTACCTCATACTCTGGTTGCGTGAGATTGTGAAGGAATGAATTAATTTTTGTTGTGGCTCTGTATTATGTTTCACGTGAGTATATGTATATATCTGCTATAGGTGATGTTATACAGTGGATATTCAGTAACCAACAGGTTAACGCTAGATAGAAAAGATATTATCAGTGTGTGTATATCTGTCTCGTAGTTGGTTCGACTCCCAGAGGTTGTTGGGCGATGACCGAGGGGTCGCCTAGAAGATATGGATCTATTATCTTGAATGGGAGGTCGAGAACACTTATTTTCCTACGCACTGTAAGAAATTAAGTAGACTACGTAAGGGTCGACATGTGTCGTCGTACAGCTAGAGAATGAAACTTTAGAGAGGGGAAGTCGATTAGTTTCGTGGGTGGAAAATCTGTTTTCCGTTTCTTCTATATAAAATGGTTTGTGTGCCTTTGTGTTTTGTCATGATTTTAAAATGTTACATTTCTGTTTAGGCCATCGACCTTACTACTTTCAAAGAGACACTCTTATAAACTATTTTTATCTGACGAAATCATTTCATGAACCTTATTTCACTGAATTAGTCGTATAGAGCATAAGGGTGTGAGAATCTACTTTAAGTTGGGGTCTGACCCAACTTACTATTATTTTTCAGGGAACGGTAGCCGTAGAGCGACCTAACTTGTCCCGGAAAGCTACATTATTTTCTTCAAGGCGCTTAAACGTTTAAACATTTTATAGCTTGCGTCTAGACTTTTTTTTTTTAAGTAAAACTTTTATCATTTAAATTAAATATCCGACTTGCGTGTCGAAGATGAACTATTATTTTTTTTAGACTCTCTTTTATCAGATTAATTTTAAATTACACGTCATTTTTATGAGATTTTCTTAAAACTTATCATCATTCGAAAACACCACACGATAGCCGGATTGACATTTGTTGGCCTGAAGGCTTGAGTGTGTTTATTTTTGACCCTTGAGTAGTGTCACACCTCTATTTTAGGGCGGCCGACCTAGAATGATGAGGTGGGGCGTTACACTCAGTACCATCCAAAGCACTTATCGGTCAAAGCATAAAGCTGGTCCCAGCTTAACTTCTTCACGTAATCAAACTTGACCGCCGTACCATGGTCTGTCAGACCTAGAATCTGCACCACATCATCGGGAGTGATGGTCATCTCTCCCCACGGCATGTGGAAAGTATTGGTCTCTGGATAATACCGCTCCATGAATGCCGATATCGACACACGGTCGTGTTTTAACACGGAGTTTTCGGCAGCCGTAGATAGCCCCGAGCTCAGTATAATTTCCTGGAATCGAGGACACTCATCCTTCAGCGGCCAATCGTTCATCTTGTATGGTGCGACAGTAGGTTTCAGTAGACGGACCGCATTAGAATGGTCCTAATATACACGACGAATTAAAAACAATTAGAATAAAAGTTAACCCTTATACGAATAAGAAGACAATATGTTAAGAATGGTGTTTAATAATTATTACCTCGGTAGAGTAGATTTCCTTGGCCCAAGAATCCTTGTAGCCAAACAATAGACGTCCTCCGTCTCTTGGGAGCCCGGGGATTTGACCTTGTCGGGGACCCTTAATCTTCAGAGAGTCGGGGACCTTGTGTCCTCGTCTCTTCCTTGGTTGTTTCTTTGTAACAGTTTCTTCTTCTTCTTGGGTAGCATTTGGTCCACCTCCTTCGAAGTGTTGAGCTTGAGGAGCACTTGGTCCTCCTTCTTCGTTTTGGCTAGCGCTCTTTTGTCGTCTAGCACTAGCGGTAACCTTCTTACAGCCTTCACGACGAGGCCCCGATAGAACTAGATCGTTCCTTTTCTTAGTAAGTTTTTCCCTTTTTTGATACAAGATAAAGAACAATTATTTCAATACATAATCGGTAGACAAAGTAAATATAACTCAACATATTGTTAACAATCGGTAGGAAAAAAACAATGTAACCACCGATTGTGCACAATCGGTAGTATAAAAACAACTTAACTACCGATTATGCACAATCGGTAGCACGGGCTCTATATTAACTACCGATTGTGCATAAAAAAAATGGGAACACAAAAGTATATGGACACACACACAATTGGTAGTTATATAAAAAATTTAACTACTGATTATCACTAAATTTGGATCCAGTAGAATAATCGGTAGTTTAGGTGTAAAAATAACTACCGATTGTGATCGATGTTTTTGAGGTCACTAACTAGCACAATCGGAGGTTTAACACTAAACGAAACTACCAAATATCACTACTTTTGCATCCAGTAGAATAATCGGTAGTTTAGGTCTAAATCTAACTACCGATTGTGATGGGTGTTTTTGAGGTTCATTGAACATTCACAATCGGTAGCTTAAGCCTATACAAAACTACCGATTATTACAAAACATTTATACAGAAGAACATTCGGTAGTTTTAACCTAAAGATAACTACAGATTGTGCATGATCTTAATGAGCAGTGAAGAACACTAGCACAATCGGTAGTTCAATACAACCATGAAACTACCAATTGTGCTACTGCACCTAAAACCCTTGGTATTCTACTCACTAATTCAAGCGATTTAAGCAATATAAACACAAATTATGGTAAAACCCTAACCTTATTGGAGCCATCAACTGCTGGAGAGGCAGATTTTCGTATTCAGACTCCGTGTCTACTCCATCCTCATTGCGTTCTTGATCTCCTGTAAATAGGGAAAATGGCAGTCACTCTGCATTAGGAGGTTGACGAGATGTTTGCTTTTGTCGAGGCATCTTTAGATTGTAGTAAGTATGATTAATTGGTTTACGATTATACGATGAATTGGTTTACGATTAATCGGTTGAAGATGAGAAGAAAATGATGAAAAATCGGTAGTTTGAAGAGTAATCGGTAGTTTTGAAATTGAGAGGAGAAGAAAAGAATCGGAAGTTTGAATGGTGAAAGTGTGAAATAGATTTAGGTTTATGTTTTATAAATAAAAGGTATTTTGGTAATAATTAGATTAATGAAAGGTTTTATGATAATTTTACATATCCCTAGGTTACCCCTTAGCTTCTCTCATTGGATGGCTGTAAAAAAGTGATCCCTAAATAGTTTTTGTTAGCCTTCAAATTCGCCAGGCTTTTTAGTGGTCGAGGATCAAAGGTCCATTATTTTTACCAGTAATTTAGCCGATCGTGCCGAAAATTGTAGTCTCATGCTTCATTTTCTTTGGCCGCAAGATCATGATGAAATAAACTATCCAAGTTATAAAATAAATATGAATATGGATGGGCATGATCTATTTTCTACCATCTGCTACATCATCTAAGACAAGACTATCGCGAAATAAAAGGAAGAAAATGGCAAGGAAGCTTGTGAGTGGAAATTGGGATCAAACCTATGACTCAAGGTCAAATTTTTGATTTATTGCTAGCCAATTTGATCTTGATAATCTCCGTGGATCTTGCAACAAATCGATGAACCCAATAATCTTTTATCTGAATTTAAAGTTTATATAAACATATACATGGTATAAAATCCCGCATATATTCATGGTTGTTAGGAAAGACGAAAAAATATGAAAATTGTCGACTAAAAGCCTTATTGTTAAGATAAAATGGTAAACTGAATATCTAATAGTAGTATTTGAAACTAGAAAGATTTTATGTTGAATATATAGATGTAAAAGCGTTACATACTACTATGTTATACATGATATATACATTATCAAAATCTGATGACACATTGTAAAACTATACAAAGGGTGCAACGTACCTATTGACTAGTTTAATGTTTCATTATATTTAGAAAGAAATAATTAATGTTCACTATAGTCAGGAAAAAATATTAAATGATCACAATTTAATCAAATTTCAGATCACGTCAAAATGTAAAGGCATTAAAGATCAGTATCTCTAAAAGATTTAACAAACTCAATTTATTGAATCCAATTAATATTGTAGCAAGAATCCATGTCCTTTATTTTTAGTAATTTACGATAGCATGAAAGAGGTGTATATGTAGTGGAATTACGAAATTAATACATAAATTTCCACAATCGATACCGTTAAACATCAAGACAAATAAACTCATCACATTCTCTCCGGAAGCGGTGCCAGACACAATCTTTCTGGTTGATTCTAGTGGAACTTGTTGTTTGAATCTCATTCAGCGGGAAGCTAAGAACGGGGAGCGGTAAGCTCGACTAAAGAACTCGTACATACTCACATTAGACTCGTTAATCACCTTAATTGCATATATTTTTAACCAGCATGATTTATATATATATATATATTTAAACCTTGCTGATCCTATTTAAGCAGAACCAAAATCAAAATCAAAATAATATTTATTTATTTATTTTTAATTTTCCTTATTTTTTAACCCGAATTCTTAATTTTATGAAAAATTGAAGATAAATAAGAGAAGGAAAATCACGCCACTGATTCTAAATTTTGGAATGAGATCGGTTCGGGTATTTTATTTTAACTCGTGATTTTTTTAAATAAAATTACACTTTGAGTTACTAGATTGTATTTTTTTGTGGTAAAAAAATTGGTGAATCTCGGTCAATTTCGCCGATGTACTTGTCGATCCTCTCCTCGGTGAGGATTGAACAATTTGCTCGGTCAAGTAGCGAGTAGCAAGTACTCGCAAGTCACACAGACAAGTTTACTAAGTTTGACTACTAATAATCTAACCAAATTATATTCGTATCCACAAGATTGCCAAAATTGATACAAAAAAAGTCACATATTTTTTGGGGATATAAATGGGAGTATCTGTTGGCAGGGTTATATACTCTTACACTATCTCATAATTTCTACACCAATTTTTTTTATAAAACTTAAAATGATAATGAGTTTGAAACTACTTTTCGGTGATATGTTCATATTACAGTGCTCTAAATTCATAGCAAAAATTAGCGCATTCCGAATACCCAACCTCACTGTTTACCAATTTTAATTTCAACTGTTAATTTTTTAACGACTTATATGTAAAGTGGTGGATGGTGGAGTAATATGTCTCAGATTGTACATATTTTTGGTAGGAAAGTGAATCATTGTAGGAAAAACATATTACCATGATATTAACTTTAAATTTATTATCCTTTGAATTTTATAAAAAAAATTGGTATTACAATTGTGAGATAATATTAAAATACCTTGTCAACAGTTTCTTTCCCTCACCATAAATAAAGATATTTAATTATTCAACATTTTTTTTTTGGCAGTGAAGGCTTGAACTAGAGGACGTGCTAAAAAGCTTTATATGTCAAATGCCAACTGTTGAAAAAAGCCAACTATTCGAAAAAAAAAAAAAAGCCAAGTATGTTTTCTCTTGTTTCTCCCTCTCCACGGAGCTGTTACTTTTGGGTTTTCTTTTTTGAGCCGCCCTCTTTCATCAAGTATGGAGGAGCAATCCAAATCAGATCCTAAATCAAAACATAATACTCTGTTGGAAAACCATAATCCCTCAATGAAATCAAACAAACAATCCTTTCTTGATGCAGCTAAGAGAAGAAATCATGAACCGTCAAAGCTTGATGTCCAAAAATTGTGTATGGACAGAAAATCAACTGGGTGTTTCGTGATTGATATCCATGATTATTTTTTCGAAATAGAAAAGACAAGATGAAGTTATCATTGATAGGTAGGTTCGATTTTAAAATTTTAAAGCTCTTAGAAGTTAAATCTAGCTTGCTTAGTCAATGGGGATTAACGGGTTCACACCAATTTATCCCAATGACGAAGGGTTTCTTCACAATAGTTTTATCTAACGATGATGATAAGAGAAGGGTTTGGAGAGATGGCCCTTGGTTCGTTGGAAATCAGGATCTTCGTGTTCAAGATTTCGATCCTAACTTCAACCCTCTAAATCAACGAACGTCAAGGGATTTAGTTTGGGTGCAACTTCCTGGTCTGCCTATTGTTTACTGGAGGGAAGAGATCTTGATGTCGATTTGTACAACTCTTGGAACACCGGTAGTTTTTGAATCAGGAACTCTAAAGAAGGAGTACGGGTACTTTGCTAGTGTCCTAGTGGATGTAGACTTTGCTGAAGAAATACCAAAAGAAGTACAAGTGAATGCTGGTGACTACGGTTTTCTACAGTCCATTCAGACCCACAAAATGCCGAAGTATTGTGAGAATTGCAGGATGATAGGTCATTGTTTTGCTGAGTGCAAAGAATTCAAAGAGGTTGGAAAAGAAAGGATAAAACTTAACGGAGATGGTGACATTACAGGTAAGTCAATAGTGATGAAAGAGACTAATGAGGGGCTTGAGGGAAACCCTACAGCTAAGGAAGGGGTCAGAGATATCGAACTTACAGGGATAAAAAATCCCAAAACTGATGAGGGAATCAGGAAAAAGATTGCTGATGATATTCAAAAGGATGAAGATGATAAGTTGAAAGCTATTGCTCAATGGGAAAAGGACATGCAGAAACAACTGGACTTTGAAAAGGCTGCAACTGAAAATATGAGGTCACGCCTACAAGTTACTCTCATTTCACGTGATCTTATGCTTTTACCAGCTGTTAACACAAGGTTGGAGGTACCAGAGTCTTCTAATGCATCCAATCTTGATTCCAGAAAGGATAGAGATGTTACTGAAGGAATAGATGGGATGCATGTGGACGGGAGAGAGTTGGAGGAGAAATAGAAGAATACATCTTTCATTACACAAAGAAAAAGGTGTAAACACAAGACTATAAAGAGTAATAAAGCCCCACCTGAACTTGAAAGCAACAGTTTTGACATTTTAGCTAAAGAAACAGGGGAGGAAGTGGATGAGGACAACACAGTTTCTGACGAAGGAGATTCAGAGGATACTGATACTATGGCAATAGTGAGGAGAATCTATTGGGTTGAAGAGGTTGAACTTGAAGATAAGAGAAAGAGGTTGGAAAAAGAAGCTCTTCAGGCAGCTAATAGCAGCAGGAGATGAGGAAGTACAACTAGTTAGTCAAGCAACACACAAGAAGAGTAAAAAGAAGAAGGATACGAAAATGGTTTCTGTAACTGACGGTGAAAGAGTAAAGATACCAGATTTTGTGGAAGACTTAAGAAAATCGGCTATGATAATGAATTTAGAGTTAACAAAAAAGGGTAAGGAGGGCTCAACACCTCCAACTGAAGTTAATTAATGCGAGTCTTATTCTGGAATATCCTTGGTATAGCAAGATTGGAAGCTAGATCAAGGTTAAGGGAGTTAGTTAGAATTAATAAACCGGATATTATTTGCATTGCGGAGCCTCTTCTTCACTGTAGTAAGAAAGTTATTCAAAGCTTAAGGCTGCAAGATATGAGCATTGAGTTTATAGAGAATTATGTGGGTTGTATGAAGAGTAATTTATGGATTTTATGGGCTAACAGTATTGGCAGGCCTAATGTTATTAACAATGGGAAACAAGCTATAACAATAGATGTGGAGGTTTTTTTTTATCTCTTTTGTCCATGCAAGTGGGTTACAAGTAGTCAGAAGGAGTTTACGGCCTGCTATAAGTCTAGGAAATATCACAATTCCTTGGTTAGTTATGGGGGATTTCAACTGTGTCTTAAGGACTGAGGAAAAGAAGGGTGGAAGATCCCCAAGACAGGCTGTAATTTCAGAATTTGGCACTTGGGTTAATAATAATGCTCTAGTTGAGGCTGAAGCCTTTGGAAGGAAGATGACTTGGTCTAATCGAAGGTCGGGTGCGGGCAGAATTGTTGAGAAGCTAGACAGGGCTTTCACTAATGATGCTTGGCTCATGAGTTTCGTAATTGGAGGTATGTGGTTATGAACATAGACATCTCTGACCATGCTCCTATGTTTGGTTTTCCTTTTGAAACCCATAGACCTATTCGAGCTCCCTTTAGAATTCAGAAAATATGGTTCAATCATACTGGCTTTATGGAGGTAGTTAAGCTCAGTTGGATGTCTCTCATTCATGAAACTGATGCCTTTATATTCAATAGTAAACTTAAGAGATTAAAGCAAGTTCTGAAGGAGTGGAACGTGAATGTCTTTGGCAATGTTCATGTTAGAATCAAGAAGGCTGATTTGAAGTTGGAGATAACGCAGGCTGCTTCTGATGAGAACCCTCTAGACTCTAGGAAATTTGATGAGTTAACAGAGGCCCTGATTGAGGTGGAGAAGGCCAGACTTGATCTGGATATCATGTTAAAACAAAAGGCAAGGACTACTTGGATGATGGATGGAGACATCAACACTAGCTTCTTCCACAACAATATTAGAAGACGAAGAAACAACTGTTTTATCTCTAACCTTGTTTCTGATGCAGGTATAAGGATGGTGGATCCAATTCAAATTCGTGACCATATCTTACAATACTACATGGATAAGTTTAATGATGAAAGAACTGTGATTGAGCCCTCAATCTTCAACTATGCTCATGAGTCAATTTCTGAAGCAGAAAGTCTTGCAATGGATGCAGTTCCAGACATGAGGGAAATAAAGAGGGAAGTCTTTGATTTAAAGGCTGAAAGTGCTCCAGGGCCTGATGTTTTTTCTGGGATTTTCTATCAAAAGTGCTTGGAAATTATTGAAAAGGACCCGGTCCTTTCAATTCATACTTCCTGGAAGCGTCAGTACATTCCAAATGGTATTAACTCTATCTTGATCATCTTACTTCCAAAGGAGAAGGGCGCTGATAAGCTTAGAAACTTCAGGCCAATTGGTTTAAGTAACTTCTTCTTTAAAATTATTACCAAGATTTTGGCTAGTAGGCTTGGCAATGTTCTTGAAAGATTTATTTCTTAGGAGAAGGTGGCTTTTATGAAGGGAAGAAGCATCCATGAAAACATTAGTCTAGCCTCTGAGATGATCAATGAGATCGAAGTGGATAGTAAGTTTGGTAATGTGGGCTTAAAGCTGGATATATCCCAGGCTCTCGACACTGTTAGCTGGCAGTTTGTCAATTATGTTTTCAGGTTCTATGGTTTTTCAGATTGGTGGTGTTCTTGGATAAGTACCATTCTTAATTCGACTCGTATTTCAGTTCTCATCAATGGAAATCCGGAAGGATTTTTCAAGATAAACCGAGGTTTGAGGCAAGGTGATCCTTTATCCCCCTTGATTTTTGTACTTATTGAGGATGTCTTGAGTAGAAATATTACTCAGTTGTTTGAGAAGAGAAAGATGTCACATATGGTTACAAGAAAAGGGGTCTCTCCAACGCATATGTTTTTTGCTGATGACATCCTTATCTTTTGTAAGGCCAATATGAAGAGTCTGCATAATTTAAGGGACCTGCTAGCCCAGTATCAAGTTGTTTCAGGGCAAGCTGTTAGCACATCCAGGAACAAGTTTTACTTTGGGAGAGGAAAACAAGCCAGGAAGAGACGAATCACAAACTTTTTGAATTTTCAACCCTCTACTTTTCCTGATAGATACCTGGGGGTCCAACTTATGCCTGGATCAGTAAGGTATGCTCATGTTCGTCCAGAAGTGGAGAAAATCATGGAAAAATTAGCTGGTTGGGTTGGTATTTTACTTTCTTTTCAAGCAAGGTTGGTTCTCTTAAGATCAGTCATCTCTAGTTACGCTATTCATTCCATGGCAGTTTATAAATGGCCTCTTAGGATCATTGAAGACTGTGAAAGAGCTATAAGGAACTTTATTTGGACAGGAGACTCCAAAGTTAGAAGAAAAATGGTGGTAGCTTATGATAATCTATGTTTTCCGTTGATTGAAGGGGGCTTAGCTATCCCAAGGGTGGAAGTGATGAACAAAGCAATGTTAATGAAACTTTGATGGAACATTAAGAATTCCAATAAAAAGTGGGCTAATTTTTTTAGAGATAAATTCTTTAAGGTCAATGGGTAACTGATAGATTATGGCCTTAAGTCATCCATTATGCCAGCAATTATATGGATTTATAATGAAGTGGAAAGGAATACTAGATGCACGATTGGCAATGGGCAGGAAAATTCCATTTTCTTCGATAGCTGGTGTAGTCAGAATAGTTTAGCTATCTCGTTGGGTATACCACAGGCTAGGAGGAATGACTTTACCTCTAAGGTAGCTCTCCTGGTAAGAGATGGTTCTTGGAATATCCCTTTAATTGTTAAAGAAAGAATGCTTGAAGCTGGAATAGATATACATTCTCTGCCTGAGCCAAGCATTAAACCTTATAGAAGGGTCTGGGTCCCAGAGCAGAAGGGTAACTTCACTGTCCGATCTGCTAGACACCTGCTCAGAAATGTCCGTCCTTCGAGTCAAGCAGTAAAGTTAATTTGGAGAACAATTGTTCATCATGTATATGTTGCTCAATCCTGGAAGTTAATAAAAATTGATTGTTGTGCTACTCTCGATAAGGTAACTAGTAGGTTTAAAGTCCCGCTATGTTCTATATGCGCTTTCTACAAGGCTGGAGAGGAATCGATGCATCATATTACCTGGAGCTGTGTTTTCGCTAGGAGGGGATGGAAGTGGCTAGCTGACAATTTTGAATTGGTCCCAGATTATGATCTTATCACTTCTTATGCTGAGTCAAAATGGAAGAGCAGAATGGTCAGAGACCTTTGGATTGTGGCTAACTTGGCCATGAGAGTGGAATTATGGAATCTCCGCAATAAGATGGTGTTTGAGGGGCTAAGCTCAACTGGAATCAATTCAAAATGCGAGTCTATCAGCACATTAATGAGAAATCAATGCGCATGAAGGGTCACATGCACAATACTTGTTATGATTTGCGCATCCTCAATTACTTCAAAGTGACCTTTCGTTGCGTTAAGTTCGCAGTCCCAATAGGTTGTGCTTGGAGACCTCGGAGTTGGGGATGATTCTTTTATGCTGTGATGGGGTTTCTTTTGGTAATCCTGGCCCAGCCGGGGCGGGAGTAGTGGCTAGAGCTTATAACGAAAGCGTTATTGGAGCTATCTGAGTTGGGCTAGGAACTGCCTCCAACTACATAGCTGAATTACATACGATTCTTTATGGATTAGAGTGGGCCCAACAATGGAAGTACACTGGTGTTCTAATCAGGTCGGACTCAAGTAGTGCAATCATGGCTTTCACAGGGGACTCGGTTCCTTGGTTCATGAGGAATAGACGGTTAGCCGCCAAGTCAAAGTACTCTTTGGTGCGCTTCGAACATGCTTATCGAAAGATTAATTTTGCAGCAGACAATATGGATAAACAAGGTTTCTTTTGAATTGTGGGGAAAGAGAAAGCTATTTGGGTTAGCCAGGTTTTCTCAATTTAATTGAGGTTAGCCAGGTTTTCTCAATTTAATTGAGGTGCCGGATAAAATATACTTTCGTTTCAATTAGTTATTTGGCTTTCTTTCCTTTTAGAAGCCTTATAGCTCCCAAGTTTTGTATCCTCCATTTTTTATAGCTCTTTTTTCTTTAATATAATGGGACTTCACCAAAAGAAAAGCCAACTATTGATTTACCATTTTAATATTAAAAAAAATAGTTTCCATTTCGGTAGAATCGGCTAAGAGAGTCTTTGAATAAGATATTTTCCTTAAATTTGAAGTATAACCCGAGAATCTATGTGTTTTTCAAGATTTACAGATGTTAAGATAATTTGAACTTAGTGAGAGAAATATGAAGATGGGGGTTGATAAGATCAGCTCTACTGAATATTTTGTTGTATAATATCCTGTAACAGAGAACAAACCAAAGAGAAGCTTGAAGATAGTTAAGGGTTAAAAGAAACAACAGCAGACTTCAGACAAACACACACACAGGAAGATGTAGTCGCCTGTTCAACAGACTGCCATTAACTCGATATTTGTCGGGTACACCTCTAGAAAGAGTGTTGCTATACCACTAGTGAGGACAAATCGAATCCAGGATAAAACCACCTGATACCAACCCAGCTAGCAAAAACTCGTTGGCCGGTTGCGAACTTAACAACAGAATAAGAAAGAAAGATTTTATCTACGTGATCAAAACAAAGCAGGAAGAGGGGAAAAGACGACAGGATAGTAGCTGCGTCTGGGGTAAGGAAAAATGAAATCCTTTTTCTGCTTTTATAGGAAAATTTGAGAGAGGAGAGTTAAATTGTATTTATGAAAAAAATCTTTTTTTAATTTAATTCAAATAAATTCTCATAAATAATGAAACAGTTTTTAATATGAATAAATTCCCATAAATAATAAAACGGTAAAATATTTATTATAGGAATTTAAAATAAAAGACAATTAAGTCTTGATAGGCACACGCTGGCACATGTTGCGCACACGTCGAGCTCACGCCGTGTACTCGACGGGCACACGCTATCTCATGCAAAATCACACGCAAGCATACGCAGGCCAGCGGCTCGCGTGCTTCGGTGCGAAGCACCGCATATGTGTGAGTTTGCCCACTAGCCCATTCCCTTAGTCCATATCCAATACAAAAATTCTTTCCCTTAGGTGCAACCTTTGTGGTAATATGGATAGACTTCATCCTTGGTTTGTCCAATGTGGGACCAACCAAGGGTTTCCCATTCACTAAGAAGTGAAAAGGTGGATTTGTTATTTTCACCCACATAATGGCTAGCGACCCTTTTATCGTTGAATAACATGACCAAGTCTGCCATGTCATGCAGTCACTGACATACAAACATAAAAGGAATCAATTTTATTTATTTAAATTGAGATTACATTTTGTAAACACCCTTTGTCTTATAGCTCTTTCCTACATTGTCTTTACACTGAGTTACACTATTTTTTTTTATTTTTTTTTCAGATTCATAAAACCCTTATCATCTAATATACCACAAAATACAAGAATTTTACAGATGTCCGGAACATGAAAACTTCATTCAATGTGAGAGTTTTTTTCCAAAAGTGAGCTTCATCCCAACTTTTGCAATTTTCCCGCAACCTGTGCTGCGGACGAGTTACCCATATAGAGCATTTCTCCTTCCCCTACCTTCTGATAGGAGGTGAACACATCTTTGTTTCCGCTGATATGCTTGGTAGCACCATAGTCTACCCACCAGTCTCTCACATTGGTTACCAATTTTGACTTCAGGCACTATACCAAAAAACTTGTTCTTTTATTTTTCATAACAATTTAGCATTATTTTATTTTATTTTATTTCTCTACAAATAAAATCCTTACGATTTCTATAAAATATTGCCTAATTATAATATGAAATATAATTTATTTATAATCAAATAATCAACACCCACGTATGCTTTATGTAAAAACATTTTAGAGCATGATAATAACGTTTTATTATGTGTCTTGATTTTAGTGCATCTCAACGTTTCATCAAACGTGACATACGGTTGTTAAATTGAATGTATTAACCGTTTTTTAATAATTTCAAGACAACATGCATACGATTCATATATTGAAATATATTATGATTATAATTAAGAAATCATACTTGTATATTATGATTCGTCCATATTCAGTTTCTGTTGCTTCCTTTAGAACGACCAAGAAAACTGCCTTCGAAAAATTTCGCAATTTAACGATAAAATAAAAACTGCCTCCGAAAATTCCGCAATTTAACGATCAAGAAAACTGCCTCCGAAAATTCCGCACTTATTTTAGCAGAATGCTAAGAAATTAAATTCAAAGACCAAAGAAACAGAACATCATTTCATCTTTTATAGAATTCCACGGCTACCCCACTAATTCTTCTTCTTCGCGAATTCAACACCAAAACAGAATTCATTACGGGTAAATTTAGACAAAAGATTTGGTTTACCAACTCCTGAATCACCAATAGATAATCAATCTTGTCTTTAAAAATTTGCCATTAATTATAATATAAATGCCTAATTTACACTTCAAAAATTTTAATCCATTAAGGCGTTAACTTTTATTTGCAAATATTACAACATTTGCTTTTAACCCATTAATTCTCCATGTCATGAATTAAGTTTCATTTACAAACTTTAATTTTCTGTCTTCTTACGTTTCATTTGTTAAGTTCATTTTCTCCATGTCAGTGAAACTCTCGCCCAAACCCTTGCCATTAATTAGAGAAATTTATTAAGACTCCCATTACACATTGCAAAATTCCTGCCATAAATACCAACTTATCAAAAGTTTCGTGCACAATGAATCCGTTGGATCATCAATTTCCCACAAACATTAAACACCAACAGTGAAACCAATGCGTCTGGACCAGGTGGTATACATTGACCTCTCTGCCTACCAACCCCTTTTTCCGCTAAGCAATCTCTAGAGAAATTGATTTCTCTGCAACTATATCTAGATTGTAATAATGGGTTTTCATTGATTTCTCCAATCCACTAATTGGCTGTAACACCAAAAAAAATAATCACGGGATGCATGCATTACTCATCATCTTCCAATTACTGCCATGTTCTCCTATTAAGCCCAAGTAGCTTAATCGTTATTGTTTTTGTAACTGATCCCGTAATTGAGGTCATTAAATAAATTCATTTTATTATAAAATTACTTCTCATTCCACATGATAATCTTGTAATTAATTTATTCTTGTAATTAATTTCTCATTTTCATCATCCATTTCCCAAGAAGAACTCAAATCAGTATCCATTGAAACATAATGAATGAACTAAAAAATATCAAGTTAAGATTGTTGGATAATATCCTGTAACAGAGAACAAACCAAACAGAAGCTTGAAGATAGTTAAGGGTTAGAAGAAATAACAACAGACTTCAGACAAACACACACACAGGAAGATGGAGTCGCCTGTTCAACAGACTGCCCTTAACTCGATATTTGTCGGGTACACCTCTAGAAAGAGTGTTGCTATACCACGAGTAAGGACAAATCGAATCCAGGATAAAACCACCTGATACCAACCCAGCTAGCAAAAACTCGTTGGCCCGTTGCGAACTTAACAGCAGAATAAGAAAGAAAAATTTTATTTACGTGCTCAAAACAAAGCAGGAAGAGGGGAAAAGACGACAGGATAGTAGCTGCGTGTGGGGTAAGGAAAAATGAAATCCTTTTTCTGCTTTTATAGGAAAATTTGAGAGAGGAGAATTAAATTGTATTTATGAAAAAAATCTTTTTTTAATTTAATTCAAATAAATTCTCATAAATAATGAAACAGTTTTTAAAATGAATAAATTCTCATAAATAATAAAATGGTAAAATATTTATTATAGGAATTTAAAATAAAAGACCATTAAGTCTTGATAGGCACACGCTGACACATGTTGCGCACACGTCGAGCTCACGCCGTGTACTCGACGGGAACACGCCATCTCACGCAAAATCACACGCAAGCATACGCAAGCCAGCGGCTCGCGTGCTTCGGTGCGAAGCACCGCATATGTGTGAGTTTGCCCACTAGCCCATTCCCTTAGTCCATATCCAATACACAATTTCTTTCCCGTAGGTGCAACCTTTGTGGGAATATGGATAGACTTCATCCTTGGTTTGTCCAATGTGGGACTAACCAAGGATTTCTCATTCACTAAGAAGTGAAAAGGTGGATTTGTTATTTTCACCCATATAATAACTAGCGACCCTTTGATCCCAGGATCAATTCCCATCAAGACAAAAAATTAACAAATCATTTTTTAATTCTAACATATTTTAGCAAGAGGTCATCTTTCAGGAATCCATGGAAAGATTAGATCCAAAGCTCTCGTGCTAGAAAACCTACATCCCCCTCTTTACTTTTGTTATAGACGTTATGCCAAGTATGGAAAATTATTTGGATGCTAAAACACATTTTGAGTATTGTAAGTATGGTTCATTTAAAATTATGAGTAGTTTTAAAGTTTTATGTTCAATAGTTGCAAACATCGAAGACTAAAAATTCAAGCAAGATGAACTCAGGATAAACCCCAAATCAGGGTATTCTCTATAAGAGGTATTTGGATCAAAATAAACATTTGGTGGATCCATATGATCATAAAGATAGAAGGAGTGAGCTTGCTACGTAAAATACTTAGTGATCCAAGTTTGGTAAACAAAGGAATTGTATAAGTGGAGTGTAAGAAGTTCATTTTCAAAAGTTGGAGTTTCAAATTTAATTTGAAATGCCCAGGGTTTTGAAACCTATAATAGAAGTTCCGAGACTGCCTTGGTTCTGATACCAAAATGTATTTGGTTTTGGAACCTGCTTACTACGCAACGTATAACATACCGGAAAAAACAACAACTATTGTTAAATTGGGTTTATGGACGGCATGTTCGGGACTGGATGGATCCAACGCGTCTTCAATCAGCTGGACGATCCGTGTGAACTCTTTTCCAAGCTCGGGGTTGAGTTATTTAAGGAGCAAAATTCCCTTCATGCCAAGTTTCTTTGAGTGCCTGTGTGTTTTCCTACTTTCAGTTCTAATTCTGGCTTTTCCGAAATTATTTGTTACTCGAGTTTTAATAAATAATTACCTGTTTTTGATACGAAAAAGGATGAGAAAGTGTTAGGGATACCTGACTTTTAAATGACAAAGCATGTATACCACCCCTGCGCGAACAATCTTCTTTATAGTTTATGGCTACTTTGTAATTCTTGCTATCCAGAAAAATTGGGTTTGTGGTTTCACAGAAGAACAAGAAAATGAGGCAGTCGAACGGATTTTTGAGTGAGCAGTAGGGTGCCTAATTAGGCTTTATATAAAAGGGTATTTTTGGAAATTCAACGAATAGAGTATCCGTCGACTCTTGAACATGGCTGACTGAATTTCCCGGTACACTCCCGCTGATTTGGTACTCCCATTAGCAGCCTTGGGTTTTTTTCTGGTGTGTTTTTGACGGTCTGGCCAGAATCATCCGGACCATCTTGACCTCTACCGATATAAATGTTATTGGGGACAAAATTATGTTCGCCCGAAGTGACGTCGTCACGTCCCGAAGCGACGTCATCATCTTGACCGTTCCAGCTTGTCCAGATGTTATCCTGTCCCGAAGTGACGTCATCATTTCTCACAGTGACATCAGCAATTCCCATTCCAACTGGTGCCCGATCTGTCCTGTCCCGAACATGTTGTCCCGATCCGGTCATTTTCGCTGGACCAAGTCAATCCCGATGGACCAACTCAATCCCGCAAGCCAGATCCGCAACCCGTTCCCGCAAGCCAACCAGACTAGCCCAGACTGTTTGAGGGAAAACTGGATAAGAAGATAAGGTGTACAGGTGGACCCACATGGAGTTGCCACTTCACCAACACATTTGACACGTGGAAGCATTCTTCAAATGACACATCAGATAGGATTTTCGTAAAAGAGGAAAGAAGGAAGAATGGAAGAGAGAAAAAAGCTTCTTCTCCGGAAAAATTCCTCTGCATCTCCATTCTCACCAGAGCTCCAATGGAGTTTTTGTATCTGTAACCCTTAAATTGATCAATAAAATCCTCTCAACTTCACTACCAGTAGACGTAGGCCATTCAGGGCTGAACCACGTTAAATCACTGTGTCAATTTCTCTTCTTTTTGATGAATTTAGATGATTGATTTTGGTTGTTTTTGCTGATGAGATTTTTGGCATAAACAATTTGGCGCTAGAAACAAGGAGTGTGTAAAAGGATTCATCCTACCTGAACGGGTAAATTGATAAAAGCTTCAGAGCATTGGGGACAAAGAGAAATCAGATGGAAACATCACCAACAGTTAGTTCGAAAAGAAGAAGCCTTTTCTTGAGTTCTTCGTTTTGTTCTTGATCTTCATCTTTCAAATTTTCGTCTTACAATTTTTGTTTTGAAACATTTGATTTTAAAACGTAACAGAAAATTTTCTTCGGAAATTTCATTTCAAAGTAAGCTTTGATTATACATTTGAAACATACAAATCATGTATTACAAACCCATCTAGTTGATTTTTAAAATTTTAAGCATTAAAATTTCAGATTGATTTGGGAATTTTCTCATTAATTTAGTTTAGCTTCTCTTTATGATCTAATTGCTACAATTTTTATGATCATGTGAAAAAATCTTGTCAACAGTAACAAAAACTGTGTTTTCATACCCATATGATAGATTTTGAGTTACGGTTGCAAGAACTTGGAAAAGAAATATTTTCTCTAAGAATTTCCATTCAAAACCAATTTTGATTTCAGATTAACTATTACCAATCTATGTTTTACAAACCCATTCATTCAATTTTGAAAACATCTAGCATCAAAATTTCAACTTGATTTGGGATTTTTTCTCATTAGTTGGATCAACTCTCTTAGATATGATAATGGCTACAATTTTGATGATTAAATAAATGATTTGTATGAATGTGTATGCTTTGAATAAGTATATGATTGCAGGGAAAAAGCTAGAATGATGTTAGAAATCACCAACATTTCCATGGAGGAATCAACAACGCAATGCACACAAAGCATTTGAGTAATTTCCTAACCAAAAGTGGCTGAGTTATTGTGGCTCTGACAACCAAATCAAACAATTTGGTTGAGTAGAAGACTTTAGGGCTAACTTAAACGGGAGTGATTGTTGCTATATGGGTGGATCCTGGTAATGAAAAAGATGAATATGAAATTAGAGAAAGCTCACAAGTTAATGGGTTGTTTCAATTTTTAGTGCTCTTTTGTGGTTTATTGGAACTGTTCATGCTATACCCGCAAACCGACCTTCATCCACGACAACACCTGCAAGAACTACTACAAGGACTACTCATTTGCTGTCCATATTCAACTTCCCACTGGTTAGTCTCCACTCTTCCATCCATTACAACTAGTAATGAAAACAGATGCAGTAAGAATGCAATTTTTAGGATTCTTCCTGTCAGCAATTACTTCAGGGTCCGGTTTCTATTTCAAGAACAAGGACTGGAATCATGCTCACTTGACAATATTCGTTGCAATTCAGAGTATATCTGTTGGGATTTCGCATGCATTTGGAAGAGTCTTGTTGCTGGAATGTACACCACCAAATAAAGAAGGTGTTTTCTCAGTATGGTTTGCTTGGACGTAAGTCGTGGGTACATGTATTGGTTTCATACTTTCATGAGTTTTCTTCGACAAAGTTGGAATGACTTTTGATATTGCATTTTGTACTGTCATTGCTGGAATGATCACTTTGGTTTTGGGTAAAGCAAGTCATTTAAGTGGAGATGTTGAAGCTGGCCATGTCGTCGAGGAAGAAGAAATTGTTGATATGAGTGAAAAGGGGTCACCAGATGATGTCTGAGACCTGAGATGATTCTTTTCTTCATGTCTCTTTTATCTTGATTCACAATGCACAGACCGTGATGTCACTGCTCATCTGATTCATTCTTTTCAAAATTGAGTTAAGGATCTGAATTGGATTAATATTTTGATCATGATAAAGATTATGTGGCTATTGAAAGGTACCTTTGTTGTGGTATTCAATGGAAATGTAAAATATTCACGCAAATGATCCATTTGAAGCAAAGAGCTCATTCAATGCACCTGCAATTCGCTTTCTCAGCGAGCTAAGTATCAATTATGTATCAATTCTTAAAAAACTTTCAATTATTAGAATCATATCATGATACCTAGTTGTTTTTCTACACTAGTTGTTTCATTTCAAATAATTGGGATGTGTTAAGAGTGAATGATGTTTAAGTTAACTTGAAGATAACATGAATTGGACTATATGTGTGATATCGGATAACTGGCATGTTTGATTTTAAATGATGCAGTGTTTGCCTAAACTTATTCATGCTAGTTGGTAATAAACCCCTTTCTAGAATCAGGACCTGTGTATTTTGATTATCTAACTGTGATTTCAAAACAATTTGCACTTAGCCCATTTTTGTCTTGAGCTCAATCCAACTAAGCTTTGTAGCATGTTTTGAATTTTTAAAGCCTGCCTTTCTTGGTTGGTGCTTTAGGTTAACATTAGAAGTTAAGAAAGTTCTGATCTCTTATGCCATATGTGATGTTTTTTACTGCCATAGAATGGGTAAATTATGGCATGAACTTGATGTGTTTTTATCATCGAATGAATGTATGAATTGCAGGGAAGGATTGCAAAGAATAGCCTGATTTAGGCTGGAAAATAACTAAAAACAGACCAGACTCTGCTGGATTTTCTTTCTAGTGAGTCGACTCACTGAGTTTGATCCAACTCAGTTGAACAAGACCAATTAGACCGAGTCAGATTGGCTGACTCGGCTAACCCATCTTTCCCTCTTAACCTTTTGACTGTTAATTGACCATCAATTGACCATTAATTTGACTCAGATCTTTTTGCTTCTGATTTTGCATGGTGCATAAAAAAAAAATAAAAAAAATAGTAATAATAATTATAATAAATTAAATTAAATTGTTATAGCTAGATAATTATTATCACAACTTCAATAGATAGGAAAAGACATATACCGATCCACAAACATTTCTAAAAGATAAATATACATTATCTTTTTTGATTTTCGATTATAATGTTTATAATGTTAATTGCGTATCTTAAGTAGTAACTTAAATAATTCTAAACTATCATTTTTAAATGATTCAATCATGATATACCTTGATCATTTAAAAAACATGAACTTATTTAATTTGTAAATAGCACAATTATATAATGAATTAACTGATAAAAATTTCTTAACTAGTATCCACAATATTGCAAGTCATTTTCTCATCTAACATACATTTTTTACTCATTAATTGCTTTCAATGGCATCTGAATCACATATGATATCATGTACCATGATAATTAATCACATAATCATCTATGATAGAAACCTATTGATTTAATATGATGTATTTTTAGTCTGAACAAATTCCAATTTGTTTGATTATATTTAACTGTGGTATGCAATTAAAAGCATGAAGATCATTTTTAGCTTGTACCCATTTAATATTATGAAATGCTTAAGACATTTTTATGAAGTGTGAAGATACCTATGAAGGACACTTCAGAGATGTGGCAGCCATGCAATAATGATGCACTGGGGGGCATGCTATAAAGTAACCAAATTTTTAGCTGTGAAATGAGCTAAATACTGCACGCCAATTAGGTATTTCATTTTAATAATTAATTAACGCTAAATAGATATAATATTTTTCGCCACTTTGTGTTATATGCCTTGTACTTCTTAACATAAGGCAACAATTGATAGATACTTCATGTGAGCCATGAATTACTGGTGCTTTCACTATTTTAATCGTATCATGGAAACGTTCTTTGGAAACGTTCATGGAAACATTCATGGAAAACTTGACTCAAAATGAGCCTTCGAGAAATGATATTTCAAACGACTCATACTTCACGAATATTCAGTAAATACTTCAATTCATTCCGAACTTCTTTGAAGGGCGATACTTCATATACTTCATATGAGTTATGATATGAACTCTCATTCGATACCTCTTATACTGCTTGCGGCAATCTAAACGCTCCTACAGGAATTATCATTCAAAAATGGGTATCTCTTTCAACTTATTATTTAATATTTCCGGAAGGAGAGTACTTCTATATTCGTATACTTCTGATTTCTCAAACAACGATTACTTCGGAATAAAATGAAAATATTTCATCTGGATATTTCTCATGTCTTGTGTAAAATATATTTCATATTTTCTTTCTATATATGTTTCTCATGTATATAGAAGAATATGGGATGTGTCTTAAATAAGAATTGAGAAATGAGAAATATCTGGATGATTCTCAAGTATACTTCTCATCTACATTTCAGGTATATTTTTTACCAATATTTCTCCGTTCAGGAGACAATCTCTTTGGAGACAAGTTAAGACTAGTGGGTCCATCCCCAAAGGGGGAACCCATGTAAGAGTCTTGATACAAAATTTATGGGTCATACATTAATTTACTCCATGCCCGAGATAAATTAAGCGTGTGTCCTGATGAACTCCGTGGCTGGAGACCAGATAAGACTATTGGGTCCATCCCCAAAGGGGAAACCCATGCAAGAGTCTTGATACAAAATTCAAAATTTATACAAACATTTGGGATCACCTTGTAGCTTATTCCTGGTCCGGGTATGACTCGTATGTGTGGTTGCCTTATGTCATAACTCCGTGAAAGGAGGTGTGCTCTCTGGCACAAAATTCCATAATATTAACCCAGGGTACAAAGGAACCTTGCGGTTGAAAACTAACAATCAGTATATATATTTGTATACAAAATTTTGTTTTGCAGGGACAAAAATGCAACATAAAATGAAAATGCTCAATCACCACATTATGATTCGGACGAAACGAGAAGTCGTTTTCTTAAGAGTTTTTCTTCAAACAACTCTCAAGAAAAGGGGGCAAGTTGTTGGGGACAAAATGATGTTCGCCCGAAGTGATATCATCACGTCCCGAAGCGACGTCATCACGTCCCGAAGCGACGTCATCACGTCCCGAAGCGACGTCATCATCCCGACCGTTCCAGCTTGTCCCGATGCTATCATGTCCCGAAGTGACGTCATCATTTCTCACAGTGACGTCAGCAATTCCCGTTCCAACTGGTGCCCGATCTGTCCTGTCCCGATCCATCCTGTCCCGAACATGCTGTCCCGATCCGGTCATTTCCGCTGGACCAACTCAATCCCACAAGCCAGATCCGCAACCCGTTCCCGCAAGCCAACCAGACTAGCCCAGAATGTTTGAGGGAAAGCTGGATAAGA
Organism: Papaver californicum; assembly: GCA_023531435.1. Classification (NCBI taxonomy): domain Eukaryota; kingdom Viridiplantae; phylum Streptophyta; class Magnoliopsida; order Ranunculales; family Papaveraceae; genus Papaver; species Papaver californicum. Next base: position 1,988,549 of record JAJJMC010031056.1, read on the forward strand.
AGATAAGGTGTACAGGTGGACCCACATGGAGTTGCCACTTCACCAACACATTTAACACGTGGAAGCATTCTTCAAATGACACATCAGATAGGATTTTCGTAAAAGAGGAAAAAAGGAAGAACGGAAGAGAGAAAAAAGCTTCTTCTCCGGAAAAATTCCTCTGCATCTCCATTCTCACCAGAGCTCCAATGAAGTTTTTGTATCTGTAACCCTTAAATTGATCAATAAAATCCTCTCAACTTCACTACCAGTGGACGTAGGCCATTCAGGGCTGAGCCACGTTAAATCACTGTGTCGATTTCTCTTTTTTTTGATGAATTTAGATGATTGATTTTGGTTGTTTTTGCTGATAAGATTTTTGGCATAAACAAATATCATGGGATGTGGGCCCGGGTGCTAAATTGCCCGTTGAAATGCTGCAGAGAGAAAATGTTTTCACGACCTGAACAAGAATTTTTCACATCGAAAGGAAAAAAATTCAGAGAATTTGAATTTTTAACTGTCGCTCCGATTTCCAAGCTGAAACCATACACCAAACGTGAAAACAAAAACAAAAAAAAAAATAATAAAAAAAAGAAACCAAAGAGAAAAAGGAATCAGTCTATCACCCAACAAGATTACATTTGATTCTTCCGTGGAAGATAAAAACTCCGTTTTAAAAAAATCAAAAACAAACTGTTGAGAATCTGAAGCGAGAAAGATGAAGGATGCGTGTGTTTCTCTCATAAGAATCTCAACCATTTCTCACTGAATAAACATAAATATATATGAATACAAATCAAACAAATCAAGAAAATCAAAATCCATATTTTTTTTTCATTTCTTGATTTTAGTTAAGAGAGAATGCGACGAAGTTTTGATTGCGGACCTAGATTTTCATTAATAGAGAGACGTAGAAGCAGCGTTTCTCTACCATTTAGTCCTTTCATTAATGACCATCATACTTATATTACACCTTATCAAAGACTTCCTTCTCATGTTTCTATCAAGCTCCAAATTATCAAATTGGATGGTTCTTCCTTTGGTAAGTTACATACAAAATTGGTTTGTGTTTCATTTTGATTTTGATTTTTATTGTGATTGTGATTGTGATTTTGATTGTGAATTTTGTTTTTGTTTTTGTTTTTACAGATGTTCATATCAAAAGGAATGCTACGGTCAGAGAGCTTAAACAAGCAGTGGAGGATGTTTTCACGCTATCTTCTTCTTCCGTGGACAATCAGGGTCTGATTTCTTGGTATTGTTATATCATTAACATCTTTAATGTTTTGGTTTTTAGTTTTTTTAAACAAATTGTTTAAATGATTTGAAATGAGTGAAATGCAAGATAAAAATCTAATTTAGGGTTTAACATTCTGAATTCAGAAGTTCCATTTTACTAAATGTACATGTGGAAAATTGAAGGAATTTGCGAGAGAATGACAAAATTTTGAGTACTAGGGTTGATGGTTTGCATTGAGATTATAGTAATTGGCCTCCATTTAGGTACATTTGGTACAATTGGTTACATTAAATGCATTCTCAATTATGTGCCATTTGTGAACCTTCAAACATGATCTAGGCGTCATCTGTATATTGGATTATTTGTTTTAATAGAAATCTTTGAGACTGCAACTAAATGTTGATGCGAATTTTTCAGGTCACATGTCTGGGGCCATTTCTGCTTATCCTTCGAAAATCAGAAGTTACTGAATGACAAGGATAGTATTGAAAGCTTTTTGATCAGGGATGGTGATCAGGTTATTGCTTGTTCTTACCCACATTTAATCTTTGTTATATAATGTTGTAATCGTAATTCGGGATCCTTTTCGCTTTTGCACCATGAATATACGAGACATTTAGTTCAACATGATATTTTCCCAATTTAGGATACTTATTTACACCAGAAATGAGGTTAACTAACCTATAGTACAATGTGTAGATGATCTCTCACCGGTTTGTTTGAATAACCATGACATTCTAATTGTTTTTATTTTTATTTTTTTCTGAACTAGAGGAAAATTAACACATTGCCACATTGTTTCAGATATTTATTAACAATGTTTTTAGTGAAGGTTAGTTTAAGATCAACAAAGTACTGGCTCGTCTATGACAATATGATATTTTATGACAACCATAGATCATTAGTTGGCAGATACCCCTCCATGGATTATCTCTACCTCTGTTTCGTCAATTAGCTTTTGAACATCCAGTTTCGTAATGAAGGTGTCGATTTTCATCCATCAGATTGGGGTTGCCAAGTTCTGTTCATCATATTACTATGCAAGTAGCTAATTTGAGTTATGTGACCTTACCTGTAAGATTACTAAGATAGATAGTTTTCTGTAAGGTTTGAGATACTATTGAGGTTATGTTAAGGATATAGAAGGATTAGAGTAAACCGATACTCTGGCATCCCAGTGAGGAAACATTTTTGGCTACATGATACATGCAATGGGACAAATGTTTTCATGCTTCAGTGAGGATAACTTCGTTGTTTATTATTAGAGTGCTACATTCTTTCGTTAGTTCCCTATGGTCCATCTGGAGTTTAGTTGGAAAGAAAGGGGTCACTTAGGTTTTAGTAGATATCAAATGCGGTATTCTCAACCTTTGCTACTATCTTGTTCTTTTCCTGTTTTCTCACTTAAGATTTCGTTGATGGCTTTTTCTTGTATCAAACTTCAATTTTTTTGTCTCCGTCTCCTGTTAATTTTTTAACCTGTATGTGCAGCTTCATTTTCTTCGGCATCTATCTACAAATTTTAATCGCATACAGCGATCGAAAAGTCTGAGTGCTTCTAGCAAGAAAAATATTAGGTAGGGAATCTGTGCACCTTTACTCCCAGACCTTAATTAATCAGACTTCAGAGTACTAGTATTCAGATAAAGTTTAGCTCTTAATCTTATTCTGTTGGACCAATGACAGATGATCATATCACTGACATTTCCCATTTCCGATCTAAGGTTTATTTGTTTAAATCTTATCAGCGGGTCGACATTCTTAGAATCTACTAGTATTTATGAAGAAGAGAAAGAAGACACTGGTTGGGTCAATGTTATCAGTGATGCTGCAGAGGCGAATGATAAGGATGACTTCACTAAAGATAATAAAGAGAAAGAGATGATTAAGCAGTCTTCAGATTTCAAACTGTCCAATTTCTTCAAGGGTTGGCTCTTGAACTCAAGATCTTGCTTTGCAGGAAATTCTCGATCGCGTAACAAAGGTCGGTATTCAAGAATGTCAAAGAAATTCTTAAGAATGGAGCCTAGAATCCCACGTACACACGTTTAACTAGGTTTGAGAACTAAGACATTGTCACACGGACTTGTGAGTTGTATGTTGCTGTGTTCCTCACCTCATACTCGCATCATTATAGTTAAACATCGTCATGAGTTTTTCCCCCCTTCTCTCATGGTGTTCCAACCGGCACTCTTTTGACAAGATTCATACATGAAGAAGAACCCAAAGAAGCACTTGGTTTACTTTGCTTGTTCTTTATCTGGTGCTAATAGCTGATATCTTATGGATGTATCTGATCTTGTAAGAGTTCTTTTAAAAAAGACAGAGAAATGAAGAAATGGCAAAGGATGTCATGGCATATCCTACATTCAGTAGATTTGTGTTCAGTTAAAATGTTAGCTAGCAGTTTTGTCAATTTTAAATAGTTCATGGCATAACAAGATCACTGAACTCTGAGCTTACACGAAATGACTAAAAATTAAGAACCGGCAAAGATCAAACCACACCTTCTATGAGCAAGTTTCTCTACTGCTGCTTTCTGCTTTTAATTAAGTATTTCGATAACATATGTTTTGACGAGCATCTTTAGATTGCATTTCCTACCCCAAAATACATAATTTCCTACTCCTTGTTTCACCACACCATTTAAACAACATCCATTTACAATGTACTATAATCTAGTGGTTACCATGTGTGGAACAAGATGATTGATGTGAAGGACGACTAACTCCATCTTTATATAGTTCCTTCAAAGTCTTAATTGCCGGACTGAAATCAGAGCACAACGGAGTAACTGAGATCGCCCGAAGGTGCTGCGCATTGCCGTTCGTCTTCGGTTTAGAGAGCTTCATTTGAAACATTTTACCCTCCAGGAGTTTACTGGCAGTAACAGCTAAACATAAAACAATCAAATCAAATTCCACTTTATAAACAATGAAAAAGAAAAAAAAAGAATTGGTAGTTGTAGTACCTGCAGATGGATTAACAATGGTGAAATTGAAGAATTCATCAGCAGAGCAACCGATGAGAACTCGAGCGACTCTATCGAACATTACAACTACAAAAACTTCTTCTGATGATGCAATAGACACCTGCATATAATGCACTTATTCATTGATAAATCGAAATACTTAGGAAATTAAAATTATATGGACTCTCTGCATAGTAGTAGGTTGTGCTTACAAGAATGCGATAGAGACGTTTTGAATTTGACGAGCCTGGATTGAGAGATTTGGGATCGCAGTATTTGCATGAAATGTATTCATTTGGGAGAGTTTTCTCACAGCGAGAGCAAACCAAGTAGCAAAAATCGGTGGTGTTCATGGCCATCACTGTACAGAACACAGACAATGGCTGATCAGATTCCATTTTTTTAGGGTTTTTTTTTGGGGGGGTTCTCCTGGTTTCCGATTGATATCATTAAACTCAGAAATTAATCTCAATAACCAGATCGGGACCGCTGATTTGGTCACGGGAAATATCTCGAGAAATGAAAGACAAATAAATCATAACTTTAGAATTGAATTTATGCGAGGAAGCAAGAGATTGCTTTAATTGATTATTTATTAATGAGAGCTGTTGTGGCATTGGAAAAAAATGAAGTAATCTCGGCTACCGGTGGAATCATTCTTTCATCATGCTGCACTGGATTTGGGAAAAGGCCGCTAAATCAACCATCCACCGGGTCGTTTTTTTTTTGTCATAACCCTGTGGCAATTACAAATTTACAACAGTGGTGGCTTTTGCAGTTACGCATTTAACCCTACTTCTGATTAAATCTGAATACGGTTTGCGTCTGAATTGATCCGAATCAGTTGTCAAATCATTGTCTTTTATAAACCTTTTACAGTGATGTTTGTCTCAATTATATATATACGACTAGGAAGTATTTGAGTCAAATACAATTTTTACTTTGGGGAGATATACGACTGATTTAAGAGTTTTTATAACCTACTACTCCCTCATTCCTAATATAAAGGTGGAACTAATCTAATTTTTTAAAAATTTATAAAAATTAATTTTATAAGTATTTATAAAATCATTTTAAAATTAAAATTCCGTATATCTAAGTGAGATAACAAGAAATTAAACTCTACTTTTATAAATGATGTGGAGGGAGTATTAAATAATAATTAAATCAGATTCAAATTCAAATTTAATGAGTCAGATTCATAAGAGTGTTGAGTTGGAAAATAAAAATATATAACATGAGGAACCAACTGGCAAATGTACTTTTCTTTTCCAGGCAATCATTGCCGGTATTACTATGATGTTGAGAGAACCTGGAACATTTTCTGGGGATGTAATATGCTGGACAGAGACCCGGACATTGTATTGCAACTTTAAGTGCTTCTATAGCTATGGAGGACCTATGGTAACACATCAGAAAGGGAGCGTTACTTTTGCCCACTTGTCACCAAGCATATGGAAGAGAAGTTGTCTTGAGGAATACAAATACAACAACTCGTTACGTAGATAAACTTGATCAGCCTTTGCCTTTATTTATGAAGAAAAGAAAGATACATTCGCAGTCGTACTTATATATTTATTACACAGAGTATATATGATGACATGATCAATTCACATTTTATTACTATCATGTAAATAAATATGAAGTCTTAATTACTACCCAATAACAGGTGTCTGGTTAACTTTTCCAGCCTTATTGACCCAGACCCAAACCCTAGTGCACCTGAAGTCCAAGATTACTGATGATCCTTCCGGCACCACGATTGTATCTACGTTTCTATTTTCTCTTTCGATTATCGCTGCGGCAGACTCTCCAGAGTAGTTAACCAACTCGGGCCATGAACTTTTACCTGAAATTATTTGCTTAAATGTTAATGCGCACATGATTTGGTCTTACAAATTAGCAATAATTATACACTGTACAACAATTAGTAAGAAGGATAAAACGTTGAACCATATACAATGAAATTAATTGACCTTTGCATTGTGTTGTCATCTTGGTTTCTTGTGAATACACTTGATGATGAAATTAAATTGCTAATTGTGTTTGTTTGATTCACTGAGAGTTCATCATACAATGGGTTTAAATAGGTTTCAAAATGTTGATTAGATATTCGGATGTTCTCATATTTCTTTCTGTCATCATGCCGTAATATTTGATCGATGACTTTTCAAATGAGAATACTGTTCACACTAGATCAAGTTGATTCATATGTAGGCCAAGGATAATCACGAAGAAAACGATGTTATGTGTAGAATAAGTTTGGTGGACGAACCATCGTCTTTTGACCAACGATAAGTATAATATTATATTCCTTTCGTTTTTAAAAAAATATTATTATTATTTTTTTATTTTAATATAAAAATAGATTAATTTAAAAAAATAATAATACTCCCTCCGTTTCAGGAAAAGAGTTACTTTTAAACTTTTTATTAGGATAAATCTGAAAATAAAGTATAAAAGTTATTCTCTCTCATCTTGCCTTAACAATTGTGCAAATATGAAAAGTAACTCTTTTCCTGAAACGGAGGGAGTAATTTTTTTTCTAAAACGAAGCTAGTATTATTTTTATTTTTATCAAGACTTTAACTGATTTTACGGTCTTTTTTTACTGATCCTATTGCAAGCCGTGAGACCGTAAAAACTTGGGTGGGAATATCCAATTGCTAACGTTTCTTATTTTTCCCCTAATTTCCTTTTGCCATCATTTTCTCTCGAATCTGTGGCACAGAAATGAGATAGGATTTCTGATAGCCTTCTCTAACTCTCGCTATGAACCTCTAAACACTGAAGTGAAAAAAAAAATCCTAAAAAAAGTGTGAGAAGGAGAAAACCAGAAATTGGTTTCATCGTAGTTATGGCAAACATGATCATGGCTTCCTCATCCAAAACCCTAATCACATCTCCTTCAATCCAATCAACTCCAAAAGCACAAAAATTCCCCCAATTCACAACCCTAAAAATCCGAAACCAAGCCAATCAAACCAGCAGCAACAAAATCAAAACCCCAACTCTAAACCTAAACTCTCTCAAATCAACAGCTGCAATTGCTGCAGCAGTTTTAACAATGGCTCCACCATCAATAGCAGCAGAAATTGAGAAAGCAGCACTGTTTGATTTCAATCTTACTCTGCCATTAATCATGGCAGAATTTCTCATACTTATGTTTGCTTTAGACAAGATTTACTACACTCCATTGGGGAACTTCATGGATGCAAGAGATGCTGATATTAGAGAGAAATTAAACAGTGTAAAAGACACATCATCTGAAGTGAAGGAATTGGATGAACAAGCTGCTGCTATCATGAGAGCAGCTAGAGCAGAAATTGCAGCTGCTTTGAACCAAATGAAGAAAGAAACAACTGTGGAAGTTGAAGCACAAATGGCAGAAGGAAGGAAAAAATTGGAAGCTGAATTAGCTGAAGCCCTTGGTAATTTGGAGAACCAGAAGGAAGAAACTATTAAAGCTCTTGATTCTCAAATTGCTGCTCTTAGTGATGAAATCGTTAAGAAGGTTCTTCCAGTCTAACTTCCATTCTCTCTCTCTCTCTTTTCAATTAGTATTATTAATTAATCTTTGTATTTCATAATCATTTACAATTTGGTCTCTGTAATAATGGATTATTTCTTTTGAATTTCTTGTTTATATATCAATATATGTTTACTTGCTTCTTCTTTGGACTGAGTTTTGAGAAACTTTCCTGCACACAAGCTATACTATCACCCCCTCAACACCAACCACTACTATCGACATGAACCGTTGAATAGTTCAGAATTTATATGAATACTGATGGACTTTTCAAGTTAATTACATACAAAATTTTCTTTTACATGTCCGATCTCAAACCAATGAGAATTTGGTGGATATATATTCTGAAGTTAGAAATTTTTTTCCTTCACATGTTCGATGTATGCCACCAGTATATTAGGTTAATGCGTGTTTGGTGTACTAAGGTAATACACCATGCCATTGTTACCAGACATACCTTCATTGGTTTCTTTTGAGAGTGTTAAGTTCTTATTTGAGACTTTTGATTACCGTCCAGACCGAAATTGAGCAGACTTAAAGAGTTCATCTGGGCGTAAAAGCTCTTTTCCTTCTTGGAGCTAGAAAGGGTATCAAAAACAATTACCAACTTACCCAGGTCTCAACAGATGAAAGTAAAGTCTGAGCAGTTTTCTGTATCAAACAGGGGCATTGTTTGCCGTATCGGATATCAGTGTAGTATCAGTATCCACTGACACTCGTACAATACGTTCATTTCAGTTGAGATACTAAAAACTGACAAATGTAGACTGCTAATTTTATAGTAGCCATTTTATTTGTCTCATTTTATGTTTATTTCGCTATCTCGCAACTTTGGTTATTAAGCCCCCAGAACTTGTGTCAGTGCCTACTGATATAAGTACGTGTTGGTTGAAACGGCAAACAATGAATTCGCAATCCATGAGGACTCACAAGATGGAGAAACAATTATGTCATTTCCTTGTCTCACCGATCAAAGCATTAAGAAAAAGAGAAAATAATATGAGAGGTCAACTGGGATCTGGTGAGGTATTTGCTTTTCTTGCGGCCCAATTTGGAAGCACCCACAGAAATTAGTTAAAACTTAATGTTCATGGATTTTGAAGTAGAATTGCCTTATTTGTTCTTGTCATCTCTTTTTAGTTGTAGTACTTCTCTTTCATTTCTGTTTTGCTGGTAAGATTCTTATTTATTTTGTAATGTTTAAGAAATTTCCACTTTTACTTGGATAGATTGGATTTTTTTAGTATCCTTGATTGATTATACTGTTTCTAGTCTTATTCTTTGATTTTGGTTATTTTGGCGGGAAAAGAAATTGATTAGTCCTTCAAAAGTTCTGTATGAAAATATTCTCATCTTACTGAGTTTTCCTTTGATTTAAGTTTGTCTCATCAGGTTCAGGGACCGATTAGAAACCAAGGAAAGGAAGTAATAGAAGAAAGTTTAAAGTTTGTACCATTTATGGATGGAAGTCATGGAACTGAAGGTGGATGTATATGCTTAGATGAGAATGCTACTGAGATAACCAATCAAGAACCAGGAGTGGATGAACCTATAGAATTTAGCTCCATTCTTACGAATGAGGCCATCGATCTGTGCCCTAAACCAAAACCTGTTAGTTTTTAGTAAAATGCCCATGTTTAAAAACCTCATTAACAAAATACCCACATTTTTTTAAACATTAATAAATTGCCTCATAGTTTAACTTTTCCATCCCGTTTTTCAATAAAACGGCTAACGATCATTAGTGCCTACGTGGCATGAAATCAACGATATTAAAAGACAATGAAGCCCTTGACCTGAGAGTTAACTCATGACTCAATACAGTGTAAATTGTCGAGTTAACTCGTGATTTATCTTCTGCTCAAAGCACTAATACCGTAACAGTGATTGTGGTGGATCTAGTGATGATGATGATGATCATCATCATGTTCTTCCCAATAAAATCAGGCAACAAATAAACAAGCTCCAATCTCTTTTAGAATCATACTTTTATAATCAATCAATAATAAAAAAACAATGATCCATTATAATTTTGATTCTTGATCTTCAATATTATTATTCCAAATCAATGAATACCCACATAAATCTTAATACCTTCTACTAAACAACCTTTCTCTTAGGAATTTTATCAAACATTTCCAAAGCATTTACAAAACCAATGTTTTTTACATGTGAGTAGATTAATTGATTTACTATAACATAGACAACTTACAAGACCACCACCACCACCAACCCAATCTCGTCTCCATCCTCTTCACAATCACTACCACCATCTCCAACCACCAAATCTTGTCTTCTTCATCTTGTCTTCTTCATCCTCTTCACAATCACTACCACCATCTCCAACCCCCTAATCTCCACCACCACCATAACTACCAGAACCAAAAACACTATATCTTTATACCAATAGCCAATTATAATAGAACCACCATCTTAAAACCTAACTTACCTTGAACTGATTATGATTTTTGGAACCAAAATCATGTGATACATTTAACTGTGTACCAAATCCAAATGGATAAGACTTTTTTTTGTTGATGATCTGTGTTTAAAGATTGTGATCCAAATCCAAAGTTATTATAAGTTTTGTTGTGGATTAGTGTGAGCGATATTTTCTTTGGAAGAGTTCAGAGAAGGAGAAGAAGAAAGAAGAGGAGAAGGAGCGGTGACATAGATTTTAGGTTATATGACTTATAAATGGGCAGTGGGTAACAAAGTAATTTTACTTATTTTTCTTTATCTCTTTGGGTGATATATTGACCCGGTTCCAATGAGATGGACCAGTTTAGGTGGACCCTAACAGAATTCGACGGAATTGATAACTGCATAGGTGTTTTATTAAAGTTTAAACAAATATGGACATTTTATTAAATCGGTTTCTAATACTTAGGCATTTTATCAAAATTTCCTTCATTTTATTTCGTAAAGTGTGAACTATACAAATGCCCAGAGCAAATCCCAAATTGATCAGGCTCAGAAGGAGATTCAGCAGACCAGTCAAGCATGTTGAATCCATCAAGACGAAAGAGGTACTCTAACTAATCTCTTAATTGTTTTGTATAGGCATCTAAAGACCAATTGATGACACTGTTGGATCTTCGAAACGTTCGTGAGGAGGTTTTACGGGGGATGGAGCATGAGAAGAGGTGGGTAGACCATTTGGACCAAGCTTTGGTGAAGCTCCATAAAGATATCTATGCAAGACCAGAGAAGGGAATCGGATTATGTTCATCGGAGGAAGAGCTTAATAATCTTGTAAGATAATAATTGACTAGATAAATAATAATATTACGATTTGACATAGAGAGGATAGGCAATCACTGAAACAATTATTGTTAATTTTATACAATCACGTATGCTGATGCAAGAGTTTTGCTGTGAAGCAGATTCGTAGCTTGCATTATCGGATGCAACATGGGAAAAGGACATTGGTTGAGGTGAAGCAGCTTCATAAGGAAATTAAACAACTCGAAGAAACTAGAGAGAAGTTCGTGCTAATGAAATTGAATTGGACCGCGATTTTTATCAGGAGATGGATGAATTTTATCATAACTTTAGAATTGGTCTGGTTCAATTTCGTCGATACCATGTGTGTGAGTACCATTTCCCGCACCATTTTGAATCAAGTCCGCAAGCCAATCCCGAAGCCCATCTTGATCCGTAGTACAAGCCAATCCCGCAGCCCATCTCATTTCAAGCCCGTAACACTTTATGAACGCAGCCCAGGTCCGCACCAAGTTCACAGCCAAATCCATTCAGGTCCGCAGCATCACTTCTAGCGCGCAGCCCAGGTCCGCAGCTAAGATGGCAGCACAAACCCACTTTATAATTGTTAGCGAAGTAAACATCAAGTGGTTTTCCCGCCACAAAATCAACTTCAAACCAACCAATTGAGGAGTCCGCAAGTGGAGAAGCAGCATTTGAGTGGATACCGCACCATTTTTGTATGGAACAATTCCCGCACAAATCTTCATGGTCCGCAATACATGAAGTGAAGACCACATTCCCGCTCAAATCAGTCTGTAGCTATCATTTCCGAAAGGCCAGATCCACAAGCTAGGTCTGCAAACCAGGTCCGCAAGCTATTTCCACACAATCCAAGCTTGCCCGCACCAACCTTTGCTCGCACCAATCTTTGGATTGAGGTCATTTGAAGATAAGATCAATAGGGACACGTGGCGAACTCCATTGACACATGACGAAATATGGTGTATCTTCTTCAACACATGGCAGAATAAGGTGAATCTTCATCAACAAGTGGCAAAATGTGTTGATGAAACATATAACTTACTAATACTTGAAGATAAGGATAAGGGGCATTTTTAGTAAATGTCATTTCTTTTACTCCTTTAAATACCATTTTTGTATTATAGAGAGGGGACTTTTTGGCTGATTCATTTTTCTTCTTCTTCATTTTTAACTGTAACCAAAACAAATCAATATGAACACCAACTTTCATTATTTGTGGAGGTAGGCAAATCATTGTCGAACCACATTAATTCTTGTGTTGATTTTACTTAAGTTATTGAGTTCATTTCCATCTTAATTTGGATTCTCTATATCATTTCAAAACTTCATTCTACTGTATCATTTTGACTATCAAAAATGTCATTTCTAGTATAATTAAATTTTGGTTGTTGACGATCAGAAAAATGGTCGTTACAATTTGGCGCTAGAAACAGGGATGTTTAAAAGATTTATCCTGCCTGTTGCAAGATTGATGAAGGATTCAGATAAGTTTTCATTATCAAAAATCTCTGCATCTGAACCTTTTTGGGATTCAAACGAGTTTACATTTTCAATCAGTTATAAAATGATGAATTCTGTTTTTACTGATTTGATTTCATTTTCAAGCATTTCAGTGGGGAGATTTAAAACAAAAGGCTTTGAAGAAGTTTTCATAAAAACCTTGGCTTGTTCTTCAATAAAAATCGATTACTTTTTCTAAAACTTTGATTCAAAATAACTTTTGCTTACAGATATACAACAATCGAATCTTGCTTTAAAAACCATCAAATGATTTTCGAACATATTAAACGTGAAAAATTCGGTTGATTTGGGGATTCTTGCCTGTAAACAAAACTGAACCAGACTTCATTTTTGTTTTAGGAAAATGAATCAATGAGATTGATATGTACTCTTCAGAATTTGTGACTGAATAGAACATTGGGTTTGTTTCAATTGGAGGAAAGGAAATGTAGAATGGCTTGAAAATCAACCCCAATGGTGTATCTCCATCATTAGCAGAATACAGACAAGGCGCTTGTGAAAATGCTTGAAAGACAACAACAATATGATGAAAACAAAAGCTTTCATTTCATTCTCATCTTACTTCTCTTTATCCTTGTTATCTCGACAACCATTTCTTTGTGTCATCACGATCATAACCATAATCCAAAACAATGTAGAGAGCGCTGTGAAGAAAAGCAGAAGTACCAACAAAAGTGACGTCTCAGAGACCGTCAAGAAAAATATGGAGAGTCAATGGGAGGAGCAATTGCACTACTCATGCACAAAAAAGACCCGACTTACTGGAATGGTGCTGTTCTTGTGGCACCCATGTGTAAGATATCAGAGAAGTTGAAACCACATCACCAACAATGTGAGAAGAAGAAGGCTCCACGAATCATGATCGGATGCTAACTAAAGAACAACGAAGCTGCAAGAAGGAGTTTCCATCTCTAGATCGGTGTATCAAAGCTCGTCCTCAGATAATCATTTTCGAAATAGTCAATTCGAAGTCTAAGCTCAAGAATTACCAGTCCTCCTCGCTGCCAGCAAGGTTCGCTCGAACCATTACGGACAACCAGCAAGAAGATCCAAACGAAGTTATCACGGGGGGCACAGAAGTGTTAAGTCCCAGCTGCGAGAGTTCACATGACACGAACGAGAGCCATATTACGCCAGGAAGAAGGCAGAGATTGAAGAAGACAAGCCAAAATTCCATGACATGAGAAGCTATGTGCCTTCAGTATCAAAGAGACATATAGTTAATTTTATCTCATCACCAGAAGTTGGTTTTTTGAGAAGTATAGAAGCACGGTTTAGACCAAACAAGACCAAACTGGTGTTCCGTTTTCTTGGAGCAAGAGACTTCCCACTAACTGCATCAGCGGCTATTGGTTGCTTTGCTCACATGGACAATAAAAGCTCTGGACAAGAAACCCCTACAATAAAATCAAAGAAGCAGGTGACAGTATGTTCATGCATTGGTAACTTGACTGAAGAAAGTCCAGCTCAAAGAAAAGAAGCAGAGAACAGGGAGGAAGAGAAAGATGCTTACTGGTATTGAAGGAGATTACAAAAGATATGTATGAAAGGTATTAAAGCAAGTTCATCCAGAATTAGGTGTATCTTCAAGATCAATGGTTATCATAAATGGAATGATGAACGATATGTTTGAAAGATTAGCAAAGGAAGCAGCAAAACGTTGTGATTATACAGAAAAGATGACACGCACAAATCATGAATTAAGCTGTCACTAATTACACATCTCTTGAGTAGCCAGTGTCTGAAGTTGTTTCTAGCAACATTCATATTTTGCAAGCCTCAATTTGGTAGCTCCGCAAGCTTCAGTTTCGCAAGCTAAAAAGATATCAAGCACAGGGCAGCTAAGCCGCAGATTTTTAGAGAAAACATGGGGCATTATGATGTGAACATTCTTAACAGCAGCATCAAGTGGGGAGACCTGAGTTTGTCTCCAGTCTCATTCAGCAATCAAGACATACAACTTGGGGTAGTATGAGTCCAGGCATCTTGGAACTAACTTCAATTTATTTCCACAATTAATTGGAAACTACAATAAAGATGAAACACACACAGCACACATCTATACCTCCATGGCTGATTTTCCTCAAAGTAAAAGGATGGCGTCTACATTTTACCAGGACCGACATCTATCGACAGAAACTGAAAAACATGCCACCAATAAGTAGACTCCATTGTGGTGGTATCATAAGAGACATCCATTCGACGACATAAAGTTCAGCAAACTCATCATCCACATCATTTGCACCATATTTAGACGACAAAGTGAAAGAAATCTCAATTCTAGCAACCACTTTAAGTAAGCCTTGGATAACTGCAGCACAGGGGCAAATAAGTGGTTCTTTTACATTTAAACTTAATCTCTGTTTTATTGAGACCTTTTGACACTGCTATATACCTTTTGAAAACTGATTTTTCTTTCTTTCTGAAAGATGTTCCTTCCCTGTTTGACGGGATAGTTTTGACACAGCTATATACCCCAATATTTTTACCAACCATTTTTGTGTTAAAGAGGTTTTCCTCATCTTTCCAGCAATACCAAATTTTCCGAATTTCATTGAGTGATGAATTTTCAATGAATTATCTTTTGAAGGGTCTTAAAACTGAAGTTTTCTGACAACGTAATCACGTTCCTGTTTTTACGAGAACTTTTAACTCAATTTTCCACCTTATCACTTTTACCTACCATTTTTATGTTAAAGAGGTCTTCCTCATCTTTCTATCAATACCAAACTTTCTGAATTCCATTGAGTGATGAATTTTCAATGAATTTTCTTTTGAAGAGTCTTGAAACTGAAATTTTCTGACAATGTTTTCATGTCCCCGTTTTCATGGGAACTTTTAGCTCAGATTTCCAACTAAATATTTTTTCTGGTTATTTTTATGTGGTAGAGGGATTCATCTAGTTTCAAACGAGCTATGATTTTCTGGATTTTAACGCATAATGAAGCCGGTGTAAAATTTTGATTAAAGACACTCAAAACTGAATTTTACTTGAGAAGCTTGTGGGAATCATGGAGATGCTTGATCTGTTCAAGGGTCTAATGAGAAGTTTCAGTGTAAGATGGAGCATGGAAGATAGCTGGAGCTTATGGAGAGTTTCGGTACAAGTTTATGGTGGTTTGGACAATTTTTATATGCCGAAAAACCATTGAGACTGAGTTGTTCCTGGACCGATTTTGTGGGTCTTTATGATGGGTATTGAGAAATAATTGAGCTGGATTCGTTGACGGTAGTAGAATGGCTTAAAATCGTGGTGATTTTGGTCGAGTTTATGGTGTTGATTCGGGATGCAACTTGAGAAATTTTAGTTGGAAGTTATTATTGATGTGACTGATCTCATGAATGATTATACGGGGTTTTGAGAGATTTTGGAAGCTAAGAAGAAAAACATGTAGTACGGATCAGTAGAGTTTTGGGTTGTTGTTATCCTGGAAAATGAGAAGAAAAGCAGCTGGAAATCGGTTTAGATGCCGCAACTAAGGTGATCTATTTTAGAGGGACTGGAGCTCGTTTTCAAGTCAAGACAATAGTGTTGTATGTTACGAGAGGTCTGAATTTGTGGTGATATTGAAATAATTAACAAAGAAAAGTCCTCAAGTGTTAGAAATGGAGGCCAACAAAGTTCTGAACGTGAAATAGACTCAAAGGGGGTCTCTTCAAGCATAAATGAAGAAGCATGGTCTGCTGTGCAAGAAAGATGGCCCTGAGCTTGTTCCAAACTTGACTAAGATAGCAGGAACAAGAATTGGATTGGAGTTCCTCTAAAAAGAACTTGCAAGCACATACAAACAATCCAAAGACAGTTGCAATATAGCTGAAGATAAGAAATAATCTGTATCTCGGGTGTAACATCTATCAGACTAGCCTTTTGTTTCACTGTTTGAAGGACCGTGGCATTATGAACTTCAGGTGACCAACGAAGTACGTCATTGACGGAGTAAGGCTATAACGATATACGTTCGCAACAGAGATGGCTATTCTAACCTCAAAGTTCTGCTGTTCCTCACCTATTCTTCACCTGTTGAGGAAAAATCAAGAGGATTAGTGAGAATTTTTGAGTCCTGGACTGATTAGAAATGATGGGTTGAATTTGAGTTTAGTGCACAAGAAGATGTTGTGTTGGATTTGGGTTTTCTGTGGTTGAGAATAATCAAATGAAGGAATGATTGTTGATTATTTTAGAAATGAAGATTTGTGTTGGATATGATTGTTGCAGGGAAGGAGATTTGAAAATCCTGCTTGAATGCTAGATATGCTTTAGTATCTTTTCTCCCACTCTTCATGATGAGTAATCACATCGAGGAACAAAACCGTATTCTGAGGAGGCACAATGAGTCATAAAAAAGGGGGCTGGCAAGCCATCTTTTCCTGGTAGTAGTAGTTCACCTGCAAAAGAGAAAGGTGTGGGAGGACAAATCTATGGGGGTTCAGGCCCTGGTAACAATAAGGCTGAAGTTGTTCAGTTGGGTTCTAATGTCATGGATAATCATGTTAGTATGCCACAATGGTGTTGTGGTGAGAGCGACGATAATGGATTCTTCGGGGATAAATATTTTGATCCAAAAGAATGGCTACATGGTTTAGCTATCGTGGCAAATCGATTCAAGGGCAAACCTCAGGTCGTGGGTATGAGCATGTGGAATGAACTTAGAGGGTCTCGAAAAAATAAATACTCTTGGTACTGATACGCTCATCTTGGTGGGAAAACAATCCACAAGCTGAACCCAAAACTGCTAGTCATCATATCAGGATTGAGTTGTGATACAGATTTGAGTTTTGTAAGAAATGAAACTCTTAATATCAACTTTGATAATAAGTTAGTTTACAAGGGCCATTGGTACGCATTTACTGATGGGCGAAGGAAAGACTGGGAGCCTAAAACACCAGATCAAATATGTGCAACTACAATGAAAGAATTTGATGCTAAACTCGAATTTGTGACGTTGGGAAAGAATCCAATTCCTCTATTTCTGAGTGAATTTGGTGAAGATCAGTGAGGCCTGAATGATGTGGATAATCCATTTTTAACTTGTTTTCTTGCTTATGCAGCCGAGAAGGATTTAGATTGGGCAATGTGGGCAATACAAGGGAATGAAAAACCTAAGGATAAATGGGAAGGAATCCATCTCGACTGGTAATGAGTGAACATTTCATGTGCTCAAGGGTGCTTACACAGTTAAAAAGAGTGCCAATTTTAGAGTTATTGTTCAATGATGCGAAGGGACCATGTCTAAATCTATTACTATTGCAAGTAGTGCTCTTGCTAGTACCCACCAAACAGTGAATTATGAAGCCTCTAAGTTAGTTCTCCTCGGAGTATTAGTCGCAGAAGATTTAAGTGCATCGATCATTTCTGAAAGTGGAACATTGACTATTTTTGAAGGAAAACTACAGCCCAATAGCTTTTTCCCGAAACAATATATTAGGTACGAAAGCTAAAGACAATAAGGATATTCAAGAGAAAGAAACAAACAAGACAAAAAGAGAAATAAGTTCATACGGAGTTTGAAGTTCTATGCAAGTTCAAAGTCTACCATGATGTGAGAAAACTTAATGTACGTAACTCACAATTCCGCAAAAGAAAAAATTCAATTAAAAAGATTGAAATCAAATGATCTGTAGCTCTCAAGTTTGCAAGACTGCAACTCACAAGATTGAAGCTTAATTGTCCGTACCTCAATAAAGCATGATGTATACCGACTGACCAAGATATGGATGACCGGCTTTAGGAGAGGAGAGCAAATCATACGAAACTCAATCTCACAACACAACATGAAAATATTGAAGAATATCATTGTTGTTACGAAAAAGAAGCTATGTCTCCTATCAAGAACCGTTGATCTAACAATTGTTTCTACCGCAGAGATTAAGGCTAGCAAGAGACGCTAAGAACGATAACGTTTATAACCGATATACCGAAATATAAATGAGACCAAGCTGCCAGTACTAAATGAATTTTTACAACTGAACTATATGGAGATCAAAGCAATCTGATGATTTGAGACAATGACCAAGACAGTAAGGCCCGGTAACGACAAATTTGTACACGCTGGTCCATGGCCTTTGAGAGGCAGATACGCACCATAGCTCATACATTTACTGCTGCTGCTTTAAACCTATGAAAAACACTTCAGAGATGCGACAATCATGCACTTATGATGCATTAGGGGGCAGTTCGTATGAGCTATGAGAAGAATTCTTATTGGATATTTCTTATACATCATGCGGGAATCTAAATACTTCTTCGGGAATTATTATTCGAAAATGGATACTTCATACTTCTTATTAGTAAGAACTTCATTGAAGACAAATACTTCTATTTTCTTATACTTCGGATTTCTTACATAACAACTACTTCGGAAGAAAGTGATATTTCTTATTTCTTTCGGATATTTCTCATTTCTTATTTGAAATACTTCTCAAATTATTCTCAAAGATACTTTTCATATACTTCTTAAAGATAATTCTCCGTTCAGAAGACTTTCTCTTCAGAGACAATAAATTTTGGGACCACATCCTAATTTTCTCTTAGCCAGAGAGAAGTTAGGCATGTGTTATTCTCACTTCTCCGTGGCTGGAGACACTTTCGGGGCCGCATCCTATTTTACTCCTAGCCAGAGATAAGTTAGACATGTGTTATACCCATAATATAACTCCGTGGCGGGAGATACTCTCTGGTACAAAAATTTCATAATAACCCAGGGTACAGAGGTTCCTTGCGGTTGATCACTCTCATTCAATGAGCTAACAAACAGGGACAAAATCTTTTGTCCCTGCAAGATTTTGTTTTGCAGGAACAAAAGACTCAAGATAAAGTGGGAGTGTAATTATCACCAAATTATGATACGAACGAGATGTGAAGTCATTTTCTTAAGAATATTTTTCGAAATAACCTTAAGAAAAGGGGACAAGTTATGAGTACCATTTCCCGCACCATTTTGAATCAAGTCCACAAGCCAATCCCGAAGCCCATCTTGGTCCGTAGCACAAGCCAATCCCGCAGCCCATCTCATTTCAAGTCCGTAACACTTTATGAACGCAGCTCAGGTCCGCACCAAGTTGACAGCTAAATCTAGTCAGGTCCGCAGCATCACTTCTAGTGCGCAGCCCAGGTCCGCAGCTAAGATGGCAGCACAAACCCACTTTAGAATTGTTAGTGAAGTAAACATCAAGTGGTTTTCCCGCCACAAAATCAACTTCAAACCAACCAATTGAGGAGTCCGCAAGTGGAGAAGTAGCATTTTGAGTGGAACAATCCCGCACCATTTTTGTATGGAACAATTCCCGCACAAATCTTCATGGTCCGCAACACATGAAGTGAAGACCACATTTCCGCTCAAATCAGTCCGTAGCTATCATTTTTGGAAACCAGGACCGCAAGCCAGGTCCACAAGTCATTTTTGCACCATCCAAGCTTGCCCGAACCACTTGCCCGCACCAATCTTTGGATTGAGGTCATTTGAGATAAGATCAATAGGAACACGTGGCGAACTCCATTGACACATGATGAAATGTGGTGTATCTTCTTCAACACATGGCAGAATAAGGTGAATCTTCATCAACAAGTGGCAAAATGTGTTGATGAAACATATAGCTTACTAATGCTTGAAGATAAGGATAAGGGGCATTTTTAGTAAATGTCATTTCTTTTATCCCTTTAAATACCATTTTTTTATAATAGAGAGGGGACTTTTTGGCTGATTCATTTTTCTTCTGCTTCATTTTTAACTGTAACCAAAACAAATCAATATGAACACCAACTTTCATTATCTGTGGAGGTAGACAAATCATTGTCGAACCACATTAATTCTTGTGTTGATTTTACTTAAGTTATTGAGTTCATTTCCATCTTAATTTGGATTCTCTATATCATTTCAAAACTTCATTCTACTGTATCATTTTGACTATCAAAAATATCATTTCTAATAAATTTTGGTTGTTGACGATCAGAAAAATGGTCATTACAATGTGGTATGTCTTATTAAACTCTATTAGGATTTTGTAAGTTTCAGATTGTGTTTCTGTTTATTTGACTAGTACTTGAAAGAAAAAGCAATTACTTAATCGCAGAATTAAGTATGCCAAAAAACTGGAGAGATCCAACGACGATGAGATTAGTCGTTGCGAGTACAAGTGGCTCCAACTGAACGAGGAAAATTGCAGCATATGACCGCTTTTTTGAGCTGCAAAGATTACGTGACAACAGGGTAGACCGATTTCATCCTTGTTGGACTCGTAGTTATTTATTTGCTAAGTTTAAATGCAGGTTAGTATATGGTCCTCCAACACAATTATGGTGATTAACTTCTTGAATTTTTACTTTTACAGAATGCCAACAATTACGAATTCTATACACTACTGAATAATGCAAGAGCTCTGGCTACAACTAACAATGTAGCAGACTTGGACAATATGTCCAGTTCTCAGGTATGTTTGGTCCTGTTACCTTGCTAGAGTCATCAAAGACTTTCTCTGAGAATTAGTAATTGTGGTGTTCATAATGATTCCAAGATTTGTTTACAGGTTGAGAAGTTCATGTTCTTGTGGAACAGAAATAAAGGTTTTAGGATGATTATGTGCAAAGAATTTTACCTGGCCATTTTAAGGGGCGCCAAAAACTATTTTGGACGACTAATAAAATAAAATAAGGTCATTGTGAAGTAATATCAATACATTCCTTATCCATATATTTTCTATAATGGCTAATCTATCCTTACTTAATTAGTGTTAATGTTGATTGATTAGGTAATTAATTTGGAATTAGTTAGTGTTTGATGATGATTTTGAGTTATAGTTTTGGAATAGAAATTAAGAGTTTTAGATTGATTTAGATGAGTTATAGTTTTGAATAATCGGTAGGCTCGTGATTTTGATTTCTACTGATTGTACAATCAGTAGTTTAATGGAGTACCATAACTACCGATTATAGGTGTCGCCCCAAATTGAATTTCTCAAAACTTCCAAAATTTCTATATCTTCATCTTTCACAATCGGTAGGAATTGAAATTTGATATCTGCCGATTGTAGCCTGAATTGTATTAAATTTTTAAATTTTAAACCTTGTAATCGGTAGTTTTAAGATCAATTTTATCTACCGATTATAATGGTTTTCTTGTCTAGGACTTTTCTTGCCATAATCGGTAGTCAGTGAACATAAATAACTACCAATTGTGGATAATCGGTAGCACGGGAAATAAATAACTACCGATTGTACGTAATCGGTAGTTTAGAAACATAGTTATCTACCGAATATGCCGATTTTACTTGACATCTAACTTCATAAAACTATTTCAACATCCGAAGAAAAACTTGTTCAAATAAACTTACTACATATTGTTCATTAAACTTGTTCAAAAAAACTAAAAACATCCGAAAAAAACGAAACAAAAAACATCATAGAAATTCTCATGAAATTCTTCCACTCCTTGTTACTCTCGACTTGGTCCTAGTTTCAACCCGCTTCTTCTTCTTCTTCTCATTCCCCTTAGGATCAGCAACAACTTCATCATCCTGAACTGGACCTATGTACTCTCTAGCTTCATTGTAGTATGGGTTTATGCCTGAGAAGTATTTCTCCCTGAAAAAGAGTCGAGGCTCAAAATCCGGATCAACCGCTATCCTTCGATTCATTTCTGCCTCAGATCCTTCATCCGAAGATGAAACATCAACCCAATTGAAAGGATTGTCAGGACCGTTCCACCAACAATCAGGATCCTTCATCATTTGTGAGAAATCCGGATCATCCAACATCATTTGATCTATTTTTACATAAGAAACTCCTTTCGGCAAATTAAAAAGAGGACGAGAAAGCAATTCAGCCTTTCGAGCAGGAGAAAGACCTTCATCGGAATCATCTTCATCCATAACCCTAATGAACATACCCAAACATTGATTATTAACTAACTACACAATAGCTATTATAAAAATAAGCACACAATCGGTAGTTAAAAATATAAAATATCAACCGATTACACACAATCGGTAGGGCGTGTTTTCAGTAAATATCCGATTGTATAATCGGTTGATAAAATTATGCAATACCTACCGATTGTGCATGATGTTCTTCAGAAATGATGAACTAGAGGCACAATCGGTAGATAAAGTTCGTCAGATTTCTACCGATTATGCGTTAGACAAAAGTCTATAAACAAGAATTATCATGATTTCTTCAAAGTAATAAATAAAAACATAAAAGTTGGATGTAACTTACTTTTCCTTTCCCTTCTTTGATTCGGTAGGAACATTTTTTGATCGGAGGGAAAGTTCATCGGAATCGGTTGACGAATTGATTTCAATGATTTTGAACTCCTCTATCACCATCTTTTCCTTTCCCTTTTTTGATTGTTTAGGTATAGATTTTGGAGCCATTTTCAATGGAGAATGAGAGTAAAGGGAGTAGAAGAATCGGTAGAGGAAAAGAAATGGAAAAGGAGGTTGTTTAATTGAGAATAGGTAGAGGTAGAGGTAGAGAAGGAAATGAGAAGAAAAAGAGGCGTGAATAGGTAGAGAAGAAGAAGAATTATGTTTTGGTTACTGTTTATAAACCTGGTGTTTTACATTATTATTATATTAATTATTATTTTACACTATCTTGGAAAATTCCTTTCTGCTTTAGCGGAGTGGACGAACCTTAAAAGGGTTGAATCTGTCCATCACCTTAATGATATTGAAATGAGCTTCGTAACGGTAATTTGATCGTTTCCATCGTCGTCATTCCTCGAGAGATCTCGCTATAACTTCATCATTAGTTTCACCCCTCAAACGATATCGATTGACAAGATAAGTTAAATTCACAAATGGATCAAATTCTCTGCCTATAGAATGAAATCGATAAAAAAAATCAACTTTATTACGGTTATTGGGGTTCCCGGTGTCAATACAAAAATGTTCGTGAACACTATCCAAATAACTCATACTCATTACACTATTTTGCCTACGTTCTTCTCCTCGCTTCGGATAGAATTGCACGTAGCGCCTACATAACGATAAATCTTCCCCTACCGTGAACGGTTGATCCATTAATCTATACGATTATTTCTTCGATATTGGAGAGTTAAAATGTATTGGAGGTGCTTAAATGAGAAAAGGTCACCCTCCTTATATAAATTAGAGTCCTAACGGCTTTTTAAAAAAAAAAAAAAAGCCGTTAAGGCCTGGTGTAACAAGAGTGTACAGAAAATATGTAACTAAGTTCGTACGAATATTAACAATCAGAAGTATTGGGATCACAATTATCTACCGATTTTCACAATCGGTAATCTAACAAATATATTTACTACCGATTATAATGTGTAGCCCCAAATTGGAAATTGAAAAAATTATCAAAATCCCACCATTTTGAACATTTATAATCGGTAGGTAAGAATGTTTTAAACTACCGATTATAATGTGTAGCCCCAAATTGGAAATCGAAAAAATTATCAATCATCCAACATTTTGAACATTCATAATCAGTAGTTTAAGAATTTTTTAAACCAACGATTATGCATGTAGCCCCAAATTGGAAATCAAAAAAATTATCAAAATTCCAACATTTTAAAAATGCATAATCGGTAGTTTAAGAATTTTTTTAAACTACCGATTATGCATGTAGCCCCAAATTGAAAATTGAAAAAATTATGCATAATCGGTAGTTTAAAAATTTCTTAAAACTACCGATTATGAAAGTTGCCCCAAATTGGAAATCGTAAATTTTTTCAAAATTCCAACATTTTGAAAATGCATAATCAGTAGTTTAAGAATTTCTTAAACTACCGATTATGAAAGTTACCCCAAATTGGAAATCGTAAAAAATTTCAAAATTCCAACATTTTGAAAATGCATAATCGGTACTTTAAGAATTTCTTAAACTACCGCTTATGAAAGTTACCCCAAATTGGAAATTGAAAAAATTATCAAAATTTCAACATTTTGAAAATGCACAATCGGTAGTTTAAGATTTTCTTAAACTACCGATTATAGTGTAAAATGTGTCCAGGAACAGGCAGTTTCTGGGGTAAGGGTAAACGGTAGATTTTTAAACTACCGAATGTAGAACACTCACACAATCGGTAGATTGTTATCTACCTATTGTTGATGAATATACTCAATCGGTAGTTATTGCAAACCACTTATCTACCGATTATAATATAAAATTTGAAGAAAATAACTTGTTAAAAATAAATCTCTTACAAATCAATTGATAACTCACAAAAAGAACATAAAATCATTTCAAATGTTAGACAGTTAAATACCAGTAATGTTAAACACCAGAGACATATCCATAAGAAAACAACCAAAATATAATTTCTAGGAGCTTTGGTTTTGGTACGAGGACGACGAGCACCAGGGGCTAACAATCTTTCTGCATTAGCGGCATTGGCTTCACCCCCAGGGACATTTGCTTCAGCATCAGCACTCGATGAACCGCGAGATCTTTTGGCCGGCTTTGTTGCTAGCCTCTTAGGCTTATTCACAAATTTCTCCCCAAACTTGCTAGCATAGGCTTCATTATCAATGTTGTCAATGAGGTCTTTATGCTCTCGCATCGTCTCAACTGATGGAGGCACTCCCGCATTTATGCACCCGTCTATCTTCTTTGAGAAAAATGCAAACCTTTTTTTTTCTGTTTTTAGGCAATAACAATCAAACGATTATCATCTAAAATATTGAGCTGTAATACTAGAATCAAAAGGAAATAACATTACGTACTAGCCTTTCATAACGGGAGGGTTTATCTTTGATGATGCAAGTATACTCGGACATCATGGTGCTCTTTCCTTTATCTTCACGGATCACATGAAGATGAGAATGCTTCCGGTACCATACCATATAGCTTGGATCTGCTTCATCACCTCGGTTTACAGGTCTCCCCTCATTGATCATGTATTGCATCCTGTTGTTCCAATCTTCAATGGATGGGTTACCGGAGTAAACTACTGTGATCGAGTCCTTACCACAAACACAATTCTCCACGTCCAATTTGAATTTGCCGAAGATGTGACTCATAGGTTCTTCTTGGACATAAACAAGTTGGCGCATCACCCTAGAGGCATTGTACATGACATATCCAGTTGGATGCCACAAGGGTCCATAGTAGAATGACAACTCAGACCTTCGCGCTATATGACCACTAGCTCGGTCTTCCCTGTATGGATCAAAGCATACATCTTTGGACGACATCGAGTCTAGTTTCCTCCTCAAAGAAATCAACTCCTGCTCCTTAGTCCTTGAATGGTTGCCCTCAAAAATATATTTTGTTCCTCGGGGTGTTCCTTTCTCCCATGCCGGATTCTCTTTCGTCAACTCGAGGGACGGGATGTGGTCATAGATCCATGTCTAGTGTACATATCGAACCAAGTATGAGAAAATTGATTCTTAAAAGAGGAATAAATAAATAACAATCAAACCATCAATAGAGTTACCAAAATACCTGTAATAGGCTCACGTTCCCGGCAATTTGGCTAGTCTGTTCCCTGGATGCCTTTCTCAACTCTTCCATCAAGAACGCATGACATGCGGTGCCCCACGAATAGTCACAAACTTTATGGAGGGGATGCAAAAGTTGTAGGAGGTTGGCGTCGACCCGGTTGCCACTAGCATTGGGGAAAATTACACATCCCATAACACAGAGAAGATATGCAGTGGCTGCAGCATTGACCTGGTCATCGCTAAACTCTGGGTTCATCTTTTCTTTATCCTTGGTGCCTCTGAACATTTTCATCAGTTGAACCATGCTGAATTGCCTGGTTTTGTAAGGAGCGCACCGTTTGAACTCTTCCTCGGATGTCGCTCGATCCCAACCAAGGCACTTCTCAGTGTAAAAATAAAGTTGTTCCCAGCTTAACTACTTTACATAATCAAACTTCACCATCGTACCATGGTCAGTGAGACTTAGAATCTGCACCACATCATCAGGGGTGATCGTCATATCTCCCCAAGGCATATAGAAGGTATCGGTCTCAAGATACATCCTCTCCATGAAGGCCGATATCGACACCCGGTCGTGAGGTAACATTGAATTCTCGGCAGCCGTAGATAACCCCGAGTGCAGTGTAATTTGCTGGAACCGTTCACACTCACCTAACGGCCAATCGTTCATCTTTGTTGGTGCAGTCGTAGGTTTGAGTAGACGGACCGCATTAGAATGGTCCTAATATACACGACGAATTAAAAAACAATTAGAATAACAGTTAACATTTCTACGAATAAAAAGACAATATGTTAAGAATGGTGTTTTATAATTATTACCTCATTAGAGTAAATTTCTTTCGCCCAAGAGTCTTTGTACCCAAATAATAGATCTCCTCCATCTCTTGGGAGGCCATAGATTTGACCTTCTTGAATACCCTTCATCTTCAAAGAGTCGGGGACCTTGTGTCCTCCTTTCTTTTTAGCTGGCTTCTTTGTACCACTTCCTTCTTCTTGTATACCACTTGGTCCTCCTTCATCAAAGTATCTATCTTGTGGAGCACTTGGTTCTCTTTCTTCTTCGTTTCTACTTCTTGGAACACTTGGTTGAGTTCCTTCGGTGATAACAATTCCGCTAGCGCTCTTTTATCTTCTTGCACTAGCAGTTACCTTCTTACCCCCTTCACGACGAGGCCCCGAAAGAATTGTATCGTTGGAATGCTTAGATCGCCTTTCCCTTCTTTGATACAAAATAAAGAACATTTCCAACAAGACACCGTTTAATCAGTACATAATCGGTAGACAAAGTACATTAAACTCAACTGATTGTTCATAATCGGTAGTCAAAAAAACAAAGTAACTACCGATTGTGCATAATCGGTAGCTCGGGCTCTACATTATCTACCGATTGTGCATAAAAAATAGAACAGAAAAGTATATGGACACATATACAATCGTTAGTTACATAAAAAAATTAACTACCGATTATGTAAAAATTTGGGTCCAGGAATATAATCGGTAGTTTATGACTAAATATAACTACCGATTATGGTCGATGTTTTGAGGGATCACTAAAAATTTCATAATCGGAAGTTTAACCCTATACGAAACTACCGATTATGCCTAATTTTTGGTCCATGAATATAATCGGTAGTTAATGTGTAAACATAACTACCGATTGTGCTCGATGTTTTTGAGGAATCACTAACTTGCATAACCGGAAGTTTAACCCTATATGAAACTACCGATTATGCCTAAATTTTGGTCCAGGAATACAATCGGTAGTTTATGACTAAACATAACTACCGATTGTGCATGATGTTCAAGAGCAATGAAGAACACTAACATAATCGGTAGTTAAATACAACCACTAAACTACCGATTATGACATCTAACCTAATACCCTTGATATTCTAGTGACGAATTCATTCGATTGAATCAAAATAAACACAAATAATGGTAAACCCTTACCTTATTGGAGCCATTATAAAATTCTGGAGAGGTTGATTGTAGGAATCGATCTCCGTTTCTAGGTCATCATCTTCGCGTTCTTCGTTATGTTGTTCAACAATCTCTCGATTTCTTATTCTTTCGGAAAAATCCGGCCAGTTAGTATTAGCAGGTTGACGTGTTGTTTGCTTATTTCTTGCCATTTTTATATTGTAATTACGACGATGAATTGGTTTACGATTATACGATGAATTAGAAATGCCACAATCGGTAGTTTGAAAACAAAAGAAGAAAAAGAGAAAGCAGAAATTGATAATCGGTAGAGAAGAAGTGTGAAATAGGTTTAGGTTTAGGTTTTTAGACTTTTATTAGTGAAGGGTATTTAAGTATTTTTACATACCACTAGGTTGTCCTTAGCCACATCTATGGAATTGGTCGCCCTCAAAATGGCCAGGGAATTTTACCATCCCATGACCGGCCTTTGGGTAGGGATGCACAGATGAAAAACCTTAATTTCACCTTTTCCAATTTGGAGGGAAAGAACCAAGAAGGTAAGGCGAAGTTCATGGAGGTGATAAGAAGAGAAGACGAGCTTTTCCAAGCTAAGTTAGATTTACAAATGAAGAAGCATGTTGCAGATAAATTATCAAGAAACAAAATTTTATGGTATCAATTTGCTGAAGAGAAGCTACGGGTAAGTATTACAGTCATGATTTTAGACTTAACTGCATAACATTCCTATTTCATTTGTAAATATGGGGACATTTCATTTGTAAATATGGGGACATGTGATGGCTTGACGGATTTGTCTCTACTTCTTTTCAGGAATATGAGAAAAGTTTGGAAGAGAAGATGAAGAAGAAAAAGAAAAGAGGAGATCGAGTCCATTGCAGTGTTTGTTTAACTAGAAAATAATAATGTAAGAATTATGACCGGGGTCAGGGTCGAGGCTCCATTGATGTAAATTTGGAGAACTAGAAGGAAGAAACTATTAAACCTCGTGATTCTCAAATTGCTGCTCATTGTGAAGAAATCGTTAAGAAGGTTTTTCTAGTCTAATTTCCATTCTATCTATCTCTTTTCAATTATTAATTAATATGTATTCATGATCATCTGAAATTTGGTCTTTGTAATAATAGATTATTTCTTTTAAATTTCTTTCATACTCCCTCCGTTTCAGCAAAAGTGTTACTATTATTTTTTTATTTTAGGCTAAACATATGCTAAAATGAAAAAGTGATAGTAACACTTTTACTGAAACGGAGGTAGTATGTTTTATGCTTCTTCTTCTTGTAAATTGTGTGTATATTTTGGCCGAGTCTAGGCTGATTTCATCAAATGAGAGCATTGATAAAATTCCTGCACAGAAAATCTAGTATCACCCCCTTAACACCCACTGTAGTTGCTTAAAAAAGAACACCCATTGTAGGTACGAAATGACTGTTGTACACATGGCACCATATCAGCTAAGTGGAATCAGGGGTATGGTATGCACACGATCATATCCTCAGTTATTTTATCTCATGGAAAATAAATTTGAATGTACGGCTAGATCTGGTCTCCCAGTGACATTGAAGAAGGTTGACGAAGAGGACAGCTGTCTAGCGTCGAATAAAGTTGTCTGCCCAACATTAAATGTAACAAATAAAATACATATGGCAGTCACTGAGTGGATCAGTAAAGAGGTGATCACATATCAGAGTTAATACCCACACCTTAGACAACATGGAGGACAACCCGTAGAAAAGCTACACGCAGCAATGGTTGTGGGAAATGTATGACAGCAAAATAAAGTGTGGATCCCATAAACGGTTATATAAATACCCAGTTCATTACTGGATTAGAAGTAGACAGTTTGGAGACAGAGAGATACATCAATGCAATTCTTTTTTCTTAACTCAAAATCAGTATGATTTAGCCGAATCCTTTGTAACACATTCATTCAATATCATAATGAAAACTGATACCTAATACCCCAGGGAGTAGGTATTGTTGGGAAATAAAAGGAGGACGACACGTGTAAGACGATTAAAGAAGGAGTCAGTGGTACTAAGAAGAACGAGAAGCACACAATCAAAGCCGTATGAAAGGATCGAAAAAGGACAGATGTGAAAGACTGAGTAAATCCCTGCATGTTTGACACATAAGATCGAGAAAGTAGTATCACACTGATCGAAACAAATAGCATTAAATGCTTATTGAACGGGAAAGTAGGAGTAATGATGAACGTGGAACGGGAAAGTAAGAGTAATAATGAATATGAAACGGGAAAGTAAGAGTAATAATGAATATGGAACGGGAAAGTAAGAGTAATAATGACTCTGGAACGGGAAAGTAAAGGCAATAATTACTTTTATTTACTTTAACCACATGGTTGACACATGTGATCGGGACAAAGATGATTCTCAAAGAACGAAGTGTACGTGTTAATCATACAAAACGGACCAAAAAGTAAAGAGCATGACCTGTCAACCATACAATCATCCCGATCCAAAGATAATAAGGAGAACGAAAGAAGGTATCGGGACAAAAGGGACCCATTAGATAATCTATAAATAGAAGAGAGCATTCAACAGAGAGGGGGTCGGAAAATTAAAAGAAGAATAGGCTAAGGAAGAGTAATCAGAGAAGAAGGAAAAAGATCATTAGGTATGTATTCATTGTGTAAGATACTATTTAAAAGTTTCACTATCATGATTCATCTTCTATACTTAAAAAGATTATGAATTTGAGACTGTAATTTGATCAAATATTTGATTTGTAAATAAATTGTTAATTGAAACCTTTCTCATTAATTGATTTTAAAGAGGATTCCGTGTATCAAAATGTTAGTTAAAATCTTTCTATTTACTGTTTTTCATCAAATCATTGGTTGTTGATGTCAATGGGAATTTTGGCATAAACAATTTGGTGCTAGAAACAAGGACTGGGTTAAAGGATTTATCCTACCTGTTCTTGAAAAATGGATTTTTCTGTTATATATGTATTTCAAAAGTAAAGAAATTTGATATAAAGAATTTGATAGTTCTATGCAATTTGCATAATAACCTTTATGTGATATACAAAAGGGAAATTGTATGTCATTGAAAAGAAAAAGCTTTAAGTTTAAACGGATTTGTTTAAATGTTTGATTTCCTTTTATATGCATTTTAAAATGTTCATGGTAAATGATACAAATTATTTTACTAAAAGTATAGATAGATTTTTAGAAGGTCAGAAAACTAGTGTCTGTCACTTTCTTTATTAAATAATCTGTTAAGAAATTATATGGCTAACTTTTAAAAGATCATTAGAATTCAAGGGAAAAAAGATAATCAAGAAACAAAGAATCCAGAAGAAATATGTCTCAAGAAGCAGGCTCTGGAAATCAAGACAGTAACGACAGACAAAGTTACAGACAAAGGGAAGAAGAGAGTGAGCGAGAACAACAACAGAGTGATGTAGGAAATCATACACCTATTCATGAATTAACACCAAATACCATTATTCAAAATCAATCGTCACATCATGAGAATTCACGAAATGAAGTAAATCATCTTCAAATCTGATGGAAGAAATGAATGAAATAAGAAGAGAACAAAGGGCCAGTCATAATCGATCGAATTATTAACCAGAGAAAATCAAGCTTTGAAAAATGCGATTCAACGTGAGGAAAGACAAGCTGCAACAGGGTCACGAAGTCAAGAAGCAATTTCTGGAAGGCGTGCACCCAGAAATGAAAAGGAAAATCAAGATCAGAGAATGGTGTTAGCAGGATCATCATCACGGGCTAGGAGGCAACGGGAAAATCAAGAAATTCAACATGCACAATGGCAAAAATGTATTGAAGCTATGGAGCAAATGAAAGAGCATTAAAAAATAAAGAAGGAGGAAGAATTGAAGAGGTGCTGAAAGAAGCCAAACGGACACCGCTGGCTCAACAGTTGACATGTGTTCCATTTCCAAATAATACAGTATCCCTGTATTTGAATGTTATGATGGTACGAAGGACCCGACCTCACACTTAAAATATTATAATCGAGTGATGTCACGGTGGGATGGACACGAAGCCATAATGTGCCGATGCTTCCCATCAAGTTTGAAAGGTTCGGCATTATTATGGTATGACAGATTGCCAGAAAGTTCCATTCAATGTTATTCACAATTAGTGAGGAAATTTCTCGAGGCATACATGTACAAAAAGCCTGTTGATTCGGGAGGGGACAGATTCTATTCCCTTACATCATGGACAGAAGAGACGATTCGGTCATATACGGCCAGATGGCATACAATTTGTCAAGCAATTGGAGATGTAGATTCAAGTACAGCGATAAATCATTATAAGTGGGGAATCGCTGATCGGAGATGTCAACTTTTTATTGAAATTCATCGTAGCAATCCCAAAACTGAGGGACAGCTCAGGGAAATAATAAAAACATGTGCAAAACTGCAAGATGTACAAGAACAAGGTCCGAGAAGTAATTCACGAAATCAAAGAAACATAAAAAGGACAAATTCAATCGAAGTATCATCAGAACAAAAAAAGAAATTCCTTCATAAATCTGAACCTAGGGATTCAAAGCGCCCACGGCAAGGGGATAACAAAAATTTTGTTCAGCGATTTCAAGAAAGAGTGTTCACAAAACTCAATATATCATATTCTGAATTATTCGAAATCATAAAAAATAAACCAGATTTTCAGTGGCCACCATCAAAAGGCAATCAACCTGAGTTCACACAATGTTCAAAAGATTATTGTGAGTACCACTGTTATAAAGGGCACACAACAAATAATTGCAGGAATTTTATTCTACTGGTACAAAAAATGATTGATGCAGGAGAGTTGAAAGAATTTATTCAAAGGCCCGAACCAATAACAAGACCAGACAAAGGCAAGGCAGTGCATATCCCGTATAACGAACACACCATTAATATAATATCATTTTCAGAAGAAAGAGATACATATATGAACGCTGCAATCAATAAAAAGTTATGCAAGAGGATTTGGGACCATGAAAATTTTAAAGTATTAGGAAGGATAACGGAAGCTTGGGAAGACTGGATGGCATCCCCTTTAACTTTCTCGGCACAGGAAGTAAATGAAGAAATTGAGATGCATAATGATCCTTTGGTTCTTACATTGCTTATGTCAGGATGGAACGTTAGAAAAATTCTTTTGGATGGGGGTAGTTCTTTAAATGTGTTGTTTCATGACACATTTTGCAAAATGGGACTAAAAAAAAATCAGTTAATCCCGTCCCGATATGTTATTTATGGGTTCAATGGAATGGCTTCGAGACCCGAAGGAGATATTGATTTGCAAGTATCTGCTGGACCAATTAACATCTTGACAAGATTCAGCGTAGTAGATGCTCCATCCCCGTACAATGCAATAATCGGGAGACGATGGTACACCAGCTGAAAGGTGTAATTTCAACTTATCATCAATATTTACGGTTTCCAACACCGCAAGGAGAAATGGAGATCAAGGGAGATCAAGATGATGCGAAGTTTTGTATAATAGCAGAGGTAAGAATGCATGAAAAACGGGAACAACAACAGCGAGAAAGGAAGGAAGACCGTAAAATCAAAGCAAAGGAAGAGGAGATAAATCAATACTTGAAAAGAAACATCGAACCAAAAGCAACAAATGAATTAGGAGAAAGCAGTAAGAATCAAGAAAATTCAAAAAATCAGCAGTTCGAAGGATCCTCATAGCAATTAAAGGGAACTCCAACTTCGATCGGGAATCCTAAACTAATTTTCACTTCTGTAGAAGAAACTAAAATTATAAATATTGGAACTTCAGAATGGCCTAAACAAGTGCGAATTGGAACATTGATGAAAGAAGACATGGAGCAAAGTTTAATCAAGCTACTTCGTGATTTTGTAGATATATTTGCATGAAAGATGGAAGACATGCCCGGGATAGATCCAAATATTGTACAACATGAATTACAAATACGTCCCGATGCTATATCATTTCGACAGCGGATACGAAAGGTTGCACCGGAGTATCACGATCCAGTAGAAAAAGAATTAGCAAAGCTTTTAAATGCAGGATTCATTCGTGAAGTACGATATCCAACGTGGATTTCTAATATGGTGATCGTTCCAAAAAAGAACGGTGGAGTAAGAATCTGTATAGACTTCACCAACTTAAATAAGGCATGTCCGAAAGATAGTTATCCACTTCCCAACATTGATCAGTTGGTAGATGCTGTAGAAGGCCATGAGGCATTATCTTTTATGGATGGTCAGTCGGGATACAACCAGATTGCATTTGCAGAAGCTGATCAAGAACATACAACATTCTTCACTCCACGGGGGTTGTATTGCTATACCAGGATTCCGTTTAGATTACGAAACGCGGGAGCAACATATCAACGACTGGTTGATGCAATATTCAAACCTTGGATCGGACAAATACTAGAAGTTTATGTGATGATATGTTGGTAAAAATAAAATTATCTATCAATCATCTACAAGACCTCACTGAAGTTTTTGGTGCATTACGAAAATACAAGATGAAAGTTAATCCGGAGAAGTGTATTTTTGGTGTTACTTCGGGACGTTTTTTGGGTTACTTGGTTACAAAAAATGGAATTGAAGTTGATCCAGCAAAGATTCAAGCAATGACAGACATGCCATCACCCAACAACATTAAAAGTGTACAGAAATTAAATGGATGTTTGGCTGCTTTAAGCAGATTTATTGCCAGATCATCAGAACGGTGCAAACCCTTTTTTGATATACTCAAGAAGAAAAATAAATTTGATTGGAACGATCGATGTGAACAATCTTTCCAAAACATAAAAATACATCTGGCTACATTGCCAGCATTACAGAAACCGGAACCTGAAGAAATATTAACTTTGTACATAGCGGCAACGGAAGATGCAATCAGCGCAGTGATGGTACGTACTAATGAGAAAATAGAAAAACCAATATATTATATCAGCAAAACCCTTAATTCAGCAGAAAGAAATTACACTAAAATCAAAAAACTCATTTTATCATTGGTCTTTGCCACTCAGAAGTTACGTACTTATTTTCTCACACATTATGTTCGTGTCCCGAGCAAGGCACCGTTACAATCAGTATTAAAGAATACAGGAAAAGTAGGAAGGATCGCAAAATGGAACGCCCAGCTAGAACAATTCAACATCATTTATGAGTTACAAACCGCACAAAAATCTCAAGTTTTAGCTGACTCCTTGCGGATTTCCCGATTGAAGAAGAATATGAAATTCAAGGTCCGATAGGTGAAAAAAAAATTAACTTATTTAAAACTTTTTCACTAAAATTTTCATCACATTAATAATTAATTTTTTATCTATGTTAAAGGATTATCAGGATGCGAGGAAGAGGACCCACAAGATATTTTGAACTCAACAAATTCTCAAAGGTGGGAAGTCTTTGTTGATGGGTCCCGAAATAAGGAAGGAGCATGAATTGGCATTGTGATTACTGCACCATTGGGAGGACGAATGACACATTCATTCCGTCTTGAGTTTGACGAACATACAAACAATATAGTAGAATATGAAGCTGTGGTTCATGCTCTAAAACTCATCATCGAGCTAGGAATCAACAATGTTCGACTCACAAGTGATTCACAGTTGGTAATTCGACAAGTCGAATTAAAATATCAAACACTTGATGAAGATTTAGTACAATATAAAAACCTTGTTCAAATCTTAGCAAATCAAATCCCAAACATTATTTTTCGGCATCTGTCCCCAGACAAAAATCGACATGCTGATGCACTGACATTCATTTCCTCCATGGTAAACGATCCTAATATCACAGCAATAAAAGTCGGAAGAATATATGAACCATCTATCCAGATAAAAGCACTTCATAACATAGAAGGAGATGTGATAGAAGAAATTAATGATCCCTCAATACAAAATGCCCCATCTATGCCTCAACAAGTAGATAATCAACCAAGTGAACCAGATTGGAGGATTCCGATTCATCAATATCTACAAGATAAAATATTGTCTTCAAATTCTAAAGAAGCAAGAAAAATTCAACTCAAATCGGATAATTACCAGCTTCGGGATGGAATTTTGTATCGTAAATCATTCCTCGGGCCATTATTCCGATGCTTATCACAAAAGGAAGGAATACATATACTCAAAGAAATACATTATGGAGATACGGGAAACCATAGTGGAAGGGGTTCACTCGCATTAAAAGCTAAAACCCAAGGTTATTATTGGATATCCATGCTTAAGGACTCAGAAAACATGGTACGAAGGTGTAAAGAATGTCAACGGTTCGCAAAGAAAATCAAAGCACCTGCCACAGAGCTTAATTCTATACTCAGTCCATGGCCATTTGCGAAATAGGGGTAGATATTGTTGGTCCGTTAGTTGAGGGGACCAAAAAGAGAAAATATTTAATAGTGGCCACCGATTATTTTACCAAGTGGGTAGAAGCTAAAGCATTAGCTCGGATCAGAGACACTGATGTGTTCACATTTTTATTTGAAAATATCATCTGCAGATTTTGGATTCCAGCAGCCTTAGTTTCTGATAATGGACAACAATTTCAAGGAAAGAACATTGATATGCTATTTGAAGCATATAACATTCAGAAACACAAATCCACACCATTTTATCCCCAAATAAAACAATTGCAACAAATTTGAAGAAAACATTGGATGGACATTACAAACAATGGTGTGAACAATTGCATAATACATTATGGGCGTATCGTACCACAAGAAAAGAGTTCACTGGAGAGTCACCATTCCTTCTTACCTACGGGACAAAAGCAGTTATACCGACAGAAGTCATTCTACCTACAACTAGAACAGAAGCATGGGAGAAAAATCTAAATTCAGATTTGATGTTACAAAAGTTAGATGATTTAGAAGAAAAAAGAGAAGTGGCACTCCAGAAAATGGAAAGTTATCAAAGAAAGTTGGCACGGAATTACCACAAAAAGGTCAAGTCACGAAACTTTGTCCAATGACAATATGTTTTACAACAAATCACAGAATACCATCGGGACAAAAGTGCAGGGAAATTCGCACCAACTTGGGATGGTCCGTACATAATACAAGCATCAGCGGGACAAGGATCATACTATCTTCGGAATATGCAAGGAGAAATCCTACAACATCCATGGAACGCACAATATTTAAAACTCTATTATCCATGATTAACAATACAACTATGGTGGCCAATACAGGTATACAAATTTTTATTCAATACTTTATCTAATGATAACATTTTTTATGAAGTCATACTTAAAATAACATCCAATTCCAGGAACACCTCATTCGGGAAAACACTACGATTGGCGACATAATCAAAATTCAATTACTCCAGGAACACCTTATTCTGGAAAACACTACGATTGACGACATAATCAAAATTCAAATCCAGGAACACCATATTCTGGAAAACGCTTCGATTGGCGACACAATTATGATCCAATTACTCCAGGAACATCATATTCTGGAAAGCGCTTACGATTAGCGATACAATCGTAATATCAACAAAGAGGTAAATGTCCTTATAGAATTTTAATAATTAAGAAATTCTAATAAAGAAGGAATACCTAATTTATGGTTATCATTTTCAGAGTACGTTCGGGACCAACCATGTATCTTACCCCTGGCCCGGGTTTGTTTCGTATGTGTGGGATCTCGAATTACATGTTTTGAGGTATATATACTTCGATCCATTGTACTCATGAAACAATATGATTAACCTAAAGATTTCGTAAATGTCATCTCTTATGCATGGATAATATTAAAAGCATATCCAAGCACAATAGAAGAAAATCACAAAATGATGTTTCCAACTACAGTATGTCAAAATTCAAAATACAAAAGGATCGGGAAACAAGAAAATAATATCAAAAGATGAAGCTATGAGCATTAGAGCAAAGAACGAGTACAACTAGGCTTCGGAATTGGTGCGTCGGGACGGTTGAGAAGGAACTACCGGAACGGTAGCGCGACCATTCAAAACAGAAGGATCTGCTTGAGCACGATCCAAGGCAGCATTAAATGACATTGCAATTTTTGCCTTGGCATCTTGTCTCACCCAGATTACATAAGCACGCCAGTAATCAATTTCTGATTGAAGATCTTTAATTTTTTGATGATATTTTTCTACTTGATCTTTTTCAGCATTTAATTCCTTTAATAGCTCCTCGGATTTTGATTTCACTTTTATAATTTCATGTTCACGAGCTTCGCGTCTCGAAGTTTCAGCATTCAAATGAGATTGCAAATCCCGAAGCTTTATTACACTCAGAGCTACGTTCTTTTCTGAAGTCTTCAACTCTTCAGTAATATTTGTTATTGTGTTATTTGCAATATTGAGTTCAGCTCCTGCTATTGTTGCTCGTGCATTAGCTTCGTTGACCTTCTTTTCTATCCCTGAAAACCAGAATAAGTATCAGATAAACCATATAATACCCTCAACAAAACAAGCACATAACTCAAGCATATACCTCTAGCTACAGACTTAAACTCTGCTTCTTTACGGGTTAAAGTTTTCAGAGCTTCCTGATATTTTGATTCAGCTCTATTACGTCTCAAACTATTCAACTCAATACTATCGGACAACTGTGCTAATTTCCCTTTAACCAATTTCATTTCCATATTTACTTCTCTTGCATGATTGTTCAACTGAGTCATCCTACGCTGGAACCTAAACAGGGATTCCAAGTTTCCCACTGATCCCATAAATGAATTTCAAAACTTCAAAAAAAAAAAAAAACTAAAATGGTACGAACCTATAGAGGTACGAACCCAAAATAAGTACGAACTAAGGGGCAAGGAACGAACCTTGATTCTGACTTTGAAGCATTTGATTTTGATCCTCAAAATTTTGAAGTTGTTGTTGTTCTTGTTGTTGCTGTTGTTGTTGTTGTTGAAGTTTTTGTTGAAGATAGTTGTTTTGCTTCTTGAGATTTTCAATTTCTTGCTGCAAATCATCATTTCCGCGTTTCACCCTCGCTGCTTCGTTCTTGAACATCCGCTCCATCATTGTGGCCCGAGCTTTATAAAACTTGTACACGGCGAATATGCAATCGGTACCATATTTAAGCTGAGCAAGAGCTTGCTGCGGAAAAGAATATGATGGACCCTCTGCAATAGTCAGAACTTCATTTAAAGAAGAAGGAAGATTAAGTGGGAACGATTGATCATAACACTCGCTTTCGAACCAAGCGTCCCGAGCATCCCCCAGTGGAACAGCACCAAATGAAGTCCGCAGCCTAGCCATTGAAGAACTATCAGATTTCAATGGATCGTGACATGCGGAAGTATTCAGAAATCCTTTAGAAAGAAACCACTGGAAAGCTTCGTCTTCATCACCAGCAAGAGCGATTCCTTCATTCACTTCAGAGAAGGACCTTTGAGTGGAAGGTTCAGCGTCAGGCATGTCAACATCGGCTTTATCAGCATTAGTGCCAGAATGAACCAATGTCCCGATGGGTGCATTTGATTCATGAATGACTCCAGAAGCATTTTCATCCACAAGGAGGCTCGGGACATTAGGGACATCTGTAACTGAAGTACTAGGAGCTATGTTTTCAACATTCGCTTCTTCAGAAACTTCATTTCTCTTTTCTTCTACAACAACATCAATAACAACATTTTCTTTTTCAGTATTTTCTTCAACGATAACAGCTTTATTCACTTCCTCAATATTTTCTTCTTCAACAGCAATATCATCTGCTTCTTCTTGAGGTAATCCAGTAAAAACTGCCATTATACCACTACTTGAAGCGATTGGCTCTATGTCAAAGGTATAAGGATGGGGAGAAAAAGAATCATAGAGGCCGGTAGGATCAGCAATAGTAGGAACAGCTTCAGAAATAGATTGAGCTATTGAAGGCTGGTCCGAAGAAATAATTGGCTCCCCCACACTAACAGGAACAACATTGATGATGACGTGCTGTCCCGAAACTTCTGCTTGGACCGAACCTTCAACGTCCTGTCCCGCAGCTATGATAAGAGCGGAACTGCTATTCCCTTCAACAAAGCAATCTCTAATCTCCCCTTCTTCTACTTCAGAAGGGTACAACGGTCTTCTTGGTTTCTTTTTCTTCTTCTCAGGGAAAACCAATTTTCGTTTCCCCTTACCTTCAATAACTTCTTCCTCAACTCTTTGCCTACCTTCAACGATCTGAATACCAAGGCTTGGGAGAGGAGGAGGAACATCGGTTTGAAGTTCAGAATCGGGTTCAACCTGAAGCACAAACATTTGTCCCGTAAGAAAAAATTCAATGGTAGTTCAGAAAATATTGAAATAAAGAATAATACGAACCTTATAATCAAACTTGAGGTCATCAAAATTTAACCGCCAAGGACAATAGCTTGGGAAACGTCTACGAAGTCTTTGAATTTCATCTTTGGAGATGTTACCAAAAACCCAAGGACCTTCAATTATAATTGGAGTGCGATACCACTTATAGTCATGATCTTGACGAATTCTTTCTTTTGTGGGAAAATCAATTTTGGTATGTGGAATAAACTTTATTTTTGGATAGTCAACCTCATGTAATAAGGGAAATCCCGAAAGACACTTGCGAACAGGGCTAACGCTCCACTTCACAAAATTCCTGTTACTAATACAATCTTCGTATGAAGTATGAAAATTTTCAACGGTATAACTGTCACGTTCTGTAAAATCTGGAACGTAGCAAGTAAGATTACTTCGCCCTTCATTTCGGAGGCTACACTCATCAAGGATACGCCACCAATTTGTATTGAGTAATGGATCGAGCTAGTCCATGAGGAGAATCACCACGAGTTGCAAGAACTTCGAATTGGAAAGGATTTTCTTCTTCATATAATGGGAGGCGAAGTCCGGCCTCTAAAGCACCAGCAGAAATTAATAAACTATGGGGAGAATAGTTAAAGCTTTGAATCGCTCCTAAAGTTAGTACGTCATTGTTTTTGTCATAGAATGAGACTTTAAATTCCTCAAGAGCATGTCTTCTCTTAAAATCTTCAATATTCATCGACCGATAACTATAAGTGGCATGAGCCCGCTTATTTCCGGGGGCAGGATTAGCGGTTATAGAAGCATCAGGAGCTGGGTTACGAACACACCGAGACACAGCATATCTAGTAGAAGGAACTCTTGAAGATCTTCCGGTTTCTTGGTGATCACCAGCAGCATTGGGATTTCTGGAAGACATAATATTTTATCTGAAAAGAAAATTTCAAAGGATCAATGTGTGAAGGAATCATCATAGATCATAAAGAAACAATCATAAAAATCAAAAACAATTATCAGTTCAATCATATCTGTTAAAAGCTAATCATGGTTAAATATTAAAGTAAGATACTGGAGGTTAAAATCCTCAACATACCTGGAGAAAGAAGATAAACAATTACTTGATCAAAGGTAAAATAAATGTGATTGATGCTAAAAGCTCCTGAACAGTTGGGAGAACGAAAGTATTTGAAAATTTCAAGGAAGATAAAGAGCAGCAACTTTAAGAGGTAAAGATAGAAGTGGAAAAGACTGCATCGTATTTAAAGAAAAGAATAGAAACTGTCACAATTTGAAAAGGTTTTAATCAAGGCAAAGATTTGATTTCCTCGAAAAAGGTAACTGACACAAACGTGATAATAAGAAGTTATTGCCTGCGAAAAGTTCGCATAACGTGTGAAAAGAAGTAATGGTAAAGAAGAAGGTAATAATTGTTCTTCTACTTTTTTCAAATTCTTGGATCGACCGTTAAAAGTTTTTGAAAAAAGAAGAAGAAGGCAAGTTGCTGGGAAATAAAAGGAGGACGACACGTGTAAGACGATTAAAGAAGGAGTCAATGGTACTAAGAAGAACGAGAAGCACACAATCAAAGCCGTATGAAAGGATCGAAAAAGGACATATGTGAAAGACTGAGTAAATCCCTGCATGTTTGACACATAAGATCGGGAAAGTAGTATCACACTGAACGAAACAGATAGCATTAAATGCTTATTGAACGGGAAAGTAGGAGTAATGATGAACGTGGAACGGAAAAGTAAGAGTAATAATGAATATGGAACGGGAAAGTAAGAGTAATAATGAATATGGAACGGGAAAGTAAGAGTAATAATGACTCTGGAACGGGAAAGTAAAGGCAATAATTACTTTTATTTACTTTAACCACATGGTTGACACATGTGATCGGGACAAAGATGATTCTCAAAGAACGAAGCGTACGTGTTAATCATACAAGGTAACGGACCAAAAAGTAAAGAGCATGACCTGTCAACCATACAATCATCCCGATCCAAAGATAATAAGGAGAACGAAAGAAGGTATCGGGACAAAAGGGACCCATTAGATAATCTATAAATAGAATAGAGCATTCAACAGAGAGGGGGTCGGAAAATTAAAAGAAGAATAGGCTAAGGAAGAGTAATCAAAGAAGAAGGAAAAAGATCATTAGGTATGTATTCATTGTGTAAGATACTATTTAAAAGTTTCACTATCATGATTCATCTTCTATACTTAAAAAGATTATGAATTTGAGACTGTAATTTGATCAAATATTTGATTTGTAAATAAATGGTTAATTGAAACCTTTCTCATTAATTGATTTTAAAGAAAATTCCGTGTATCAAAATGTTAGTTAAAATCTTTCTATTTACTGTTTTTCATCAAATCATTGGTTGTTGATGTCAATGGGAATTTTACATAAACAGGTATAGTTAAACCACGTAAACACTTGTATGGTTTTTATTTTTACGCACTTATATTTGACATTTGTTACTATTATTTGTCTTCGGCACTACAAACTAACCGTCGTGTTTATCACCGATCTTTACATTGCGAACACCGATTGTAACAATTAAATCATCACCATGGTTTTTAGTGAGTTGGCGCTAGAAACGAAAACTTATTTGTTTTGATAAATGATTTATCTTTCTGATCTTGTGTTTATCCTTTTGTTTTCTCTTTCTGTGTTTTATTTTCAAATAAGAATGAGAGAAACATAGTTACAACATAGATCTAAGCATATTCGAAGTGGATCTTATGCTCCAAAAAGTATCAACTTCAGATCTCGCCTACTGATTGAGTTTTTAACTCGAAAGGTGGGTATAATCTTGGATCACATCCACATCTGCTAAAAAAACAACTAATATACGGGATTGTTATTTTGAAAGCATTTAGAGTTCAAAAGTACATTTCCAGAATTCTTCCGTTTTTTCAGAACTCTTCGAAACCATTTTTTGCTTTCACACGAAACCAGCTTCATTGGATCCGAATATTTCTCTCATCATAAATCAAAGAAATATTGATCGTGTTTAGACACTTTAGCGACTTTTTTCTATCAGTTGTCATTTTTTCTAGATATAATCATTTGAGAATCATACCATACACATTAAGCGGTTTTGGTTGTCTTGTACCCATTACAACATGGATCCTCATCATCAGTTGCGTATTTTCCTCTTTGTTTTTTTCATATATCTATAGATCATCAAGGGAGAGTCGAAAGACGCATCTGGCAAAACCACCACCAAACCAAAGGATCCGAAAGCAAAAAAAACAAAACAAATACTAGGAACTTCGAGAGTGATGACGTGCAGCCAAGCGAAAAAGGCCAATTCTACAACAAAGTAAAAGGACCTAAAAGAACACAGCGGTGCGCTAACATGGGAAACAGAATTAGCGGTCACAACCATGCAAGCAGCAGCAATAGCAACACAAGTATAAAAAGTCGCGGAATCATCTGGAGTACATCTGACATTCGGTAACACCATTACTTGGATTAAAAGAGACAAGATCGGGTGACGTGCTCCAAATTGTTCAGGTAGTTCCCGGAGGAATAATAGGACAACTACCGAGCTTTTGAGAAGTGCGGGAAGTCTTCCCCAACCAGAACATACAGCTACCAGACCCTCTCCGCTCCCCGTTCAGACAATGATTGACATGTAAGGCTTAGACGGCAAGTGGGAGGCAGTACACCGCACAACAGATAAAACCAGTAGATTCAGCTAGATGCGAAGCTGGTCGAAATGCGAAGGCACCAGATGGTATACGCAGTAGAACTCCTCATAAATCCATTAGTTGAAATATAAGCTTACCAATGTAGCTGAAGGATTCGCGGGCACCTATGATGGGAGTGGATTGGGTAGTCAATTCTCAAGCTCCTCATGGAATAGTGAATAATGACCGAAGAATGGTCATGGCAAACCAAACGCAGGAAATATGGA
Organism: Papaver californicum; assembly: GCA_023531435.1. Lineage (NCBI taxonomy): Eukaryota > Viridiplantae > Streptophyta > Magnoliopsida > Ranunculales > Papaveraceae > Papaver > Papaver californicum. The sequence goes on from JAJJMC010031056.1 coordinate 2,032,548, forward strand.
TCGTGCAGTAGGGAAGAATCAACCACCCCGCAATATAAGAGACGTTGACCACGTACTTGATAGTTCAGAATTTTATGACAGCGAACCCATGAGATCAAACAACTCAAGCAGATGGGACCAATACTTTGTAGACATAGAAGCAATGCGGAAGAGATCAAAGCACTAAAATCCAAGCAATGAGGAGGCAGACTAAAGGAAGTCATGCATGAAGCCCGCACCACTCCGCTGACTTCGTACCTCATCCGCGCTCGAATCCCACCTAAGTGCCCGCTGCCAGTATTCAACTTCTATAACGAAACACATGACCACATAACCCACCTAAGATATTATAGTCGTGTCTTGGACCACTGGGAAATATACAATGTTGTAATGTGCAGGTAATTCCCTTCGAGTTTGAAAAGTTCCGCACTAGCGTGGTTCGGAAATCTCCCCCAAAATTCCATTGATTCGTTCACACAATTGTCGAGCATTTTCATGGAGACCTACATGTATAACAAGACAACAAAGGCTGGATTGGATAGGCTTTTCTCACTCGCAATTGGACCGAAGGAAACCATAAGGGAATACACGGACATGTGGCACAAGATTTGCCAAGAAATTGGAAACTTAAACCCGGAAATCAACCTTAACTGCTACATTTGGGGTCTAGACAGAATTTAACCACCTTTACGTAGAGTTGCAGGGAGCCACTCTCAAAACAGAAGGGGACCTGCAAGTCATAATGGAAAAGCATGTCCAGGGAGAAGAAATCCGAAAGGACAATCCCAGAGTACAACCGCAAGAACAAAAGGTATCGCATCGAACGATGTGGAGACCGTATCCAGATCATCGAGACGAGCATCCAATGTTAAACTTAATGTATATTCTAGTCACACAATGAACATACAAAATTAGAAGCGGAAGTAAAAGAAAGAGATTATAAATAAATACCTCCAGCCATTGCTTAAAATCTTAATCCTTCAAGCTTGCCCTAGTTTCTGAATTGATGTGAACTTCGGTGCCAAACCCTCTTCTCACTTTTAGATGGTGTATACGGGATGAGAATGGTTTTAGTGACTTTTTATTCAGTTTTTCTATCTTTCTGTAAAACTAACCTTAACCATCATAGAGCAGCTACCGATAGATATAGAGTGACTTGGTTTTTCTAAAGGTGGGAGAGAGTAGTGGGGCTAATGGGGGCTAATGGATCACATATCCTTTTTCCCCTTATTTTAGTCCATATGGGAAAAAGGCTAACATTCTCCCACTTGATCCATTCACGAAAGATTCCGTATACGGATCATGGCGATTAACCCTCTTTAAGAGCAAGAATTAATCTTCCATGTATCACAATATACTTAGTCTTTCACCACTCACACTTAACTTAATGAATAAACCATATGTTTACTCTAGGTCAAACTGTAATGAAATTTCTCAACAAAATAACTAAAGTAAGTACGTACATGAATTCCAAATGAGAAATAATTCAACTAAAATAAAAGCTTCAGAAAAACATAAAGAATGTATTACATAATAGGACCAAGTCCCATCCTTAATACATGATCCTTGAATTCTTTAATATCCATGCCTTTAGTCAAGGGATCAGCTATCATCAATTCAGTGCTAATGTGTCCAATGATCACTCTTTTCTTGTACACGTTCTTTTACGGCTAGATACTTTATGTCGATGTGTTTACTTCGACTTCATCTCTAATTATCCTTAGCCATAAAACAACAACTGAATTGTCACAATACATTCTTAATGGTCGGCTAATAGAGTCAACAACTCTTAGCCCAGATATGAAGCCTTTCAGCCATACACCATGTGAGGCATTCTCAAAACAAGAAACGAACTTAGCCTACTATTTCAAGATTATTTGTTCGTTTATATATAAGCATGTTATCCTTAGTACCCTTAAGGTATCTCAATACTTTATTCGCAGCCTTACAGTGATCGATTCCTGGGTTACTCTGATGTCTTCCTAATACTCCAACGGCATATGAAATTTCAGGTCTAGTATAGACATGAATATACATAATGCTACCAACAATTGAAGCATATGGAACATTTTTCAATTGTTCCCTTTCAATGTCATTCCTGGGGCATTGGTCCAAACTGAACCAATCATCTTTTACAATGGGTGCTACACTTAAGGTATATACATTGATACATCACTTAAGGTCTCCCACTAATCTTAAGGTATATACATTGATCCATAAGTATGAATCTGTAGAATTTATGGCTTGTGAAAATAACATAAGATCATTATTGGCTCAAATATTACAATCCGAATCTCGCAGATACACTAAATAGTCACTAGAATTAGTTGACAATCAACTTGTCACTTGAAACAGTAGGTGGAAGTTGATCATTTTTTTTTAGGAACAATATCCTGAAATTGATCACTCCCCACTAATCAAGTCATTCTCAAGAAATTTAGCATTTCTTGATTCCACAATTCTAGTGCTATGAAGAAATCTACTATAGTACTCTCCACCTCTATCTGATCTCACAATCTTAATGTGCTTACCACATTATTTCTCTACTTTTTAACCTTAAACAATTTAAAGGCATCCAAAACTTCGTCTTTAGAACGAAACAAGTAAAGATACATATATTGTGAATAATCATCTATCAAGGTGATAAAGTATTTCGGACTATTAGCGTTCATGTGCGGACAATAAATGTACGTGTGTATGATCTCTAATAGGTTTGGACTTGTCTTGGCATCAATTTTGTGTTTGTGAGTTTGCTTTCCCTTAATGCAACCAACACAAGTATCAAAATCGGTAAAGTCTAAAGTACCTAGTACCCCATCCTTTATCAATATCTTAACTTTCTCAATGGAGATATGTCTCAATCTCCGGTGCCATAAAATAAAGGAGTCCTCATTCATAATACATCTTTTTAACCCAATATTGACATGCATAGAACTATGAGTGATATGATTTTGCAAATAAAGAAGATAGACAAAATACCATAACCAATAACTTCAGAATTTCTGAGAATACTGAAACCAGAATCTGAAAAATTAAAGGAAATTCATAAATGTACAAGTCTTGAAACTGAAATCAAGTTTCTAGTGAAACCTGGTACATAAAATGTCTTTTCTAAATGCAAAATAAAACCACTACTTAAAATTAAACTGCATGTCCCAACAACTTCCACATGTGAACTCATCTGACTTCCTGAATAGATGTAATGTTCACTTCTCGTTCGTTTCCTTAGGTTTTTCATACCCTGCAAGGTATTCGAAACATGGATTGCAGTACCATAGTCAATTCACCATGTATTATTAATATTAACCATATTAAATTCATAAATAAAACGCTAGAAAATTACCTTTCTTCTCAAGACAAGTCTTAAACTTAATGCAGTCCTTCTTCATGTGTCCCTTCTTTTTGCAAAAGAAACACGGAGACTCCTTATTTATGCCTTGGTTAACTGAAAGCTTTCCTTTTTCCTTATTGTGATCCCTTTTCTTCTTTGAAGAAGAAGCAGTAGTAAGGTTCACCTTTTCGCCCTCTTCCATCCTCAATCTCCCCTCCTCTTGAACACACATGGTCATAAGTTCATTAATTGACCATTTATCCTTATGTGTGTTATAAGATATCTTAAAGGGGTCATATTGTGGAGGAAGAGTGCACAAAATGAAATGAACTAGGAAAGAATCAGACATGGTAACTTCCAAATCCTTAAGTTGGTCCGCAATATCCCTCATGCTCATGATATAATCACGCACATTCTTAAACCCATTGTGCCTCATGGATGAAAACTTCATAATTAAGGTGCTAGCAAGAGCTTTGTCAGAACTTACAAATTGTTCATCAATGGCTTTAAGGAGATCTTTAACCTTAGTATGCTTATCGACAGAACCCCGAATACTAGCACAAATTTTGGTCTTTATGAACATAACTGAGAGACGATTAGATCGATCTCCATTTTTCATAAAGATCAACTGCATCAAAAGTACTAGTCTCAGTTATGCTAGGTGGTTCGTCTTTCCGAATAGCATAGTCGATATCCATCCATCCCAATTGTAAAAGCACTCTTTATTTCCACACCTTATAGTTATCACCCTTTAATTCAGGAATGTCACAATTGACATTAGAAATGTTTCCAGTTAAAATTGCTGCAAAGAAAAATATATACATGCTTATAAACAAAAATTTGAGACTTAAACTTAATCATGATTTACCAATGCAAGTCATGTATAAAAAAATATGAATCTAGTGACATAAAACTTGCCTGTGGCTAAAGTCCTACTCAAATTAGATTCATAACTACATGATGAAACTATTAAACCATATTCATTCCTTAATTCCTGTGGGTAGATTAAGGAACATAATTCAATATTTCACCCCAATTAATCATACAAATATAACAAAATTTCATGTGGGCATATTTCATCATATTACGTATGATTAATTACAAATTTATGTCTAGTTTCCACATGTGATTTCTTAAGAAAATTTTTAAAAACTAGAGATGCTGTGGCTACTCTCTAATTACTAAAATTATTAAATCACTTAACATATTTCTTTATGTGCTACCAATATTACGTAGTAAGCCGAAACTAAATATTACGTAGTAAGCCGAAGCTAAATATTTCAACATTTTGCTGTAAATCACTACATAATGAATATTATATCACTCAAATTATACCGTATAGATTTACTACATTCAACCAGTAACCAACATATAAGAAAAAAAAAGAAACACCAAAAGATCCTAAAGGTGCATCCCCTTATAATAGAGGTTAAGATAACGTACACCTTTAACATATTTCCCATCAAAATAAGGATATAGATTAAACCTAAAATTAGACTTGTAAAAAAAAAAGAACAAGCAAAAGGTAATCACTCATCCTAATGGTCCTGACCCGTACAAATCTAAGAACCTTCGGTATGCGGTATGCAATCAAAAGAAAATAAATAAATTGTGTCAGCATATAAACTTCAGAAGTACAACCAACATTAGAACATCAGTTTGTGTTCTCTCTAAGACAACAACACAATTCACACCAATCATAGGTTAAGTCTTTTTAAATATCATTGAAAGAACAGTTTAAACTTATTTAGTTTGTCTATACTTAATGGGATTGGCGACTTAAGCTGATGTATATTTTTTGAATTATTAGAACTAAACAGGTAACCGTCCGTTAATATGACCAAAACATAATTGAAGCTAAAAAACGGTCTTCTAAAGTTGCCGGAAAACCATGTTATGAACATGCAAGTGAGTTAGTAGCAATGTTAACCACAAATAGATATCGGAGTCTGTCAGACAACCGCATGATCATCACAGCAGGCCAAGTCCAAGATGAGAACGATTCTCTACAGCCACACAATCTACATCATTAATCATGCTCTGATCGTGCATTCATATGATTCATCAACCTGTGATTCCTGTCTCCAGAGAACTCAAGGTTACAGGTGCAAGCTTACAGAACAGATGCTCTTCAAAGAAGAAAATTGCTGAAGCACTCACAGAGATAATTTGCGGGAGCAAGGAAAATTTAACCGTTGTGGACCTATGTTCTGAAGATGGGATGACTTGTTTTGACACAATATTCGGCAGCCAAGAACATAATGACTTGTTAGACTATAATCGGCTTGTTTGGTTCCTACGGCTACGGTATAGCTCCATCATTCATTAATTAACCGTGTTAATAAGGTTGATAAAGCACTGTTGTACACTAAACTAGTGTAATTCTTTGAGCCTTGATAGGTTAGACTTGCCGCATTATGTGATACTTAAGTTCGAAAAAATTAGTAGTAAAGGGCCATATCTTTAAACGTTAGACTCTCAATGAAAAGAAAATGCAAATGCAACAATTAATTAATAAGCCAAATGAAACTTCTTTGTGATGATATTACCATCATGGACAAGGTACACAGTAACATATTTCACCTTTTAACTCAATCAGGAACTCAATCAACATGTGTATGAAATACGTAACCTCCAGGTCAAGTCTTAAGTGCATGAATCCCTAGGTTATTAGTTTCGAGAATTGGAGGATAATGAGAGACACCTAATATCTCATCAAACAGATTAATACAGAATTACTAGGCTTCATTAGTTTGGATTACCCAATAGTGTGATTACTAGACATGCATTTTACATGAATTACTAGGATATACTTAAGATGGAATAATCCAATCATTAACAAAATCAATGAAAACCCCACAAACAATTATTCAAACAGAATATAAGCAAGGCAGAGGTAACTTGGCTTTGATACCAAATGTTAAACTTAATGTATATTCTAGTCACACAATGAACATACAAAATTAGAAGCGGAAGCAAAAGAAAGAGATTATAAATAAATACCTCCAGCCATTGCTTGAAATCTTAATCCTTCAAGCTTGCCCTAGTTTCTGAATTGATGTGAACTTCGGTGCCAAACCCTCCTTCTCACTTTTAGATGGTGTATACGGGATGAGAATGGTTTTGGTGACCTTCTGTTCAGTTTTTCTATCTTTTTGTAAAACTAACCCTAGCCATCATAGAGCAGTTACCGATAGATATAGAGTGAGGTGGTTTTTCTAAAGGTGGGAGAGAGTAGTGGGGCTAATGTGGGCTAATGGATCACATTTCCTTTTTCCCCTTATTTTAGCCCATATGGGAAAAAGGCTAACATCCGATGCCACAAATCCGCACCATAACAAGTGTGCAAGGCATAGGGATAACGGGAAAATGGACAACAAGTTCGATGTCCAAGTCTTCACCAAGCTAAATACCAACGTTGCACAGATTCTACGAGCAGTCAAACACAGACAGGACTTCGAATGGCCATGGTCCAAGGACAAACAACCCTAGAAAACAGAGAAATCCATAGACTATTGCGAATGCCATTATTTCAACGGGCACTCGACGGAGAGATGCAAGAACCTGAAAGTAAAAATCCAGAAATTCATTGATGTAGGAGATGCAAGAACCTGAAAGTAAAAATACAGAAATTCATTGACGTAGGAGAACTGCAAGAATTCCTTCATCTCCCAAACCCGCCAGAGGTAGGACGCAATGTTAAGACAGTATGTTTACCCGAAGACTGCAGAACACACAATACAAACTCGCATTTGGAGAAGAACGAACCATCACTATCTGGAGAATGAACAGGCTACTACATAAGCGGGTCGAGGACCAAATCAAATTAAACTAACAATACATACCGTTAAAGGTGTCTACCTCTTTGTCCACAATCACTCCAGCGTTCACAATCTTGGAAGAGCCTTACTTGCTTCGTAAAATACATATTCTACCCTTAGGACCAAGAGTAACTTCAACAAGTTAGCAACACAGTAACCAAATCAAATAGTTAACTCAACATACAAACAAATAAAGAAACCACAAACTTACTTGCAGCTTCTTAATAGCTGACCCATCCTTGTTAAAATATAGTTGACCCTTGGCTGCCTAATCTTTGGTGAACATCTTATTTGCAAGGTCATGTTATATCTCTTTCCTTAAAAATACCTTGTAGGTATATGCGAAGAACTTGAAATCTTATTGTCTTTGGTGGCAGAACTGTATGTAGCAGCCACACTAACAGACAACATTGTTATCAAAATTTGTAATACTTCTAATAATCTGAAATCGTAGCAAACAAATAAAATATAATCCAACATACAAATCAACTTTACTACACTTATTAATGATGGATTTTTAATAAGGGATAAAATCGTAAAATTACTCTTTGCTCGGCAGTCTAAATATAGAAATATCCGCGTATATTTATGACCTTATATAAAAATATGAAATAATGCATTTCTACATATATTCCACAAAAGAATTAAGAATACGGTCTCTACAAATGGAATGGCTACAGGCGTTCTATGTTGATCTCTTATCTCTCTCTCTCTATATATATATATATACTAGTCTCAAGTGACATTACTTCCACTGCTGAATTCCTTGAATTTGTTTCAAATGTGTATCAATGATCAAACAACATCAATCTATTGATATACACAATAAGAAACAATATCCAAATAGGTCATACCCTGAGGCTAGGTAATGTCTAATCCTCGAAGACGTATCCTAGCTTAATGCCATGTTCTGGAAGACAGATCTTACTTTGATATTTGGTCCTTAAGAAAGCGACCTAACTCCACGATCGACCCTCGAGGACGTAGCCTGGCTTAATGTCCGGTCCTCGAGGAAGCAGTCGTAAAACCATAACCTATCTTTGAGGATGTCTCAATAACCGGTCTTCGAGGAAGCGTCCTCGTGGCGTCGGCCTTTCGTTGCGATGGCTTAGTGCCAGCACCCTTCTTTCCTGTGGCGCTAGCTTGGAGCTAGCGCTAGCTCTTTTGAAGCGCCCATACAGAATTTTTCTAGTTAGTGGTAGCTCTATTGAAGCGCCCATATGGAATTTTTCTCAAGGATGTATCTTTGTTTGATGCCCTATCCTTGAGGACGCGATGATTACTTTATGTCCGGTCCCTGAGAATTTTTTACAAGTTTTGATTCTGGATATTTCCAAATTTATGATATCCACAAGTTTTGCTTACGTACAATTACTAAACTTACTATTTTCATTAGATTTAACATTGATCAGTCTACTTAACCACTTAGTGAACTGAGCGGCTTACCTCACTAATTTAGCAGGTTATTGACTTAACTCAACCAAAATAGTAGTAGTCTATGACTCCACTATTTTTATGAGACATCGAATATGTCACATGTGGGGATTCTCATTGGGGTATTGGTGGTCTACGTCAACGTGTTATGTGGCAACACATCCACTACGAGAAGGTAATAAGTAGTGGAACAGTTATGAGAAATTAAGAGGATGACTCCCCTACAATATCCACGATCATCACTTCTCCATCTCTTCACAACTTCCACGACTTACGATAAATCAGTGTGTTCACTACAAAACTATCAATAGATGGATTCATCTATTCGACAAAAGGACAAAACATAGATCTATCCCGGAGATAATATAATATTCAATTATACACTATCATTTTTATCATACAATGATTTCTCAACCTTTTATGCTCCTCTCCTCTAAGATCAACCCTTCATCTCCACCTTTGTTGCCGAAGCAAGATGTGAACGGCCATTTCTTGGTTTAGGCTCATCTTGTACGATTTTGGTCTCTCGAACCTACATAAAGTACTATTTTCAGGATATTTGTTTTTCACCCTAAACAACACCACAAAAATGTTACTCATCACATCCACATAAAATATCATTCAAACACTTAACACAAAAAGAAAGAAAAGAGCATGAGTTGGGATTTTCTTACTTCTTACTCTTCTTCTAGAACTTCACTTATATAATTATATATACGACGTCGTACTTGACTGCAATCATGGGAAGATAAAACATATTATTTATCTAATCGTACTATATTGATTAATAAACTCTTAGAGAAGTACATACTCATTTTTGTTTTATTTTTGATCTTACAGGACAACAAATTGCAAAATCAGTAACAAAAATGGCAATATATAAAACTTACACATATAAGTTATAGTTAGCTTTACTTAATCCTTTATCTGCAACCTACAACGGCCTAGGACTTTGCAATAACATGGATACGAGGTATGCCTTTGAGATGCCATTTCATCGAACAGGATCTAGCGTCTTTTTCCACAACAAACCTTGCACCAGTTGAGCTAGTCACCTCAAAATTATCATCATCAACACCATATATTATCTCAATCTCTTGATTAACAAACAATTACGAAAAATAATTATAAATATAGAGTTTTAAAGGATAATAAGAAGAAAAAAACACTAAACCTGACAGTGGTAATGGATCTATGACTATAAAATTTATTGGCTACCGATTCTTGTGCAAAATATGTACAGAAAACCCAGTCATTTTTTTCACCTGAATTGGAAGATATTTTCATCCGATTGTGGATCAACAAGCTCAATCGGTAAGTGATGCATACCACTTATCTACCGATTGCAATGCAAAATATCAACAAAGTTACTTATGAAGTATGAGTCTCTTGCAAATCAATCGATAATTCACAAAAAGAACATAAAATCCATTCATCATCCATAAAGTAAACCATTCATAATCCATAAGCATAATGTTAGAACTTATAATCCGAAATAAACCTTAAAAACGAGATAATCCAAAACAAACTTTGAAAATGATGTTCTCTAACAAGACAACCACAAGCTAATTTCTAGATTTTTTGGTTTTAGTACGAGCACGATGAGCACCAGGGACATTTGCTTCAGCATCAGGGACATTGGCTTCAAAATCAACACTCGATGAACCCCGAAATATTTTAATGGGCTTTATTGTTGGCCTCTTAGGCTTATTCGAAGTTTTCTCCCCAAACTTACTTGCATAAGCTTCATTATCAATGTTATCCATTGGCTTTTTATGCTCTTTTAGCTTCTCAATTGACAAAGGTACTCCCGCCTTTATACACCCAACAATCTTCTTGGAGAAAAACATAAACCTATTTTTCTATTTTTATACAATAACAATCAAACGATTATTATCTAAAATATTGAGTCGTAATATTAAAATCAATAGGAAAGAACATTATGTACCATCCTTTCATAACCAGATGGTTTGTCTTTGATGATACAAGTATAATCGGAAGCCTTGTGATCTTTCTTTTATCTTTACGGATCACATGAAGATGAGAATGCTCCCGGTACCATTCCATATAGCCTGGATGTACTTCATCACCTCAGTTGACAGGTGTTCTATCGTTGATCAAATATTGCATCATGTTATTCCAATCTTGAACGGATGGGTTACCAGAGTAAACTAATGTGATAGAGTCCTTACCTCATACCCAATTCTCCACGTCCAATTTGAACTTGCCATGCATGTGACTCCAAGGTTCTTTTTGTACATAACCGATTTGACACATCACCCTTAAGGCATTGTACATATCATGTGGGGTGCCACAAGGGTCCACAATAAAATGATAACTCAGACATTCCCGATATATATCCACTAGCTCGGTCTTCCTTATATGGATCAAAGCATACATCTTTGGACGTCATCAAGTCTAATTTTCTCCTCAAAGAAATCAATTGTTGCTCCTTATTCCTTGAACCGGTTATCATCGCAGATGTATTTTGTTTCTCAGGGTGTTCCTTTCTTCCATATCGGTTCTCTTTGGCCAAATCGAGGAACGGGAAGTGGTCATAGATCTATGTCTAGTGTACATATCAAACCAAGTATAAATTGATTCTTAAAAGAGAAAAAAATAAATAACAATCAAAGGATCGATAGAGTTACCAAAATACCTGTAGTAGGCTCACATTCACGGAAATTTGGCTAGTTGTTTCCCTCGATGCCTTTCTCAACTCTTCCATCATGAACGCATGGCATGCGGTGTCCCACGAGTAATCACGAACTTTATTGAGAGGGTACAATAGTTGTAGAAGGTTGGCGTTAACCCGGTTGCCACTAGCATTGGGGAAAATGATACATCCCAATACACAAAGGAGATATGCAGTGGCTGCAGCATTCACTTCGTCGTCGCTAAACTGTGGATTCTTTTCTTCTTTATCCTTGGTGCGTTTGAACATATTCATCAAGTGGACCATGCTGAACTGTCTAGTTTTGTAACGAAAGCAACGATTGAACTCAATATCGGATGTCGTTCGATCCCAACCAACGCACTTCTGAGTGTAAAGATAAAGCTGCTCCCAGCTTAACTGCTTTACGTAATCAAACTTGACGGTTGTACCATGGTCAACAAGACTAAGAATCTGCACTACATCATCTGGGGTAATCATCATCTCTCCAAACGGTATATGGAAGGTATCGGTCTCAGGATACATTCTCTCCAGGAAAGCTGATATCGACACCCAATGATGCTCTAACATTGAATTCTCGGCAGCAGTAGATAACTCCGAGTTATCAATAATTTGCTTGAACCTTTCACACTCATCGTCTAACGATCAGTCTTTCATTTTTCTTGGTGCAGATGTAGGTTAGAGTAGACGAACCACACGAGAATGATCCTAATATACACGACGAATTATAAAATAATTAGAATAGTCGTTAACACTTATACGAATAAAAAGACAATAGCTTAAGAATCGTGTTTTATAATTATTACCTCATTTGAATAAATTTCTTTGGCCCATGAGTCTTTATTTCTAAATAACAGATCTCCTCCATCTGTTGGTAACCCAGGGATTTGGCCTTCTTCAATACCCTTCATCTTCAAAGAGGTGGGGACTTGGTGTCCTCTTTTCTTCTTAATTACCTTCTTTGTACCTTGTCATTCTCCTTGTGTATCACTTGGTTCTCATTCTTCTTGGTTTCTAACTTGTGGAGCACTTGGTCTTCCTTCTTCTTGGTTTCTTACTTGTGGATCACTTGGTTTTCCTTCTTCTTGGTTTCTAACTTGTGGAGCATTTGGTTGTAAACTTGGATGAGTTCCTTCGGTGATAGAGATTCCGCTAGCGCTCTTTTCTATTCTTACACTAGTTGTTACTTTCTTACCCCATTCACGAAGAGACCCCGAAACAATTGTATGTTGGGCTTGCTTAGCTCGTATTTCCCTAAAAAACAAAATAAAGAACAATTAGCTCGTAAGACATCGTTTAATCACTACATAATCAGTAAAAAAATTACATAAAAAACAAACGATTATTCATAATCGGTAGCTCGGGTCCTAGATTATCTCCCGATTATGCATCAATTTTGGGTCATAAAACTCTACGCTATGAACACACATATAATTGGTAGTCAAATAAACGATTACAAAACAATCGGTAGCACGGGTCCTACACTATCTCCTGATTATGCATAAAATTTGGATCAGAAAACTCTAAGCTATGGACACACATATAATCGGTAGTCAAATAAAAAAAATAACAAACGATTACAAAACAATCGGGAGTCAAATACAAAACCTATCTACCGATTAGGTAAAGAGAAATCGAAGGTTTTAAGGCAAATATAATCGAGAGACAATAATCACACATAACTACCGATTACAATATAGCCCTAACATTTTATCAATTTCAAAATATTTTAATCAGGAGTTAACAACTACTACATATCTACCGATTGATTCAAAACTATATTCTTCTACATCGAAACCATCTAATATAATCGGTAGTTAGATAAAAAAAATTAACTACCGATTAAGCCTAAAAAATTTAGTACAAAAAGAAAATAACCAGACCTAATCGGTAGTTAATGACTAAATCTAACAACCGATTAAAGTTTATGTTCTTGAGGAATGATGAATTATGTCATAATCGGAAGTTTAAACCTATACGAAACTACCGATTCTGGGTAAAACCCAAAAACCCTAGAAATTATAATGACGATTTCAATCAATTAAATGAAAATAAACCCAAATAGTGGTATACCCTTACCTAATTGGGGCCATCATATACTGTTGGAGAGTCTGATTGTTAAAATCAGTATTCGTATCTAGATCATCATCTTCGTGTTCTTCGTGTTTTTCTTCTTTACTATGTTCTTCAACAATCTCTTTGTTTTTTAATCTCTTACAAAATTTGGCTGATTATTATTATCAGATTGATGACTTGTATTTTTCTTTCGAGCCATCTTTATATCGAAAAATCGACGATGATTTGGTACGACGATTAACGACAATACGATGAATTGGTTTTGAAAATTTCAAGAGAGAAATTTTTTTCTCTCAATCGGTAGTCAAGAGGAAGAGAAAAATAAGAGTTAGAACGGAATAAAATAAGTTTAGATTTTACACTTTTATCAGTGAAAGGATATATAAATATTTTTACCTACTATTAGGACATCCCATAGCCACATCTATTGGATGGTATAAATAAATCGCTCTAAATTTCTTTTGAATGGTCCTCAAAAACACAATTTTAATAAAGGGCCACATTTCTACATTCTCAACTGCCATTTTTCGATTAGATATTCACACATTATCATAGTACCTTAATTCTAATCAGAGTTTGCAGGAATGCTTCTTATCCCTCAATATTATCCCGCATTCATTTTTCCTGTGACATGTTGCAAAGATATTAGTTTATGGCGTTCAGTCATGAACCCACCGTGAGATTCTTTAAAGGCTCACTATTTCCAAATGAAAGATTTAGATGATACCATAACACTGAGTAAAGAAGTGGTGAAAGATTATATTAATGGGGGATTGTAGCACTTGTGCAGAATTTGAGAGTGGAAAGTTTATTTTTCTAGAGTTTTCGATTGATTGGTAAAATTAATGATGAATTTGTCGGTAATCTGTTTTGTTCTCATAAGTGGTAATCGGGCGACCTTTTACTTTTACGGCTTTTACCCAACTGGAACCATTTTTCATAAATATCTCAAAAAACAATATATAGTTATTAAACGGAAAAGCCAACTCGTGCTGGCTCATCCTCGACCAACTTCGTACAACATATTTTACGTGTTCCATTTTGGTTATGTGAAATGGAGGGTATACATAGTCGGACGAGACATGATATCATGTAGGGCAGAGTTATGCACTTGAGGCTGTGAGATATGTACGCATGGGTCCAAAACAAGTACTGTAGATAGACATAAAATGTCATATTCTTTTTAGGCCACCAGAACTGACTAAGGGGACCGTAAACCGATCATGTGTGGATCGTCATGAAAGTCGTCATTCTAATAACACCAGATCGTCATGGATGCCGTCATAATAACCTAGCACATGGAGTTCAATTTCCATGTTCCACTCTCACTGTCATGATACTGTAACGTAAGGGACTTACCTTAGGGCATCCACGATGGCTGGATCAAAATCAAAGAGTAAAGAGTAAAAATTTTACTTTTTGGTCCGGCCCAAAAATAACGGTCCAGAGATTAAAAATGATCGGACAGTGCTCCAGTATAACTCTTATTGTTAGGCGGGCGTCTGGGTATACGTTTGTTGAGAAGGGCGGTTGTCTAGCATAACGTTTGCGTGAGGCGGACATCTGGTCGAACGCTTGATGTGGGGCGGTAACAAAAGATTATGCCTGATGATAGACGGACTCCTAGACGCACGCCAAGAGACGGGCGCTTTACTAGACAAACTCCTGATGGAGCGGTTTTCTAGCATTAGCCTGATCGATTTTGTACATATGTGAGAGAAGTGTGTGCGGTAAAACACGGACGATGCCCTAGCGTCCCGCTTACAAAACTCAAGCGGACTCCTACAATGCCGCTCCATTAGTTTACTAAATTACATACGTAATTACATCAGCGTAATACACCTTGATCTTAAAGCATGTATTACTAAATCGATCCGTACGTTACTAATTTAGTAATACGCATTTAGACGGACTCCTACACCTTGGTCTCAAATTACTCCTACATTTAATAATGCGTATTACTCCTACATTTAGTAACGTGTATTACTATTGTACATGGGTTACTAATTTAGTAAATTACATGCATGGGTTAAATGATTTAGTAATACGTATTACATGGGTTATTAATTTAGCAGATTACATGTATGGGTTAAATGATTTAGTAATACATGTGTAATTTAGTAAACTAAATGTGTAATTACATTCGTGTAAACTCAATTTAGGCGTAATACACTGGGTGAAATGCTTTGATGTTAAATACTGTATCATGCTTTGATGTTAAATGATGTTGGGCGGAGCATCAGCGTAACGCTCCATGTTGGGCGGAGCCTTAGAATTACGCTTGGACCAAGCGGTTTTCTAGCGATACGCTTCAATGGGGCGGGGATTTGGTTACCGCATGTTAGTGGGCGTGATCCTAGACACACGCTCCATCAGGCGTAATCTTAGGTGAGCGCTTGATCAGGCGGAGATTTGGTTAACGCCCGTGTTTTCAAGCGTTGCGCTAGAATAACGCCTGACATCAAGCGCTTCACTACACACCCGCTTAGAATCAGGCGGACAACTACACCATCGCTCGACTAAACCCAGTTTAGTCCAGAAAAAAATCTCAAATTTACTCCGCAACAGTGCTTTTTCTTGACCAAAGAGTAGATTCATTCGTCCCGTTGTGGCTGAATTTTCTGGACCATCGACTACATTACCTCTTTGGTCCGTGTTTCCCTCCATCCATTGTGGACGCTCTCAGTAACTTACAAGCATTTTGGTTTTAAATTTTTGCAAAACAACAATACAATTAATGAAGATATCACCTGCCAGTACACAGTGGTTGTCGGCAATTTTTAATTTAATCACTAAACTTGGTCGGAAATGATAGCTTTACCGATAGAATTTCCCACAGTGTACCCCGCAAAAGAGAGAAAATAGGGATCCACATTACTCATGCACCTATCTTAATGTTGAAAACGCTGTTAAAAGGCCATTGGATTGGCATTCGGGATTCATTGCAAGATTTAACCACGGTGAGTCTACCATTTCCAAAACTTGGTTGGCAAGCGTCAAATAAAAAAAATACTTAGGTCGACAAGTTTAAGATATCATATTTAAAGATTTGAAAATCAAAATTTCAGAAAAAGAGAATGAGTAACGTGTTTATTATATTTTTATTTTTATCGATAATAAAAAATAATAATAAAATTGATGCTGATGAATTTTAAATTTACATTATTGATATTATTTTTAAAAAAAAATTATTTATGTGACCAGCAACATAGATACGCTAATTGATAAATGATTTTTAATAAGGATTCATGGTCACAAATTTGCATCCACTAATATTTTTGACGATTATTCTCTAGCAAAATAAAAGATACATATATATTTTTGACGGATATTACATTAATCTGTGCTTTTAAAATATACATACATTTAAAGGTTGAAATTTTATTAACAAAAATAAAAAAGAAAAAGGATATTACATCTAAAACTTTAGTAGTCACACCCCTAGTTAGTAAATTATATAATTCTTGAATCCGTTTATATCATCAGAACCCATACGTATCGTACATATTTTCGCAACCCTGACTGATTTATAAATTTTCAGTCTAAAACGAATTATAAACGTATTTACGAATTATTGAACCATATGGTCCATATAATACATTGCCACATCATTACTAAATTACTATTTTTTATCACATTTTTTATTTTTAAAATCTTACATACACCAATCTTAGCCCTACGCCAACAACGTACACATTATTTGCTGATTATATTGCATATATCATATTTATAGTTCTTTTAAATCATAAAATCATAGTACCTAAAGCGAGATTATATTAAAAAATGATTTATTTACTGATTATTGTATACCGAATTTTGTGTGTCTAATTTGTATTTCTAAAACGAATTATAAACGTACATATGCCGTTCCGAATTATCTCAAATCACGCACCGTTGATTGAATAGTGGACCAGGCTTATATTCCGTCAAAGAAATAATACTCGTACGTTTTCGCCGTCCCAAATATTTTATGTATCCCAAATTACTAACTAGGATCACACCCACGTGCTTATGTAAGACCTTTATGTTACAGGATGCCTTGTGGTAAGATTTTCTTCCGGTAAATTATTAGCATTTAAGATATAGTCACCGTCTAGAAAAAAATTAGAAATTGATAAGGGTAAAGTCGATAACTTTTGGTGATATTTATTTTTCATTTCTAAAAGTTGGTAAAATTTCAATTTCATATGGCTAAATCAACTGTTTGTATGCTTGAAGTGGCAGCGGAGGCCCCCTACCCTTAGAAAGAAGCCTGATATAGGGGCTCCAACATCAATAGAGGGGCTCCAATAATAAGACGAAATAAGGACATTATGAAGTAAAACTCAAAAACCCCTTATCCATAATATTTTCACAATGCCTAAATCACCCCTGATTAGTTAATCTTAATTATACTAATTAATTAAAAAATTAAGCTAATCATGATTAATTAAACAAATCTTTTACTTAATCAAATGATTTGAAAAAAAAATTCTTTTGAATTTGTGTTTGGTGGGAAGAAAAACTAGATGAAATTTAAGAATTTTTTTTTTTTAAACCCTAGATTTTGATTCAATAAACCATAGTAGCATTGAGTATACCTCTAACTTATACTCTTGATCTTTTTATGGCTCAAATTTGATGAAATCACGATTTGAAAGACTGATTTTTTGTTGTTCAGAGAAACTTACGGTTGGGTTTCATGTCGAACCCAACCGTAACCCGAAGAACACCATTTTTACCCAGATTTACGGTTGAGTTTTCAACAAAACCCAACCGTAACTTGAAGAACAATGATGAACACCATTTTTGCCCAGATTTACGGTTAGTTACGATTAGGGTTTAAAGATTAGTTACGGTTGGGTTTGGTTGAAAACCTAACCGTAAATCTTAATTGAATCTTCATCTCCTACATTTGAAGTTACGGTTGGGTTTGTTTAATAACCCAACCGTAATATTAAGAACAAACCAGTTACGGTTGGGTTTGGTTGAAAACCCAACCGTAAATCTAGGCAAAAATGGTGTTCTTCGGTGTTCTTGGTGTTACGGTTGGGTTCGACATGAAACCCAACCGTAAGTTTCTCTGAACAACAAAAAAACAATCTTTCAAATCGTGATTTCATCAAATTTGAGCCATAAAAATATCAAGAGTATAAGTTAGAGGCATACTCAATGCTACTATGGTTTATTAAATTCAATTTGTAACCCTAAATCTTCATTAATTTGTTTAGTTTTATTCGGATTGTCATCACTACTACTTTCTACACATTTATTAGTATTCTTCATCACGAAATTGGGAGTTTAATCGGCGATAAAATTTTGATTCGATGGAGAAATTTGATTAAAATGGAGAAGGAGAAGATATGGAGGAGATGGAAAAATTTTAATTAAAGGACAAATTTGTCTTTTTTTATTGGGTAAAGAGTAAAATAGACATTTAACTTTACCCCTATGACATCTCTTAACGGAAAATTGGGTCACCTTGCCTCATAGAGGAACCCCTCTATTGATATTGAAGCCCCTATATCAGGCTTCCTTAGAAAAGTATTCCTCCCTCCTGAAGAAAATGATATTTTTACTTTTTATAGGACTCAAGTAGTATCAACTTGTTATATGTTTTATTTATTTTTTTGAAGCATTATTATATGCTTCATGTAGTTAGTATTAGTATGACCTCCTCGACTAAAAAAAGGTTAAAATTAGGTGTGTATAGACGGAGTCTTACTTAGGAATTGGGACTTGACTAGCCTACACTTTGTTTGTCCGTGACACAGTGTTCACCCATTTGAGAGATATCTCCTCGAATAATTGTGGTCGGGGCGTGTTATGTTAACACTTTGGCCTATATATAGATGAGCAATCAACAAGCTTCTTCCACAGACTGATCAAGACAAAAAACAAAAAAAAAAGCTTCTTGCATAGTGTACACTCTCTACAAGTAACTTAGAGATTGGGTGTTTGTTTGTTTGTTTGTTGAAGAGAGTAGAAATGGAGAAGATGATGATGGAAAAGAGAGGTCATGTTCTAATGATTCCGTTTCCAAGTCAAGGTCATATTAACCCATGTCTACAGTTCCTAAAAAGATTAGTCTCCAAAGGTCTCAAAACCACATTAGTCACAACCAAATTCATATCCAAATCAATCAAACCAAAACTTGGTCATAACATTGGAATCCAATTCATATCAGATGGATATGATAACG
The DNA here is from genome assembly GCA_023531435.1 of Papaver californicum. NCBI lineage: Eukaryota > Viridiplantae > Streptophyta > Magnoliopsida > Ranunculales > Papaveraceae > Papaver > Papaver californicum. The sequence goes on from JAJJMC010031056.1 coordinate 2,052,044, forward strand.
GTGGTTTCGCCGAATCAGATAGTATACAGTCCTATCTACAACGGTTACAGGCAGTGGGTTCAGCAGATTTAACTCAACTTATCAACAAATTAAACAGCTCTACAGAGATAGAAATTCCTGTTAACTGCATAATTTACGATGCGTTTTTGCCATGGGCTTTGGACGTGGCGAGACAATTCGGGTTAGTAGGAGGTTCATTTTTCACTCAACCCTGTGCTGTCAATAGTATATATTACCAGTTTGGGAAGGGTCTGGTGAAGATCGACGACAAATCGGTGGCCAGTAATGGTAATGTTAAGGTTCCTGGGATGCCTATACCTCTTCAGGTGTCAGATTTACCATCTTTCTTGGGTGTGCCTGGAACATACCCAGCTTACTTGGAGCTTGTTTTGAATCAGTTTATAAACGTAGAAGAAGCTGACTGGATCTTTGTCAATAGCTTCGACATGTTGGAAGTTCAGGTTTGCTCTATCATTCTTTCTGTACCTCCTCGTTTGTTATTGTACCTCATTGATCAAGAAGTTCATAATGCTCTGATTTCTTTTCTCAAGCAAAAAGACGATTTTACGAAACATGCTAACCTCATTTCCGACAAATGTTCATGAGTGATTTTGACCTTCTAACCATCCTTGCAGAGACTTCTAATGAAATCATTTTCATATTTTTAACGTGCGGGATTAAAATCGCACACGAATTCGATAGAAGGAGACATCTATAGAACTAGCCTAGTAAAGTATGTAAAATTTTGTTCAGAAAATGCCTTTTTTAAGCTTACGATTAAATGAGTATATAGGTTGTGGATTGGATGACAAAAACATTTCCGCAATTAAGAACGATTGGACCAACAATACCATCAGCGTACCTGGACAACAGAATCGAAGACGACAATGATTACGGACTCAACCTTTTCAAACCAGATAGTAGCATTTGCATGAACTGGTTAAACTCTAGAGCCAATGGTACGGTGGTTTATGTATCTTTCGGGAGCATGGCTGAACTGAACAAAGAACAAATGGAAGAGCTAGCAATGGGTTTGATCGGAAGCGATATTTATTTCTTGTGGGTGGTTAGGGGGTCAGAAGAACACAAACTATCAGGCAAAATTTTGGGAGAAATCGAAAGCGGAAACAAAGGTTTGGTTGTAAAATGGAGTCCTCAATTGGAAGTACTCTCACATGTAGCAGTTGGATGTTTTGTGACGCATTGTGGATGGAATTCTACGCTGGAGGCGTTATCGTTGGGAGTGCCGATGGTGGGGATACCTCAGTGGACAGATCAAACAACAAACGCAAAGTTTATTGCGGATGAGTGGAGAGTGGGCGTACGAGTTAAGGTTAATGATGATGAGAAAGGGATTTGGACAAGGAAGGATTTGGAGGTATCCATCAGGGAAGTTATGGAGGGAGAGGGAGGAAAAGAGATGAAGAGAAATTCAAGCAAGTGGAGGCAGATGGCTCTTCAGGCAGTGGGTATAGGTGGAAGCTCTGATCAAAATCTCGATGAGTTTGTAGCTACACTAATGTGCTAGCATTTGAGTCCCTAATGCCGCTGAATCCTAATGAAGATTATTTTATATCTATGTGTTTGTACTAGAATGAGCAAGGGAAATGTGCTTGGCCTATCTGTAAAAACCCCAAAATTATGTTTACTAAAATCAATGATGAAGTTGTGATTTTTTTCCGTTAGCATCTGGAACCCATTGATTTTACTCAACTTGTTGCTCCCTTGAGTTTCATAGTGGCTCCAAATTATTAATAGATTTTTCCAATATTTTGTGTGCTAAAAAGAAACTGTGAAACTCAAAGAATATTGACCGAGTCAAAGAATGTAAACCAAATAACAGGGGCTCTGTTTTTGGAAACAGGGGATTATCAGTTCTGTCAATGAATCAAAAACGCGTACCACAACGGCTAGTTAATCGGAATTTGGAAACACCGATAATCTTGTTCCCAAAGCAATCACACATATATATGAGTACTACTGATCTCCATTAGTTCCAAAATCTAGTAGTAATCTCTAACTAGAAGTTACTCTAGAGAGCTGAATGTAGCGAAGGATTGTATATTCAGATGAAAACAAAGATACCTCTATAAATTAGGGCTTTCTGTTTTGTTATAGCGATGGGGAAAAGAAAGATCGAAATCAAGAAGATAGAAGAAAGAGAAACGTTGCATTCACCAAGAGACGTAATGGTCTCTTTAAGAAAGCTCATGAATTATGTGTTCTAACTGGTGCAGATATTTCGATGATTGTAATCTCCCCAGGTGGTAAACCTTTTACCTTCGGTTGCCCAGATGAAATCCTTAATAGAGTTCCTGTGAATGAAGAAGAAGAAGAAGAAGTTAATGATGGGAAGAGGACGTCTAGGTCAGAAAATGGTGATGTTTATTGGTGGAATGATATCGACATGGAAAAACTTAATACTCTCGAGAAGGTACGTGCTGTGAGAGATGAGTTGCTTCAAGTGAAGGATCTTGTTAACAAGAGAAAACAAGATTTATTACTTGCACTGTCCACTCTTCCTTCCGCAGCGGCAAAAGCAACTACTAGTAGTACTGATAATAACACAGGGGATTCTTGTATGTTTGCAGTGGAGGGAGAGGAGGATGAAGATTCATCATGGTTTTCTTCTATAACGTTTGGTGATAATGATATGGAGGAGTTCAGTAAGTTATTCAAGATTTTGCTTATCCAAAGTGTAAAACAGACATCTCTATTTTGTAGCAATAAGCCAATAAATAACCACATCTGATTGCAGCAGCCTGTGTGTATCATCTAAGTTTGAAAGTAATTCACTATATTCGAGTAATTTCATTTAAAACTCATCAAAAAGATCCTCCATAGTAGACTCCCACCATTCTTTGTATGTGCTAAGCCCAGGCTCATCCATCTTCTAGCAATATCAATCTGCCCCAGTCGGACTGGCAAGTCCGCCGAACGGCTTCCATTTACTTTCTTGAACTGTGCATTCCCTTTACCCATTCTTCTTCACTTTTTTCCCTTCAGAACTTTCAAGAGCATGGTGAATTTATGGAACACCACTGTTTCTCTTATTTTTGTTATCCCACACTTAAATCCCAGGAGAATCAAGGTCTGCCACATGGCTACTTTCATCATCTTCTGTTGGAGTAGAGCTATCACTCTCTAATTCAGACTCCTTCAACCACACTATACTTAGCTCGAGCTCATCATGATTTGCTGCAACTGGAGGGTGAGTTGAGCTTCCACCATCATGAACAAGATGTTTCTCAACCAAAAAATTTCTATTGAACGGAGGGAGAGGAGAGGTCTTTTCCGCATAACCAATCTTAACATTTCCTTCTCTAATACTGCTCTTGGGTAACACCTTCGAATGATCCATAGCATGACTCCTGACAACAAATTCTGCGGACCTTGCTTATTAGATTGGTTATGACTTCCTTTCACTTTATAATTCCTTCCTTTTGTCCACATATTTTCAAAATGTTCTGGAGCAAGAGATTGAGTCTTTCTGTGAGAAATCTTATCTAGCACCTGACTCCATTCTCCGTCAGATTGTTGTCGTTGGATATCTCTGTTGTGACCACTTTGAGAATCTGATGGCAATGAACTCCATGAACAGGAAGATCTAGGATCAACAGTAAGAAATGGGTCCTTTTGATAGTTGATCCACTCACAGGTTCACTGGTGTTAACTCGGGAGTTCTCATGCTTAAACTGCACGAGTTCAACTCCACTGATTGAACGATTTTGTAATCCTACGAACAGACTGGGAGAAGTCCTTGACGCCTCATTTGGCTTGTCATGTGATGCATCCTGCGTTGTGGGAGTAGCTCCTTTGTTAGCCTTATTTTTGGAAGAAAGAACCAAAGGTTCAATTTGTTCATCAATAAACCTGCCATGCAATATGAAGAAAACTGGGTAAGGAAACAGGAACATATAGGAAGCAGTTAGTAAGAAAGAAGTAACCAATAAACACCTCAGATTAACCATGTTCATGACAGGTCGCATCACTGCACAAGAAAGTAGCTCCCTGACAATTCAACGGAAGAAAGAACACTGCAGATCTTCATGTCTGAAGGTGTAACTGATGAGCCCTTCCATCAAATGTTGTAAAACCTGCAAACATATAAAGTAGAATAGCATCATGACCACAAAGGTTAAGCTGGACGAAGTCAAAAGAACTCTATTTGATGGTAATAAGTTAGGTGACTTCATAATATTCCAAAACCTTGTGCTCAGCTTCGGCAGAAAATAAAGCAGGATGTAACTTGTTCTAGGCAGACAGAGCTAACTTTAACTCCATATCAAGACGATCAATAGTTAATTTTCCATGCTTCTGTTTCTCAATCTTGGCTTGACTTGTACGGAAAACTTCCAAGTGGGTAATGATAAGATTGATAATAGCCCTGTATTATCCAAGGTTAATTAAATCCTTCAACATAAAATTTTCAAAGTGTCGGCAGATCAAGAATGTAATATCATACAAAATCACAGATTAAGGCAAATACCTAGTTAGAAATTCGATAAGATTAATTTCCCTTGCACGGCATGAAATTTCTCCAAAAACACCATTTATAATTTGTACCAACTCCTCTGGACCATCCTTATCAGGTGTTAAATGGGGATACCAGAGATCAGTCACCCACTCAGAGATTAGGTGTTTACTAAACTGATCGATTGCAGACTCAGGGAGAATTCACCTTCCTCCGTCAACTGTTTTTTTCATGGGAAACAGCTTTTGCAACTACAAAAGGTTCCTTTAAATCATGACTGACCATAGGTGGTTTGCTCTTGTATGCCGCTGCTCTTCTTTTCATGTCAATGTCCACTGATAGGTAGCGGAGGAGAAAAATCAAGGAGGCAGCAGCAGGTAAATTAACCCAAACTGTGGAGCTGGTAACTGATAAGGAAAATTAGGGATGTCATGAGTCTCATGACTAAAGGGCAACCTTATATGTGAATAAACAACATGTAAGGCTAAAAACATAGTCTTAATCTAAACAACATGTAAGACTGTTTAAATTAACTGGCAAAGAAAAATCACAGTTATTTCCAGATAAGCCAAGAGCAAATTAAAAATCTAGACACTGACAACCACGTGTATTCACAATAGCTTAGTATTGAAACAGAGGGTTTACAGTGCTTTCTGCTTGTCTCAGACCTAAGTTCTACTTGCTTATTAAAAACTGCTGTGATATGGCATGGATCTTAATAAAAGCATTTGCATTTCCATTTACCAAAAACTTGTATGGGTTCAAATAAATAATACCAAAAAGGCTATTTGTTTGATGGGTTTCTTAGAAGTAAAACGATAGAATAACACAATCAAACAGCAATAAGCAAATCACTATCATTAGCGCATCTGTTCTCCATCCTTACACTCAAAACAAGTAAGAAAATATCATCTGGTTTGTATCTATTCAACACAAAAAATGAATGACAATCGTAAGATAAGATAAAACTAGCAAGCTTAGACGATCTTGAGAACCTTTAGGAGTGATACAGTGAGTGAAACTATCTGTGCAAAAAATATCCTTATAATATATCTGTGCTCTTTGATATTTATTTTTATCTCTGGCAGATAAAATAAATATCAAATACGTCAACAACAAAAATATGGAAAATGACTTTCAGATAGCGATTTGTTACCTGGTCTTCGGTGTAAGAGTGAGTGGTGGTTATTGTTCCCTTGACAATACTGAACTCGTCATCCAAAATCTTGGCAAATGGAGCGAGACAATTTGTGGTGCGAGAAGCATTGCTGTGGAATTTTGAAGTTTACAAACTTAACAAGATGGGATAAAACCAAGAGAAAAAGAAAATCCAAATTTAGAATGGAGATAAGAAAAGAAATCCACCAACCTAACAATATTTTGCAACAACATGGTCGTAATCTCCTTCATTCACTCCAACGACATATGTTGGGATATCAGCTCCTTTGGCGGGAGCAGTTATAATAACCTTCTTGGCTCCAGATTGAATGTGTTTCCCCGCACCAGGAGTATCCACAAACACTCTGGTTCTCTGTAGTAGTTACAGTTTGTAGAACCTAACGTCATAATTTTGAAATTGAGTTGTTAATCGTGTCAAATTATCTTGAGGTTTAAAAGGTGAATATAAATACCTCGAGAACGATATCAATACCCATTTCTGCCCATGGTAGCTTGAGAGGATCTCTGTTTGAGACAACTTTGATTACCTTACCATCAACACTAATGTGTTCCTTGTCTACGATCTTCACCTCTTCCTTGAACATTCCGAGCATGGAATGGTATTTGAGAGGGTGAGATGTCTGCAGCGTAGGCAGTCATGGAAAATCATTAGCTTAATAATGGGACCCCTCGTGAACTCATACAGATCGGATGGACCAACAATCTTAATTAAAGCGTCAATAGAAACAAAAAAACTTTCATACATTTAAGGGGGGAAATGAGCAAAACAGAGTTACTACTTACATGCTTCACACCACCACTGTCGTTGAGAACAACAACCTCGAGGGGTGAGTCTTTACTTCCGTGACAATATCGGAGGAAATTTCTATCGATACGTCCAAAACCATTAATAGCCACCTTTAGCTTAGCAACGGTCTATCCTCTAATAGGTGTAGACCCTGCAGAAATCTAATAAACAGAACATAACACTTTCAACTGCTTAAATGAATATCTAAATGGCAAAAATACACTAGAATAATTCATCATCTCATTTACCTAGATCAATGTCTAACTAAAAAACATTTGAAACATAAAAGTTCTTTCATGACCAACCATCTAACACTGATCAAGTACAACGAAAAAAACTAGAAGATTATAGTGAACCTTAGGAGTGAGTCTTAATAAAGTGCTAATCGATCTAGTAAATTAATTAGTAGACTTGAAAAGGTTTACATCTCTCAGAAGCAAAGTATCAAACGAGTGAGCTACATACTTGTCAATTAATAAGACATAACATAATGGAAGTATTGCTTCTGTTTCTTCAAAAATTCCAAAACATTGGAAAGATACTAACGATCTACAAATTATTTCCCAAATACCCACTTCTCAAAATACCCATTCACCCAAGTTTAGCTAGGCTACAAATTTTATTCATGACTGTTCATAACAATACAAATCAGAAATAAACTGCTTAAAACCATCATACCTTGCAAATTGGAGCATCACCGACTTCTAGCCTAATAAATGATTCATTTTACTGTTAAGTAGGTAAAATTTCGTTCAAAAATGCGTTTTCTAGTCTTACGATTAAATGAGTATATAGGTTGTGGATTGGATGACAAGAACATTTCCACAATCAAGAACGATTGGACCAACAATACAATCAGTGTACCTGGATAAAAGAATCGAAGACGACAATGATTACGGGCTCAACCTAATCGAACCAGATAGTAACATTTGCATGAACTGGTTAAACTCTAAAGCTAATGGCACGGTGGTTTATGTATATTTTGGGAGCATGGTAGAACTGAACAAAGAACAAATGGAAGAACTAGCAATGGGTTTGATTGGAAGCGATTCTTATTTCTTGTGGGTGGTTAGGGGGTCAGAAGAACACAAACTATCAAGCAAAATTTTGGGAGAAATTGAAAGTGGAAACAAAGGTTTGGTAGTAAAATGGAGTCCTCAATTGGAAGTACTCTCACATGTAGCAGTTGATGTTTCATAGTTGCTCCAAATTATCAATAGAATTTTGCAATTTTTTGGGTGCTAAAGAGAGACTATGAAATTCAAATAATATTGACCGAGTCAACAAATATCGACCGATTAACAACGGCTCTGTTTTTGGAAACAGGGGATTATCAGTTCTGTCAATGAATAAAAAACGCGTACCATAACGGCCAGTTAATCGGAATTTGGAAACACCGATAATCTTGCTCCCAAAGAAATCTCAGATACAGATACATAAATATATATAAGTAGTTGTAATCTCTAATTAGAAGTTACTCTTCTTTTCTTCTCAACTAGTGAACTCAGTTCTGTTTTCGTTGTTTCTCTGAAATTAGGGATTTTTGTTAATTAGGGTTTTCTGTTTTGTTATAGCGATGGGTAAAAGAAAGATCGAGATCAAGAAGATCGAAGATAGAAAAAAGAGAAACGTAGCATTCACCAAGAGACGTAATGGTCTCTTTAAGAAAGCTCATGATTTATGTGTTCGAACTGGTGCAAATATTTCGATGATTGTAATCTCCCCAGGTGGTAAACCTTTTACCTTCGGTTGCCCAGATGAAATCCTTAATAGATTTCCTGTGAATGAAGAAGAAGAAGAAGAAGTTAATGATGGGAAGAGGACGTCTAGGTCAGAAAATGGTGATGTTTATTGGTGGAATGATATAGACATGGAAAAACTTAATACTCTCGAGAAGGTACGTGCTGTGAGAGATGAGTTGCTTCAACTGAAGGATCTTGTTAACAAGAGAAAACAAGATTTATTACTTGCACTGTCCACTCTTCCTTCCGCAGCGGCAAAAGCAACTACTAGTAGTACTGATAATAACACAGGGGATTCTTGTATGTCTGGAATGGAGGGAGAGGAGGATGAAGATTCATCATGGTTTCCTTCTATAACGGTCGGTGATAATGATATGGAGGAGTTCAATAAGTTATTCAAGATTTTCGATGTTGAGCAGAAACAACTGCCTCCACTTATTGACTAAGAAGCACTCAAGTGAAGAAGAAAAAGCAGTTTTGGAAGGATTTAGATGTATTTACTGTTGTATTATTGTTGTAATTATTATTTTTCTGATTTATCTCTTCATTGTTATTTGCAAGTTTGTAACTCGTTAAGACAAGGTATTTGATTATAACAGCATATCATTATTAGCACTGAAACTCAAAATGTAAAACAGATTTGTCTATTTTGTAGCAATAAGCCAATATCTAACAACATCTGAGCAATTTCAGTTGCAGCAGCTAGCCTGTGTGTATCATCTAAGTTTGAAACTAATTTACTATATTTAAGTAATAATACCAACATGTATGTACATGAAGAAGTATGTGCAGACAAATCAGAACACATGTCGAGTCTAACTATCAGCATAGTCTTGGCCATTAAATTTCTTTTCAAACTCTGGCAAAAAAATCCTCCATAGTAGACTCCCATCATTCCTTGTATGTGCTGGGCCAGGCCTACGCAATTTTCATCTATCTTCTTGCAATATCAAACTGCCCTAGTCAGACTGGCAAGTCCGCACAATTCCAAGGTGTCATAGCTCACCCTCCTTCAATCTACCATGATCCGATAGGCTTGCTTGTACACGTTATGTACATTATCATTTGCATTGCCTTTTTTTAATCCAGAAGTTCCAATTAATTTCTGAAGTGCAAGAGCAACTGTTTGATAATCTGGACAAGGGGAGTTTAGAAGAGATGAAAGGCATGTGTTGAGAGCATAATCAGAAATTTCTAAGTTAGAATGTTCACCATTCTGTGCAGCATTGAGACCAATCTGGAGGAGATACTGGGGTATACACATCTTTGGGGATGCAAAGTTCTTTACCAATAAAAGCTGTTGAGATCTGGAATTATCAAGCATAGCCTGTAGATTATAGGCCCTGAGAGTGTACATGAAAGAACTAAATAACAATAATTGAACAACGAGAGACGAGTAAGTACTAGAAGATTAACCACCTGATGTGAAGATTCAGTTGAAGTTTCAGCATGTCGATTAGCCCTTGCCGATTTTTTCAATTGAAATTCCTGAGAAAATCAACAATGTCGCTATTACAAGGAACCATATAATCTAGCCCTTTACCATCAACTTCAAGCAAATATCCCAAATTATCATCTCTTCCTCGAGCTCGGCAGAGCTTTTAACTCTGTATGGGAGGACGGGTTAGCTGTTTCAAAGTCAGGTCCCATGGGCCTGGTCAGAGTGAGTTTAGGCTTCTTCTGAAGAAGTGAAGCTGCATCATCCTGGATTGAAGCAAAAAAACCAACAAAGATTTCAAAATAAGTTCTTATTGATATAGATTGATGATGAATTACAAAAAGGAACCGATTGGTTACACGTGAAATAGAACTATTGCGGCCCTGTAACCCTTGTGTTATAATGAAATCTCTTTACTATTTGCACAGTTTAAAAGGAGCTGATGGTTCCCTAACATAGACCTACAAGAACATAGAGTTTTAATAAGTCATATTCTTAACACAAATTAGCAAACTGGTTTAAAATTTAACCTTTCCATCCTCTTTGTGTGTGTTTTAGTGGTAGTCGAGTATAACACATTGCTTCGGCTACTGCCTAACCCCGGCTTTGACCTGAGAGGTAAGTTTGGGAGAACAACGTTTAAAATCTGAAACAAATATCTGAGTTAATACACTTGTCAGTTGTCAAATATTACAACATACCTAAAATGAGAACTGAGAACCAAAACAGGGAAACAATTGCATCATGCATCTGTCTAGATCTACCCTCTTCAAGCTTCTTCCGCTTGATTGCTTGGTTTTTCATATATAAATTCTGAAGCTACGATTTTTCAAAGCTAATAAATTAACTTACAGATCTGATAATTCAAATAGGGTATTTCATAGATTGAAAATGTATGGTCTCAGAATAAGTCTCTTTATGCTCAAAATCAATCGAATATTTGCAAAGCAAAGAAAAAGAGAGCTTCAGTCAAGTTAGTTCGTCGGGAACTTAAAACTAGGGTTAGAAAGAAATTTAAGCTTGAAGATTAAAGCAAGTGCAACAGCTTATCGTTAGAAATTAAGAAAACTAAGTTGAAATTTACCAGTTCAATAGCATAATACAGTCGGATCGCCTCTTGTAGTTCCAACACTTTCAACGATTTCTATTCTATACTAGGGTACATGAAGTGGAGACTTGAATCAATGGATTGACAGTCATGCTGCATTTCCAGGGGTAACTTCAATTGTTTCTTTGTTGAAAACCGCTACCACTCTTTCATCTCAGCTACACCTGTAGCTCTTCTTTTGCTCGTGACCTTACCAATCTGACGTGGCATGTTTAATATTCAACATTATCCGGTCTACCTTACCTAAATGATTTCTTGGGTACTCTTGATCAGGCTTGGCTTCCCCAGCATATCAAATTAACTGGCTTGGGCGCCTATTTTTCCCCTACTTAAAATTTTAAAAATAGGCTAACATTCATAATTTATGTAACTTTAGAATTATGACAAGTTTTTAAACGTAATCGATCACTGACACCAGCCTTAAGAAAAATCATATAAATATATAACTTTAGTATGAACGTAATATTTTCTAAAAAGCTTGATTTAGGGGTTTCTATTTTTGTAGAGGGGTTCCAATGTAAGGCAGGGTGATCTAAAAATCCGTTAAGAGGTGTCCTAGGGGCTATGTTAAATGTCCATATTACCCTTCTATCTATGAAAAAGTCTAATTTGCCCTTCAATCAATTAAAACCTAAACAAAAATAAAACCTTTACAATTCCAATTCTAATTCAAAACTCTCTCAAAACTTAAAGTTTCCCAACCATAACTCAACCTTTCCAATTTCAACTTTTCCATCGAAATTCCTTGTCGATTAATCATCGATTCGAAAAATTCTTCTTCGATTAAACTCCAAAAATCGTGATGAAGAATCATACTAAAGGTGTAGAAGGTAGTAGTGATGCCAACCAAAATCAAACTTTTCAACCTAATCAAGAGATTGAAGAACAAATCGGTGGTGACAATCAAAATCATACTCCGAAACAACAAACAATGGTGTATCTAAGGTATTGAACAAAACCCATGTTATTTTTAGAACCCAAAAGTGATTGATTTTCTTGTTTGATTGTTGTTTTTGTTAAAAAAAATTGGTTACAGAAGAATTTACGGTTGGGTTCGATTGGAAAACTCAACCGTAACTGGTTTGTTCTTCATTTTACGGTTGGATTTTTCTCAAAACCCAACCGTAAATAAAAGGGTTGGAGATGAAGATGAAATTTTACGGTTGGGTTCGATTTTGAACCCAACCGTCAAAAAATTTGCCTAATTTTTTTTTTTGAATTTTAGGGTTGGGTTTGATTAATTTTCCCAACCGTAAATAAAAGGGTAGGAGATGAAGATGAAATTTTACGGTTGGATTCGATTTTGAACCCAACCGTAAAAAAATTTGCACAAATTTTTTTACTTGAATTTTACGGTTGGGTTGGATTCATTTTTCCAACCGTAAATATTTCTGTGTATGTAAAAAAAAATTGTTGAGGATTATTTACGGTTGGGTTCGATTAGAAAACCCACCGTAAATGCTTCTGGTTAGTTAAATTTTTTGGTGAGGATTATTTACGGTTGGGTTGGAGTGTCAATTCCCAACCGTAAATTCTCCTGTGTAGGTGATGTTTATTATTTACGGTTGAGTTCTATATGTGAAACCCAACCGTAAAAAATTCTGAATTTTCAAATTGAAGTTGTTTGAGTTGAATTGCTTGGAAATTATCTAACTTGTATTGCTTGTATGTTGTAGGAAACATAAGAAGAATAGGGGTAATAATTTAACACCTATTTCTCACACTCCAACCCCTCGCCACGGAGTTCATTTAGGGGTAGCTAATAGAGGCTTGAGAAAGAGCCATACGACGACTTTTAAGGTAAAGGGTGGTAGTTCTCCTCAACTTGCACAAGAGGAATATAATGTTTTCCAAGACTTGAAGATCTACCTGTGTGCAGTGGAGGTGCTCTTGTGATTAGAGAATCACTACAAGAGCAACAATGTGAGGAATAAGAGACGGACAGATAACAATTTGTCCCTCAAGGCAAAGGTAAAGAAATTGTTGTTGGTTCTACTGAACCAAGACTAGAGGAAAAAAAGCCAAAGAAGCAGCCAGAACCGAGAGGGGAGCATATTCCCAAAGGCAAGGACGTGTTGTGTCCTAAGAAGAGGAATGGAAGACCTTGGGGTGAGGCCCTAGACAGGTCTGCTATAGTATTTGGTTATCCCCATTCATGGGCTGCCAAAGTTGCTGAGACGAGGGTATTAATCTCAAAACTTCTCTTGTTTTGTTAAATTTCCGTTTGTTTAACTTCAAGTTAAAAAAAAATTGTTTTTATTCTTTGTAGGATCATACACAGGCGATCAATAAATTGGTTCGTCAAAGGGCTCAACATTGGCCCTTGGATGAAGAATGTATGGCCGTCCAAGTTCTCGTAAATGGTACCGGGTTAGCTCCCGGAATTACCAATTCGATGTTGGAGTATGACAGTCTCACCTGCACAGCATTCAGGGAACGTTATTGGCCTGAAACCGATACGTTTCATCTCCCATTCGGCGAGATGACAATAACGTCGGATGATGTCCAATCAATTCTTGTCTTACACTAGTACAAATATGGGCTTTGGTGACAGTTCAAGATCCTAAATCATGACAGTTCACGAATTAACTGTCATAAAAGAATAAGCTATGAGATATATGCAAAAGTTTCTTACCAAAACTCACACCAATAATGGTGAAAAATCATGACAGTTTGTTAACTGTTACTGAATATCTATACGATGACAGTTTTTGTAGGAAAATGTTAATGTACATTGATGTGTTATAGCAGTTATAAACTGATACTATTCTTAGGTTATTGCAACTGTTCAATATAAGAAATGTTATCAAAGAGTAAAGTTATAGATGGCAGTTTTTTTAATTACCGTCACTTTCATTTATAGTGACAGTTTTGATCCAAAACAACTGCTATTCCTATAATCTACCCTACAACATTCTGAAATGCACGATGCTGTTAGTTTGAGTAGTTTGTAATGTGATAAGTTTGTTTTGTAACTTCTGTTAGTGGTCTCTCCCCAACATAAGCTTAAACATAATTTTTCAATACTATCACCCATATCTTTCTATTTCCATTAAATTAAAAACCTAATCTCTCTCAACAATTCTTATCTATGTACATCCAGATCTCATCCTTATCTTCTCTTAGTTTTTCTCTTAGCAAAATTTGGGATCTTATCTTTTACTTCAATTTAGGGGTTTTATTTTATTTTAATCTGTATACAGTTGTGGACCTAATGGTTACCAAACAACTTCTGTAGTAGTGAAAATCGGGGTTTTCCGCATTTGTCAAGTCAGTTTTACTTTTAAAGAGTGGATAGAAAGGGGGGGGGGCCCGCCGCCCCACGAATCCATCAATGACGAGAGGAGTAGATCACCGGAAACATCTTATAAGCTTAATTTGAGATTTTGCTACTGAAAAATCTCAATGGCGGGAGGAGTGCTGGAATAGCTGTTGTTACTAGAGATAAAGCTGCTATCTGGACTGATGGTCGTTATTTCTTACAGGTTTTTACAACAACAAATAAATTTCAACCCCCCTTGTTTAAAAATCAAATTTTTTTTGTGCTTGGATACTTAAATTAGTTAATGTGTTAGTACGCTATTCCTCATTTCAACTAATTGGTCAACTTGTCATGATTAGGCAGAAAAGAAGCTTAGTCCTAGTTGGATTCTTATGAGAGCTGGAAATTATGGAGTTCTTATAACTACTGAGTGGCTCAATGATGTTTTGGATCTTGATTGCAGAATTGGCATCGACCCTTTGAGTTATATTCTATCACCTCTTTATCTAATTTGGTTTTATTTTTCGGAATAATATCTTGCAGGAAACCCATTAGACTTTAACTATCAATCCAGGAAGCAAATAAAATTTTACAGAGAAATCAGTGTCTGCCTAACCCACAGTAAAGTGATATGAAAATATAAATGAGGATATTTTTTAGATGGTCTAAGCGAATACCAATATGTTCTAGATGTGGAAAATCTTCATAAAGATACAACAAATGATAAATAATTGTTTATTCCTTACCAGGGATTAGGCAATTTCTTATACAGAATCTAAAAATATTTTTTTGATTGGCTACACAATCTTAAAATCTGTTTCAGTTTTTGTAGTGAGGTTCTTATCTTTGATTCCCTCCATTACAGAATCTCCACTTACCGTACTCATAATTGCACATTTTCTTATGACTTCTTTTTCCTGATTTTGCGAAGGGAGCAGTTTCTTTTTTCTTCTAATGAGGCAGAGGAAATTAAAGAAGAAATTTCTAAGCATAATCACGAGTTGGTTTCTTTGTATGATATAAATTTTTTGGATCAAATCTGGAAAGAAACAAGGCCAAAACCTCACATGGAACCTATCAGAGTGCATGAAATCAGATATGCTGGTGTGCATGTCTCATCAAAATTGTCGAACTTAAGATCAGATCTTATCGAAGTTGGTTCTTCAGCTATTGTTATTACTATGCTTGATGAAATTGCTTGGCTGTTGAACTTGGTAATATTTCCAACTTAAGTTCCTTTATTTTGCAGAATAGCTTTTGTTTAGATGCTTTAATATGGATGCCATGCGACAATTAGAGACAAATTGTAAAGACAGATTTTCTTTGTAAATACTTTTAGCTTCATGTTTTTGTTACTGATTAAGTCTAAGGTATAGAAAGCTGTAACTTTTATTGTTATCTTGGATTTTGTATAATTCTATATGCCAACCATCACTGAGGTTTGTATTGTTTCACATTCTTTTTTTAGTAGAGGGGAAATGACATTCCACATTCACCGGTGATGTATGCATATCTTATTGTGGAGATTGATGGGGCTAAATTGTTTGTTGATAATTCTAAAGTCACCCCTGATGTGCTTGCTCACTTGAAGAGTTCTGGAGTTGTACTGAGTCTTTCTGACTCCATTCTTTCTGAAATTGAAAGGTGATAAAAAATATCCACATAAAAATAATATTCATTTTATTTATCTGCTGTAGTTTGCTACCTCCTGGAAGGTACTTTGCTTTTTAGTTTTCTTCTCTTGATGTATAAAACCAGATCTTTTTCGGGTTTTTGTTCAATTATCATGGTTGATAAGGAAACTATTCCATGCGGTTTGTTTTTCTGAGGCATAACTATCTTTACAGTTTGGCGAACCAAGGGAGACAACTGTGGAAGGATACTTCACGAGTGAATGCTGCAATTGTCAGCACCTACAGGTTTGGAAAGAATAGAGCTTCTGCGGATATTGGTTATAAAGGCAAAGTTAGAGCTGAACGACATAACCCGCTGGGTTGTGCAAAGTTTCTCCAATTACATTGGCGAAGGCACTGAAAAATTATGTTGAGCGGCAGGGGATGCGGAATTCACATTTGAGGTACAGTAAGCGAATTTCTTCGTAAACCTAGTATTCCTGGGTTGCAGTTGTCAATATCTTTTATTTTATGTTCAGTCTTCAAGCTCGCTATCTGATTATATCTCCTTTGTAGGGATGCGGCTGCTCTAACACAGTTTTGGTCTTGGCTGGAAGAGGAAATCCATAACGGTGTGGTACTAACAGAAGTAGAAGTTTCCGACAAACTTCTCGAATTCCGTGCAAAACAGTACGGTTTCCAGGACACAAGTTTTGATAATATTAGTGGTATATAATGTCAAATGGTTTACTTTTTTTTCTTGGGTTCAATTGTGCCATTTGGATCTGAAATCTTGTTGTAACCTGAGAAGAAACTCATATAAGTATTACACATCATTTGATGATAATGGAGCTCTTTGGTATTAAGCATATAATGGGAGATTAGTTTTCTTTTTCATCATTTTATTAATAAAGGTACTTTTCAGGTTTTGGTGCTAACGGAGCTATCATACACTACAAACCTGATCCTGAGAGCTGCGATGTTGTGGATGCTAAAAACTGTTCCTATTGGATAGCGGTGGTCAATATATTGACGGTACGACGGACATAACAAGGACAGTACATTTTGGTGAGCCAACTTCAAGGCAAAAAGAATGCTTCACCCGAGTATTACAGGTTTGAGAATCATTATTTTCTGAAGTACATGTGATTTTGTCAACTTGATTATTCTGGTAAGCATTAAAGGGGTTTTGCCGTGGTTAATGCATCTGACATGTATAGCATAGAGGTCCTTATGAAGCTTTACTGGACCTACTTGAATAAATTCATAATAAAATAGAAGTTTTCATACGAAGGATATACGATTTAATGAGGCTGTACATGTCATGCCATGATAGAACCGACCAATGTTTGGATATATCGCTCAAATATCTTGAATGCCCTAAGATGAGCTGATTATACTAGTTTGAGTGCACGATAAAAATACAATACATTGACTGCCAATATCTAGAACTTCTGGTTTGTGAACCTGAACTAGTATTTTTTTTTACTATCGAAATAAATAGACTGAATGAGTAAAACTGACCAACTGCATTAAATGCAAATATCCATTCAGTGATACTGGAGATTCTTCTGTATTAATTACTAGGATATCTTACGCTTCGTATTTCATCACAGAAGCCTTTCTTTCTCAAGAGCATGCCACATCATTTAACTGGACATTTTTATATTTGCAGGGCCATATAGATGTTGATCAGGCAGTGTTTCCTGAAAATACTCCCGGCTTTGTGCTGGATGCACTCGCTTGTTCTGCTCTATGGAAAGTCGGACTTGATTACCGACATGGTACTCTTGCTGATATTTCACGCTTACTTTTTTAGTCGGATACTTTGTGTATCGTCACATTCTGGAAAGAAGTTTCTCATTAATGGTAAGTTTCTTGTTGTTACTTGTAGAAACTGGCCATGGTGTAGGAGTTGCACTAAATTTCCATGAAGGTCCTCAAAGTATGAGTTTCCGATTTGGGAATATGACTCCATTACAGAAGGGGATGATTGTTAGCAATGAACCTGGCTATTATGAAGACCATTCGTTCGGCATTCGGATTGAGGTACTTTCAGCTTTATACCATTGGGTAGCCAAACAAGCAATAGCTGCTACTGTTTCCATGGTCCATTTAAATTTTTTTGGAGGAATTGGAAATCAACACCCCTAACCATTTTGGAGGAATTGGATATTTGATATTTGAAAACATCATTTTTGTCCCCATTTAGGTATGTAGTTGATTTTCTTAACTCAAGTACATGATCCCTTTTAGACTGATAGTAGTCCATTGGGAACACTTCAACTTGACTAATCCCATGTTTTTGCCCGTTTTGGTTTTACTAGTGCAGGTTAAACTTGTTGAGCTATCACTGATGTCTGTTGCTGAGGTTGATTGGCTCAATGATTACCACTCACAAGTTTGGAAGAAGGTCAGTATCCTTGAATCAACATTAAATTTGGTGTATATTATCTTCTTCCACATCATAATTTTTTTCTAAAACAGTGACATTGATTAAACATATATGCTGTAACTGCTCTATCTGTACAAAATGCAACTATGGGTTCACTTATCATATTAGTCTGTCTGGGTTGGGAAGCTATGTTGTGGTCCTATTAGAAATAGATCTTATGTCAAACTCTAGTTCTCATTTCACAAATTCTTTATCTTAACTGGTGTTATGTTGCAGGTTTCACCATTGGTCGAAGGTGCTGCTAGTAAATGGATACGGGACAACACACAACCACTTGTTAAACCGTAAAGTCTACATTCGTTCTCTATCATCTAATTGATACTTGGATTCATTTTTCTTCCAAATGTTCCTGTTTTATTTTGTCATCTCATGTGTAATATAAGTTTCAGATGATATCTGTCTTGAAGAAACTCTTGTAGCATAACTGGTTTCGTAAGCTATAGGCAGCGGAAGCTACTGTTAGAACATTGAAGTTCAAGAAATCTGAGGTAGTGGAAACTACTTTACAACATTAGAGTTCAAGAAATATTTTTTATTGTAATGAAAAAAATGATATAAGTTATTTATTTTATCTCATTTTTTGTTGTATCATTGTGTCGAACAAGGTATTTACAAAATATAATTGTTTTTTAGCTCTTATCTTTCAATTTAAAGTATCATCAATAACTGTAACATTAACTCACTGCTAAAACTCATTATACGATGACTGTTGAAAAATATGTTACTGAAATGGGTGTACGATGACAGTTTCACAGAAATATGCAACTGAAGAGGGTTTACAATGACAGTTTTATTTAAAAGATATTGTTGTAAGTTGTCAACTACGATAGTTTTATGAAGAAATTGTTATCTTCGAATAAGAAATTTAGTTTCTTATGGCAGTTTCATTTATAAAATGATATTGTAAGTTCTCAATTATGACAGGTTTATGAAGAAACACTTATCTTATTCGTAAGAAATTGAGTTACTGATGACAGTTTTCTTTAAAATATGTTACAGTAATTTGTCAATAATGAGAGGTTTATGAAGAAACTGTCATCTTAGTCTAAGAAGTTAAGTTTTTAATGACAGTTTTCTTAAGAAAATGTTACGGTAAGTAGTTACAATGACAGGGTTATGGAGAAACTGTCACCTTAGTAAAAGAAATTAAGTTACTAATGACAGTTTTATTTAGAAAATGTTATCGTATATTGTCAACAACGACAGGTTTATGAAAAACTGTTACTTATAGTCATGATTCCGTAACAGTTTTTTATAAACCCTTTCGTAACAGAGGCTTTAATGACAGTGCAATTATTTTTCAAAACTGTCACATAAATGTTTTGGTGACAGTTTTTAATTGTCACATAAGCCCAAATTTGTACTAGTGTTACCAGTTGAAGGTAAATCTGTATATGAAGATTTTGACAATAACATGTCATGGAGTGATCTTTGTGTCCTTTTCAAAGATACACTTGGATGGGAGAAGAGATAAGCTGAATCAGAGTTTAAATTGGCTTGTGGAGATAAACCGGGGGCAGTAACGAAGAAAGGTCTAGGTATGACCAAGAAGATATTGTTGCGTAGTCTCAGGGAGAAGTTTGGAGGAACCCGACAGTTGGAAAAGGATGGGCTCGTCATAGATGAAACCAGAGCTATGCGAACAGCCAGAGCGTATCTTCTATATATGCTCGGCACCATCTTCTTTGCCGAAAACTCAGGAAACAGAGTCAACGCTCACTTTCTACAGTGGTTGACGGATGATCTCCAGAAAACGCATGAGTACTCATGGGGAACTGCCAGCCTGGCTTACCTACTTGCCAACCTTGGAAAAGCTTCGAGGGTTAGGGGAACTGAGATTGCCGGGAATACTGGTCTTCTTCAGGTAATTTATTGTTGGAATTTCAATGTTTAAATTCAGATTTTTTTTGTGCATTATCTTATATTAAGATTTATTATCTTCATAGGTATGGGTCTATGATCACTTTCCGAGCCTGGCTTCTAAAACGAAGTCGAGAGTTGATGGTACTGGACCTACAAGAAAGAAATTCATCTTCACCGGTACTCAGGCAAGGCATAAAGAAGTGCACATAGCAAAGATGAGAAGTGAAATTGATGCTTTCACCGTTGAAGATGTTGTTTTGATCCTTATGTGAAGATTAACATAGATGATGATAGAGATGTTGAAGATTTACGTCAATTCTCGGACGTGGCAGGCTACAACGGGCCTTTGTACCATCCATTTGGGTTCGTGATGTGCAACCCCCATCGAACTCTCCGCCAATGTGGCTATGTCCAAACCAAGGTAACACACGAAACCTGTAAATTGTGTGTGAATGGCTCGATGATCGAAGGCCCAAGCATCGTTCTCAACTACAACCCAACGCCTTCAATCGCGGTTTGGAACAATCGCTATCAACCGGATTACCAAATCCAAATGCAGGAGGTAATTTCATCTCCGGGCACAAAGAGGCTGCAGAAGATTACTTGGATTGGTATCGTCATTTTGGTCATCCAAATGTCATTAACATTGATCCACAAACTATGAAAATACTTCAAAGGGGTGAAGGAAACAACACAGAAGATGGTTTTTGGAAGAATGCATATTTCAATTTGGTACGTAATTACTTTTGTTATTAATGTTTTTAAGATTTATTACTAGAGACTCAACCAAATTTTATTTTCATATGTGAATAGAAAAATAAGGTGAAAAAGAAAGCACTTGCATTGGCAGAGTCTATCACTCCATGCCTAAGTAAAGTTGATGTGACGACGTCTGACCAATAGAAGAACCTGCAAGCCAAAATTGGGAAGCTTCATGAAGCAGACGAAGATGAGACGACAAGAAATTTAAAGAGGAGTAGAGTCGGTAAAAGAGATGCGACTACTAGCCGAAGAGAGCCGCAACCTAGTGATGAAGAGACACATGATGAAGCCGAGGATGTGCAACGTGGTGCTCGTACTCGTGGCGGTTGATAGACACATTTTAATGTCTAGATTGCACCTTAGTTTCTATTAAGTTAGTATTCGATTTTGCAAATATTACGTGTTTTTATGCTTTTGTAGGTACATTTGAAAAATAAAGATTTGTGGAAAAATTGGCTCAAAAAGTGATAAAGGCACTCAAGGACAAGTGTTATTTGGCACACTAGAAGTGGATAAGGGGTACCCTCGAGTCAACTCGGTCAAAATCGGGTCAAACCCGAGTCAAATCGGTCAACCCGAGTTGACCAAGTCAAGCCAGTCACGGAAATCGTCTGCATACAACTGTGAACTTTGATTCATGATAAAACTTGTATATTTTCGTCCCAAATTGATACACAATATACTAGAGGACAATACAAGATTAAACACGTGAAGAAACAGCAATTTTAGCCGGAAAAATAGCCCCAAATCCGAATTTGGCCGGAAAAAGGGAGTTATACTTTGATTCGGATTTGGGAGGATTTGGATGTGTTTTAAAGAGTTCTATTAGGTTTAGAAGACTCACAAGGATCCCTAGAGCCTATATATACCAAGAGAAGCCAAGAAGAACGGGGAGAATAGCTTAGAATTGAAGTTTCGGAGTCGCCGGAATTGTGGCCGGAATACTCACGATCCGGCCAACTGCTGCTGCACCGGTCACCGCCGGTGACCGTGTTCTTCATCCCATCGCTGCCGAAGAAGAAGACACAGCAACACTTTTAAGTGTTGCTGTTCTGTTGCCTATAGTTTTGATTTCCTTTCCCTTTTCAATTGCCTTAGCCTTTTGTAACGGCTGAACCTTGTTCTGTAACACTTATAAACGCGTCTGTTCAGCTGTTGCACTATTATTCAACCTTGTAATTGATATTTTGAGCAATGAAAAGATCTTTTGAGCAAGTTTTCTTCTCCATGGGCTAAGTTTATTTACTGGGATGATGGAGGAGGTTTTTCTCTCAATTTTATGTGGTAAGTCTATTTTTAATTAATTATTTATAATTCTTTTATTATTATTTGCATGGATTTAAATTAGAAAAAAATGGTTTTTATTAAATAGTTGTGTTCTCTTTTGATGGGTCATGCTTAGTTAATTACTCTTGATGTCTCATGCTTAGGATTTACAATTATTCTTTTAGGAAACATATTTTTGGCAAACTTGAATTAAATTGTTAAAAAGAATTACATGATTAATCACATGAATTGTTAGAAATAACTGAATCTTGATTCCTAGTTTTCTCCATATTTTCTAAAAATATTCTCTAGTTTAATTTCCTGATTTTTATTAGTTTAGATTAAGTTTAATATTTTCTAAAATCATTACCTTCACAAGTTCGAGTAACGAACCTCTTTATTTACCACTATATAAATTACATCAGCGGTCGTGCTGGTGCTCGTACTCGTGGCGGTGGTGCTGCTCCTCGTACTCGTTTTCCTAAGAGCAAAAAAATAGCTCGTCAAACTCATCGACAATCCCATCCTCCTTCTCCCTAACTCTATGTTTATTATAACAATTGCGTCAAACTAAGGTTTTTTTTTGTGGGTGTATTACATACATTATATAACACGTTAGAATGTATGAGAAAGTTTTTATCTTTAATTGTCTAGCTCATGTTTTATTTACAAAAATTTCAAGTTGGAAACCAAGCAAAGGAAAAATCAAGTCAAAAAACAAAAAAAAAATCATATTTATGGTTGGGTTTTGGTTGAAAACCCAACCGTAAAACTAACATTTTTTTCATGCCAGACTTACGGTTGGGTTTTCACCCAAAACCCAACCGTAAATATGAATATCAATTTTACGGTTGGGTTTTAAGCCAAAACCCAACCGTAAATATTCCTAGATCATTCAAAATTGGATTCTAGCACTTGTGTTGTTTACGGTTTTTTTTTTGTTTGAATGACCCAATTTACCTTCAATCTAGTTAAAATGATTGAATAAGTTTAAAATTTTGATTTTTAAATCCAAATTTGACCTTAAACTCAATGCTTCAAAGGATGTTTTACGGTTGAGTTTTAATCCAAAACCCAACCGTAAATATTCCTGGATCATCCAAAATTGGATTCTAGTACTTGTGTTGTTTTCGGTTTTTGTTTGTTTGAATGACCCAATTTACCTTCAATCTAGTTAAAATGATTGAATAAGTTTAAAATTTTGATTGTTAAACCCAAATTTTACCTTCAACTCAATGGTCCAAAGGATTTTTTACGGTTGGGTTGGGAAGCCTAAACCCAACCGTAAATATTTGATGAAATTGTAAACTAAAATTGGTTTTTACGGTTGGGTTGATTGGAAAATCCCAACCGTAAATCATCCTGGATAATAATTTTTTTATTATTATTTACGGTTGGGTCCGATTCGAAAACTCAACCATAAAACTGTTAAAAAATTTGTAGTTTATCCCTGAACAAGCGGTTACGGTTGGGTTGGGAAGAACACCCAACCGTAAATGGTGTTTACGGTTGGGTTCGACATGAAAACCCAACCGTAAAATTCTCTGAATAAAAAAAAACTCATCTTTTATAACGTAATTTCATCAAATTTGAGTCATTAAAAGACCAAGAGTTTAAGTTAGAAGTATACCTCACTACTCTGGTTGACTGAATTAAAATCTAGGATTTTTTAAAAAACTCTAGAAAATTATCTTACATTCCTCTAATTTTTCTTCTCACCAAACCAAAAAGAACTTTTTTGATTTAATTTGATTAAGTATAAAATTATTTAGGATTAATTATGATTAGCTTAATCTATTAGTTAATTAGTTTTACTAATACTAACTAATCATGGATATTTTAGACATTATAAAAATATCATGGATAAAGGGTTTTTAAATTTTACTTTAAATATCTCTATTTGATCTTCACACGAGGAGCCCCTAAATCAAGCTTCTTTTGTAAAGTATGGATCCATTCTAAAGTTTCCGTGAAACCTGTTAATCATTGAGTATTTCTAACTTTTCAAATAGTCTGTACCCTGTAGCTTTTAATATTACTGGGAACTTTAATCATCTCATCTCAATTACTGATTTCGTTGGTGATGGACATATGAAGTAATCACCAAAACCTGAATTAATCGTTATTACCTTCTTATTATGATTATCTTTCACGTGATAATGATGATATACTTCAACAAACCCTTCATCAGAGAGGACTTCCCAATCATCTAGATACATTTGGTTTGAATGTTTCTCTATGATTAGTAATAAACGAAAAGGGTTTTGAGAAGCAAGTCGGAAGATGGAGATGAAGAAGTAATCAAAGTAGTGTTGAATTATTGAATTTCTAATTAAATTTTACGATCAAATTAACAACAACAATGGGAATCGGTGTTTAAACGACAAAGCCAACTCTGTTTGACTTTGGCTTTGACTTCAGCAGAAAGTTTTCACGGAGTACTATTTGTGACGGAGACTCGGATTTCGCCTTTAGTTAGCCAAGGCTCTTAGTGGTTACCAGTTTTCTCTTCCCTTGGCTTAGCTATATTTCCCAAATTCAGGCAAATGACCAGCACCATAGTGCTTGCTTTTAGTGACTACAGTTCCATCTCGGTTATTCCGGTTATTCTTAATTGTTACATCTAATTTCCTTCCCTGTTATTTTCTAGCTTCTTTAGTATGTCTTGCGTATTTTTCTTACGTTTATTATTATTACGTTATCTTTTTTTTTCTACTTCTTTATGTTATATTCTTTCATTTACTGTTTTTTTTCCTACTTCTTTATGTTATATTCTTTCATTTACTGTTTTTTTTCCTCTTTTTCTTTTTTGTTTCTTTTAGGCCCATTTTTTTATTCTGGTTAGGGCACGGCTTGTTTCCCACCCTGGTGACCCTTTAACTGCGGCCTATTTCCCAATTAATTTTTTAAGGTTAGCTTTTTAATTTGCTTATTGGGCTTCGTTCGTAATGCGGATTCTTCCATAGAATTTCCAAGGAATTACGCGTGCAATTACCAATAATAACTATTTTTATCTATATTCTCATTGACATCCATATTTTATTTTCCATTCCAAAACTAAAACCCCTTATGATCTTATGAAACTACTTTTTAAATGGCCCCATTTCTCATCGTGGTTTAGAGTTCCTTTTATAAGGATTAGTTATAGCATGGCTGAATAATTTCCATCTACAAATCATCTCATCATATTTAAATGTTTGTCATTTGAAGGTATTTATGTATGTCATTGATTCTGACAACAAATATGCCCAATGGTCCCACATTCGGGATTTGGGTACTGCAACCTCTTAGCTTTTGATTTTACTTTGAGATCATCACGTCATTTTGGATTCTCTGAAAAAAAAAATATGGCGCCTACCAGGTTTCATCCGGTGCTTTAATACCGGAAAATAACTATCTATGGATAGAGAGGGTCACTTTTACTAGATGGGTTTAAATTTATCATTGTTTTATAAATTTAAGGGTTAAGCTCAAACGTCTTGGGATACGTCCATCGAATATGAGGATCATAGAGGAATAAGAAGGAAAGTTGGATGCAAAAATGACAAAAGAACAATATAGAAATAATGAGAGATTAAAGGGGGCACATGTATAAGAGGATTAAGGAGGAAAGCCTATAAAAGGAAATTAAAGAGTACAAGAAAAGGATCTTCTTTTAGGTGGACCGGACACATATAGGGAAGGGTGTTATTCCTTGCTGTGATTAGGATAAGTCTTCCCCTTTACAAATTTACCCCGAAATTTTTTGGCGACTACGGTGGGAGACTCGTCTCTAATCCAGCAAGATGCATTCAGAGAAAAACTCTCCAGTCACACCACCCAACCAGCCGATTAACGACGAGGTAACAATAAAGATGCAAGTGGTGATGATGAACCATCAACGCAAACCATTGTCGATACACCGATCATACAAAAATCCCACACATAAAAGGTAGGAACACTGGCTGACAAGAATAGGAAGCAACCGAAAAAAGACACTCAGCAGAAGCAGACGTTACAAGATTTACGGATTGAGATGGAAGGACACAATCGCCACCAACATGAGCTACAAAAGCTCATAAGGCAAGCAGAGGAGGAAACAGCGACCCAAGGAAAGCGATAGACGAAGAAGGGTCCCCACGTGAAGCATCACAGGAGGCAATCACCAAGTACTTGGAAGAGCACTACATGATAATCAAGCATGATAGCTACGATTTCATGAACACCCCATACTCGATCGAAGTAGCCGAGTATCAATACCCAGAAGAATATATGTATCCCAAGTTCAAGAGTTACGATGGACGGGGGAATGCTCGTGAACACCTTAGTCGATTTTTGTCAACAATGAATGTGTATGCATCCGATGGAAAGTTATTCCTAAGACCATTCCCTAAGTCTTTATCAGACACCGCTTTCACCTGGTATGACAACCTGAAGCCCGAAAGCATAGAGTCATGGGAAGCAATGAGTACTTTGTTCCTAAGAAAAATTTATTCAGCAAAGAAAAAGGTTATGGTGATCGATTTCAGCAGGTGTAACCAGAGGATGAGAGAGGAAATTGTAAAATTCATCACTCGATTCCGGAACCTATCCCTCGAGTGCCATGAAGACAACAAGAAAGAAACTTTATTGGAAATCTATGTGCGCGGAACAATACATATATTCAAGTGGAATCTTGCAACCTTCAAGTTCCAAACATTCGTAGAATTAGAAGAAGCGGCAGCCAGAATAGCAGATTGCGCAGACGTTCTGAAACTGGGTAATATGGATCACACGTGGCAACATTCAGTTAATACCGTGTCGGTCCCATCATTTAACAGTCGTGCAATGGGCAACGCCGAAGCAAGGAGGCAACCCGCGTTTCACCCCTGCAACGCGAGGCGAGGTAACCGAGGACCTATAACATATTTAAAGCGATTACCACCTATATCGTGTAGCTGGGAACAGATCATTGGTCTACTTGAACAGTGGGTGAGGAATCAAGAAGTAACACTACCGCCCTTGGTTGTGGATATCAATAAGGTCAAAAAAAAATGCAAGATACTTCCACTACCATCGCCGAGTGGATCACCCGACGCAGGAGTGTTTCTCCCTTTGCAATATCTTTCAGCGAAAAAGATATGCATGAGAGATTGAAATGGGAAGTCAAGCAATCAACGAAAATCTTCTTCCCTATCACCAGGCCATGATGTTGTCGCACGACCCGCTGGAGGACACTTGGAGACCCTAAGAATCAACAGAAGAAGAAGTGTATGAAGCGGAGGAAGAGACCCCGGGTTTTGACAATACTAAAAACATAGCCAGCAAGTTCGCCAAAACAATCCTGGCACAACAGTTCTTCGACTCACTAGGATTTAGTGAAAACCAGAATCAGGAGGTAGCAAAGGCCATTGCAGCAATATCCGCTGGTAAACCCTATATCCTAATGCCAAAGGGAGCGATCACCTTCACTGATGAAGATATCTGCTACCCAAGAGAACATCTTCGACCACTTTATCTGACGACGATCATCAACAAGAAACAACTGAAAAGGGTGTTTATCGACGGAGGCGCGTCTCTAAATCTAATCTCGTTGCATACATTAGAAATTTTAGGTGTGCAACAATCGGCCATTCGTATGCACACCATCACAGTAAAGGGATTCAGAGCAAATACCCAAACCGTTATAGGAGTTATCAACCTAGTAATGAGAATCAGACCGATAAAAGGCCTCACGTCATTTTATATACTGGAAGATGATACGACTTATCACGTATTGTTAGGGCGAGGATGCTTGCTCAAACACAAAGTCGCAGCATCAACCTATCACCAGTGCGTAAAGACAAACATAGGAAGAGATCAGTATCGGATCGCAGCAACTCGGGTCGAAAGAAGCGTACATGGCGGATGCTATTTTCTATGATATCCCAAAAGAAGTGAAAGAGGCACCAGTAACCGTGCTCACCCCGCTGCCTAAATGGAAGGATGAAGCAGCCCCCAATGAAAGAATTGTAAGATCAGTATTCATCCCATCATGAATGACGATTAACCTCCCCTCAAAAAAAAGTTGCAAGAAAGTTCTCAGTTCCGAAGGTTTTCAATGCCAGAAGGAGGACATGTGTACCGTTTATAGCAATAAACTGAGGGAACTCCCGAGCAAGAGCACGACTGCATTCTAGATTCTATCGATCAAGAAATGACGGAGTCACCCTCAGGATTAGCTGAAAAAAATGAATCATTTCCAGACCAATCGGAAGGGACGTAATGGAAACAAAAGAGGAGAATGGTGTAGAAGACGTAACGTCAGATGAAATTGAAGAAGTAAATATAAGAACAAAGGACGAGCAGTGACTCATCAAAATAAGAGGAAATCTGAAAGAAGAAGAAAAATACGCGCTAGTCGGATTACTAATAGAGTACAAAGATGTGTTCGCTTTCAAGTACGACTAAATGTCGGTCTTAGATTGTAATCTTGTCGCTCATAACCTTGGTGTTTCACCCGAGTTCCGACCCATCAAACAAGGAGCCATGACTTTCCGTAAGAAGTCACATTAGCGATAAAAGAAGAGGTCGAGCAACTGCTAGATGCCAAATTTATAAAGCCTCTCCAACACCCCACGTGAATGGCTAACGTCGTACCAGTTGTAAAAAAGAATGGGAATATCAGGTGTTGTGTGGATTATCGAGACCTCAATCGTGCGTGCCCAAAGAATGATTTTCCGCTGGCGCGTATGGACATTTTAGTAGACGCCACAGGCGGACACAGAATGTTCTTTTTCATGGACGGGTTTAACGGTTATAACCAGATCAGAATGGCAGCTGGAGACGCGTCCAAAACAACATTTCAGACGCCATATCGTAAATTTTATTATGTGGTCATGTCCTTTGGGCTAAAAAACGTCGGAGCCACCTATCAAAGGGTGATGACCCTGATCTTCCATGACCTCCTCCACCAAAGTGTAGAAGTATATATGGACGACATCGTAGTTAAATCAATAGCAAGGGAAGATCATGTTGAACATTTGAGGCGGGCGTTTGACAGATGTCGTATATTTAAATTAAAAATGAATCCGTTAAAGTATCATTTTGGAGTAACCTCGGGCAAGTTCCTCAGCTTTGTGGTAACGGATAAGGGGATACAGGTCGACCCAGACAAGGTGAAAGCTATCACCACGATGACGCCTCCCAAATACGTGAAGGGACTGCAAACCTTCATCGGGAGAATATCATACGTACGACGGTTCATTGCAGGCCTCGCCCAGCTCCTAAATGTGTTTCTCCCCATGTTAAGAAAGAACACAAAATTCGAGTGGGAAGGGATACAATGGGACGCGTTCCGAAAACTCCAACAATGTCTGGTCAGTCTGCAGGTACTCATACCTCCTCTAAAGGGAGAGCCCCTCTGCCTTTATACCGCCTTCACAAGCCTAGCCATAGAGGCGGTCTTGGCACAAGATAGGGGGAATGATAACCTATCACCCATCTATTACATTAGCTGGGTACTGAAGAATGCGGAGCTGCGATACCCCAAAGTCAAACAAGCATGTCAATCCCTGATATACGCGGCGCAAAAGTTAAGGCCATACCTTTTGACGCATGAAACCATTGTCATTGCGGCGGAAAACCCGATCGTATACCTCGGGATAAGACCAATCCTGACAAGAAGAACCGCGAGATGGCTCCTAGAGTTGTCCGAGTTTGAACTCAAATATTAGAAGCCAAGAGGTGTCCGGGGGCAGGCAATTGCCGACCTTTTGGCTGTTTTCCCCGGATGCGATGATACGTTCATCCATGATGACGTGTTAGGAGAAGTAATGAAAGTGGAAGGAGAAACCTGGATCATGTCTTTCGATGGATCCTCATACGAAAAATTCTGGGGAGTCGGTATCGTATTCGAAACACCCACTTGAGAACTATTATCCTACGCCTTCAACCTGGACTTTCGTTGCAGTAACAATGTGGCCGTATACGAAGCACTAATACTGGGATTGAGAATAGCCAAGGAACTCGGCCTCGGGAATTTAGAAATAAGAGGAGATTCCAAGTTAATAATCATCTAAGTAAATGGCAAGTTTCAATTAAAAGAGGCGCAACTAGCACCATATCGAGCGGAAGCACAAAACCTAATGGTTAAGATGGGATCAACCACGGTTGAACACACAACAAGGAGCTCCAACAGGTACGTGGATGCGTTAGCTATGCTTGCAGCAAAGACCCAATTGAACGGAAAGGAGGAAGGAATCGTGATAATAAAGCGAAGAGAGCTACCTAACACTTAGAAGGAAGATGCGGTATTCGAAGACGCGAACGATTGGCGAAAGGTATACCTGAAGGATCTCGCAAGGACCAACGAAGAGCATATCATCCCGATAAAAATTGTTAAAACAATTCATAACATTCCGAGGTGTACTCTATAATAGAGCACCAGGAGAATCCTTGGCACGTTGCTTGAGAAAAAGGGAAACGGAGGAAACAATACAAAAAATGCACGAGGAGTCATGCGGTCAGACGGGTACTGTCCGTCTGTAACGGCGATTACAAAGACTAGGGGTGTATTGGCTCAGTATGGCAGCTCAGGCAGCAGCCATCCAGGATAGTTGCAGAGACTGCCAAGCACCGCCACAACCGTCTGAGGTATGTGTGCCACAAGAAGACGATTAAAGGAAACCGTATATAGATTTTATCCAGCATGGTAAATTACCTGAAGGAAGAAGAGCAGCACTCAAAATATAGGATAAATCCAGCAGAGGAGGCAATAAAAGTTATGACCAAATCGTACGACGCAGAACATTAAGGAATGCACAAGTTATTCCTACAAATATATGATGGAGGATTCTACTGGAAAACCATGGAGAATGATACGACAATACACGTGAAGAGGTGTCTAAGTTGTCAAACCCACGGCCAGGCGGAAGCCACCAACAAACACTGCTAAAAATCCTAAGCAAGACCGTGCATGATCACCATAGAGAATGGCACGAGCAGTTGCCCCTAGCATTATGGGCATATCAGATTTCTAAACGCAGCTCGACGGGAGCGTCACCCTACTCCTTAGTCTATGAGGAAGATGTCGTTCTACCCGGAGAAATCGCCATCCCTTCGGCAAGAGTTGTTATGGCAAGCCTAACCATGCCAGACGTGGTTAGTTGTTTTGCCCACTTGGATACTATAGAGGAAAGCAGAGCTCGCGTCGAACGTTTTGTCGAGGCATACAGGAAGCGCGTCACCAACCATTATATCCATAAGATTAGGGAGAGAGTTTTCAAAGTCGACGACCTAGTGTTCAAAATCGCACCACATGTACAGCGGAATGCAAACGCTGGGAAGTTTGCAGCCAACTGGGAAGGACCCTTCATAATCCGAAAGACCACGGAAAGAGGATATTACCACTTAAAGCGGATGAGTGGATCCAAGGTTAAGACACCCACCAACGACAAGTGGCTAAAAAGGTTTCATGCATGACCAATACCATAGAAAATGTTTTCTATTCAATCTTCAATAAAAGAAACTCTTGTTTTATCTTGTTTTCCTCTGAGGTTGAATGTTATGGTCACAAGAGCGGCATAGGGCAAAACGCCCCTGTTCGACCACTTAACTGAATACTACAATGGTTACAAGAGCGGAAGAGGGCGAAGCGCCCTGTTCAACCACTTAACTGAATACTACAATGGTCACAAGAGCGGCATAGGGCAAGGCGCCCCTGTTTGACCACTTAACTGAATACTACAATGTCACAAGAGCGTCAGAGGGCAAAATGCCCATGTTCGACCACTTAACTGAATACTACAATGGTCACAAGAGCAGCATAGGGAAAAACGCCTATGTTCGACCACTTAGCTGAATACTACAATGGTCACAAGAGCGGAAGAGAGCAAAGCGCCCCTGTTCGACCACTTAACTGAATATAACAATGGTCACAAGTATGGCAGAAGGAAAAACACACATGTTCGACCACTTAACTGAATACTACAGTGGTCACAAGAGCGGCAGAGGACAAAGCGTCCCTGTTCAACCACAACCAAAATACCACAATGGATACAAAAGCGGCATAGGGCAAAGCGCCCTGCTCGACCACTTAACTGAATACTAGAATGGTCACAAGACCGACAGAGGGCAGAGCACTCTCGTTCGACCACTCAATCAAATTACCATGACACACTCCAAACATCCAAACCGAAGCGTTCTATCAAAAAGGGGATAAGGAGAAAAAATATCACATGTTCAAAAAAAAATAGACAAACATTCATATAACATTACCATGGGTACAAAAAGTAAGTAAAGAAACTCGCGCGACTCGATCCCACAATCACGCGAACTAAATTTCGCTCATACGTTCGATTTCCTCCCGAAACGTCGAAGGACTTCAACAGAGGCGCACAATCGCTGTCTTTAGAACTTAGAACGTTGGCGTGTAGACCCATGCTTGCAACTACAAATGATTGACAACAAAGCTTACAAAGATGACCCTTTCAAGGTTACAAAGCTTCAACTTCAGGTCGGACAAAACCACCCAATCGGCCCGAGTAAAAGTCAGTCATATCTCGAAGAAAAAAAATCCCAACACTGCTCGAAATGACTCGCCTTTAAAATACGTCTACCCTCAAGGGAGAGCTTGTAGTGCCGCTTGAGCCGATTCGAGGGCTACTTCTACCACTTGCAAATATCGAAACACATCCATACATTGGAAGTAAGTTGCAGCACTACGCCCACGATAATAGCGATGGTGTTCAACAAATAAAAGAGAAAGCAACCGACCCTCGTGACGCGCCTATTGTAAAAGACGATCCACGTCCGTAAAGCAGGAATGGAGATATTATTCTCACAATCAAAACAGTCAAATACAATGCTCAGTACATTAGACATCTGAGTCAACCGAGTAATCTCCACTATCAAACGGGCCCGAGAAATATGATAAAGAAGGAAGATAATATATACTAGGCCAGAACAAATGAAAAACAAGAAGAGATTAAAAGATTAAGATTAAAATACCACAATAAGGAACGAAATATATAACAAACACGAGCACAGGGTATGGCTACACATTCAATACCTGATAGACACATTTATGTGTCTAATTTGTTCCCAATCTTATAATGTTGGACCTCAATTTTGTACTAATTTTGTGTTTTTATGGATGTGTAGGTGTTTTTGGAAAATAAACATTTGTGGATAAATTGGCTCGAAAAAGAGTGTTAAAGGCACCCGAAAAATTTACTAAAGGCACCCAAAAATTGATAAAGGCACCCCTACTCTGGATAGGAGCACTCCACCTTCACACAAAATTTTGGCGGGAAAAATCAGTTTTGAAAGTTTAATTTACTGCGTGATATTCTGTATTAATTTTGGAATAGAGTTTGAGGATTTTCTCGTACAGTTTGATTGGGATTATTTCGTTTTGTCCAAACAAGGCTGGTAATTAAATTAGATACGTGAACAAGGGAAGATTTCGTCATATCTCGTTTAAACAGGGGAAGCAAAATAATCTCGGGCTTTTATGTTCGATTCTATAGTGCTATTTATGGGAACTGTGTGGAAGATTATGGAGGATATTTTCTCTATTTATTGTGTTCTATTGGAGAGACTGTTGATAGCTCGATTGCGCGTAGCAGATAAGGAAAGGAGAATGAAATCTCTGTGACTTTGCATAGAAGAAGAAAATAAGATATTTAGAATTAACTCGCGTGATTGGAGGTGTTATTGGGTATATAAAGGGTTCTGGGGACTCAAAGAAGGGGGTAAAGAGCTCAGTAGACGAACAGAAGGAAGAAAAATCACTCCAGGGAATTCTTCTCTGTTGCTGCTAAAAAAACACAAAGAACAGAGGCTACGACAACGGTTTCTTCAACCTCTCAGCTACGGTTTCTTCATCCCATTTGCAACGAATATCTTCAGCTTTACAACATTTATCTTCAGCCTTGCTTTGTAACAGTGAGTCTGTAATGCCTATAAACGTTGCAAACTCGTTGTTTTCTTTATTTTTTCTCCTTTTTCATCATTTGTAAACACTTTGAGCCATGAATCATTATTTTGAGTAAGTGATTAATATGAGGAGTTAAACCCTTTTGCTGAGGCGACGGAAGAAGCCATTTTTCCAAGAAAAGTGGTATATTTCTATTTTAATTGATTTTCGCAATTTCTTTTATGATTATTTGCTTTGATTAAAAATTCATTTAAGGATTTTTATTAAACAATTGTGATATATTTTTATAGAGCATGCTTAGCCTAGGGTTATTGATGTTCTATACTTTCGCTTTACAATTGTTTCTTTGAAAATCTACTTTTGTAACATATTAAAATCACTTTAAACTTAAAGAATTGCATGCATATTTATTAGATTGAATCACTTTAATTGGTTAATGGTGGAATCCTGAGTCTCAGTGCCTTTTTTTTAATCTCGATACCAACTTTGTTTTGAGTTTTCTAGTTTAATTATTAGAATTTGAATCTAAAAGTCAAGTCTTCACAAGTTCTGAAACAAACCCATTCTTACCACCATCTACAACCACATCAATACCACAATCAATAAAGCATTAAAGCACCAACAAGCATTAAAAACATTCTAAAGGACATCAAGAGGATTACAGGATTAGTCGTCCTGACTAGCGATCACCGCGCGACAACCCTCTATCTCTCAGTCTAAATTCCTTATCATAAGGAAAGCTAAAAGTTAAAGCTAAAAGAACGGAAAAGAAGACAAAAAATTTTATTTTTAGATTTTATTTGTTTCTCTCTTTAGGAAATTGTATTAGGAAATCTTTTATTATTTCTGTAAATTTTCTTTTATTTTTGGACATTTTTGGACTTTATTTTGGGACTTTGGACATTATTATTATTTTTAAACCCTACGGAAGGGTAATTTAAATATAAACTGCAACAAGGAAGGACTAAAATTACGATATTGTCTCGGTCCCTCGGGTGTGTATATACTGACACAGGAGTCGGTGGCCCGAGTCGACTACAACTCATTCATCCCCCGTCTGGTACGTAAGTAAGACTCGATCAACCCACGAATTCCTTGCAAGTGGGTTTACTGTATTCCTTTGTATGCATATATATTGAGGAACTGAATACGGATTTATTTTCTATTAAAGGGCAAGGACTGGCCATATAAGATAAGGACTCGAATTTTTTCACATTTTCCTTCTTGCCCGCCTTAGGAACACGTTACCTAACGCGAACCTAATCCTTAAAATTTGACTAGAAAGAAGACCGACAGGGTATCGAGCTTATTGGAAAATCTTTTGGAAAGATTATATTGGTTACTTTGTTATCTCAGCTCAAGGATCAAGATGATTATTTTAAGTTGATTTCTGCCGCCTTGTAACCCAAGGAAACGTTTGCCAAAGAGGTAGGATTATCTAAGATCCATAAAGCTTATCTTGCTTCTCTTCGATCAACTTAATCTAATTCAGATCGGTTCAAGAGGTTTGCTAAAACTGTAACTAATTGTATTTTTGAATAGAAGTTGGTCTACAAACAATCTAAGTGGATCCATTATGCTTTTTGTCTGCTATATTAAATAAGTTTCTTGGCCGAGCCAGCCTTGCTTTTTTTGTTTAGAATTCCCTTCCAATTAGAAGTTATTTTATTGCATGCCCAGGCCGCCTAAAGCCTTGGGTGAGCGTGCCTAGAGAAGAAATTCTATTAGTCGTTTGATCAGTGACGAGAATAGAAACTTTGTCTTTGAAATTGAGAATTTAGGAAACCCTTCTTTTGAGAGGCCTATTTTTGGAAACTTTAGTTTTGAGAATTTGTATCTTAGTGATGAAGTTATTCCTAGTTTTCCAGCTGTGCCAGAAATGACAACTTTAAAAGATTTGTTGAATCCCACTAGGACTTCTCGTCCATCATGCATCAAGTTAGCTGCAACTCAAGCAAACTATGAGTTAAAACCTGGGACCATAAAGATGCTCCCAATCTTCTTAGGAAAAGAAAATGAAAACCCCAACTTTCACATTAGGGAATATGAAGAAATATGTAGTACCCTAAGAACTCACAACCTGTCTGATGAAGCTTTGAGACTTAGGTTGTTTCATTTTTCCCTGAGAGAAAGGACAAATCTTGGTTATATAGTTTGCCATCTGAATCCATCGAAACATATGAACAGCTTACCGCTGCCTTTTTATCTAAATTTTTCCCTAGGCACAAAACATCATCTATTAGGCATGAGATTTCCACATTTGTGCAGCAAGAGGGAAAATCTTTGTATAGGTATTTGGAAAGGTTCAATGATTTATTGATACAATCTCCCCATCACGGTTTAGAAAAGGTTAGACTAGTCCAGATCCTTTATGAAGGGTTAGATTATCCAACGACGACCATGAGACGATGACATTTTTGAACGAAATTGCCTAAAAAAACCAGCAATGGGAATGTAGTAAGGAACCCCAGAAAAAAATTTACTGATCAGAGGTAATGTCAATAGGCTAGATGGAATTCTTGAATCAGATGCTAAAATTACAGCTATAGCAAAAAGTTTAAAAGATTTAGAGTTGAGTCAATCTAGTTGTGGAATAGAGCCCAAGTTATTTTGGGAAGGACAGACTGTTGAAGAGCAATCCCATGTTCTTTACAATAACACTAGATATGATAACCGTAAGAAGTTTGACCCATATTCAGAAACCTATAACCCTGGTTGGAGAAACCATCCAAACCTTTTTTGGTCTAAGGGCCAAAACCAAGGTCAGTCTAGTAACCCTCAGGTTCCCCAGGTTTTGGTTATACTAAGAATCCTTATGGACCAACACAATTTCAGAATCTAATAGATAAGACG
The DNA here is from genome assembly GCA_023531435.1 of Papaver californicum. Classification (NCBI taxonomy): domain Eukaryota; kingdom Viridiplantae; phylum Streptophyta; class Magnoliopsida; order Ranunculales; family Papaveraceae; genus Papaver; species Papaver californicum. The sequence goes on from JAJJMC010031056.1 coordinate 2,088,724, forward strand.
ATCATGAGTTTAGCAGAGTCTCTCGCCTTATTAACTCAGAATACTATAAATTTTCAGCAGTCAGTCAAGCAAAGTTTACAAGAAAATCAAAAGATTGTTCAGGCTAACAGTCATGCTATTTCCAATTTAGAAACCCAGTTGGTCAAATCGCTGAGTCTTTGAGAGAAAGAGAAAAAAGAAAGTTCTCTAGTCAACCACAACCCAATCCTAGAGGAGTTCATGAAGTATCTTCTGGTGATAAATCATCAAATCAAGTGAATGCAATTAGAACCCTTAGGAATGGTAAAGTGGTATACAACAAGGTAACCTTTCCCGATAGTGAACATGTTATAGTTCACCCTTCTGAGCCTGTAGCTGAAGAGACTGATAAAGTATCTAAAGAGTCCAATGCGGTTCCCGTTGAGCCCGATTTTGTACCCATAGCCCCATTCCCACAGATTCTAGTACCAACTAGGAAGGAATCCAACTTTAATGATATATGGAGATTTTTAAGCAAGTCAACATCAATCTTCCTTTATTAGATGCAATTAGGCAGATTCCTACTTATGCCAAGTTCCTTAAGGATCTTTATACGCGAAAGAGAAAGCTTAGTGTACAGAAAAAAGCCTTTATAACTAGTCATGTGATTTCAATTATCTAGAACAACATAACTCCTAAATACAAAGACCCAGGTCCCCCTATCATTTCTTGCACAATAGGTAACTACCATGTAGAGAAAGCGTTATTTGACTTAGGAGCTAGTGTAAACTTACTTTTGTACCATGTGTACCTCCATATAGGACTTGGTGACTTAAAACCTACCCAGATAACACTTCAGTTAGTTGATAGGTCTGTGAAAATTCCTCGTGGTATTGTCGAGGATGTTCTTATTGAGGTCGATAGGTTTATTTATCATGTGGATTTTGTTATCCTAGATAACCAACTTGTTCCTAACCTAGAAAACCAGATACTTGTGATATTAGGCCGCCCGTTTTAGCTACATCTTATGTGATCATTAACTGTCGAAATTGTATAATGAATTTATCTTTCGGTAATATGACTATTGAGATGAATATTTTTAATATTAGTAAGCAACCCTCTGAGATAGATGTCACGTGCATTAAAAGGGTGAACATGATAGGAACATTAGTTAAAGAGTGATTACCAAACATCTTAGCCGAAGATCCATTGGAGAGTTGTCTATCCTATTTTGGATTAGATTTTGACGATGATAGCACTATTGATCAAGTGAATGCTCTGTTAGACTCTACCCTTGTGTTAGATACTAATAGATGGAAAGCTAAGTTCGAACCACTACCAGTTTCTAATTATACCTTAATTCATTCTTTAGAAGAGCGTCCTAAGTTGGACCTCAAACCATTGTCAGATACTCTGAAATATGTGTTTATAGGCCCACCTGAGACTTTGCCTGTAATTGTAGCATCCGACTTGGATAGTGATCAAGAAAGTAGGCTAGTGAGCGTACTTCAAGACAACAAGGAAGCTTTAGGGTGGACCTTAGCAGACATTAAGGGTATAAGTCCTACTATTTGTATGCATCATATTTATTTAGAGGATGATAGTAAACCTTCCAGGGATGATTTTTCAGTGTTTGGTTCATCTTTTGATGAGTGCTTGCATCATTTGACATTAATGTTGACTAGATGTAAGGAAAAGAATTTAGTGCTTAATTGGGAGAAATGTTATTTCATGGTTCGATCAGGAATTGTTTAGGGCATATCGTATCTTTTAAGGGTATAGAGGTAGACAAAGCCAAAGTTGACCTTATTAAGAATTTACAGGTTCCCAAAAACGTAAGAGATATTAGGTCATTCTTAGGGCATGCAGGTTTTTATCGTCGATTCATTAAGGATTTTAGCTTGATTTCAAGACCTCTATGCAATTTGCTTGCAAAAGATGTTAAGTTTGTCTTTGATGATGGTTGTTTAGAGGCTTCGAGAAGCTTAAGACTTTACTCACTACCGCCCCATAGTCCAGGCACCTAACTGGAACCTACCCTTTGAAATCATGTGTGATGCTTCAGATTATGCTATTAGTGTTGTGCTAGGTCAATGAGAAAACAAATTACTTCATGTGATTTACTATGCTAGCAAAACTCTAAATGATGCCCAACTGAACTACACCACCACAGTGAAGGAATTGTTAGCTATTTTTTTTCCTTAGACAAGTTTAGATCTTATCTCTTAGGTTCTAAGGTCATAGTCTTTACTGATCATGCTGCTTTGAAGTATATTTTGTCCAAGAAGGATAATAAACCTAGATTGATTAGATGGATCCTTTTGTTACAAGAATTTCTCTAGAAATTAGAGACAAAAAGGGTGCATAAAATATAGTAGCACACCACTTGTCTAGGCTTTTTTTTTATTCCCCTGATGATTCCCCTTCTGTGAGGGTCAGTTTCTCTGATGAATAACTTTCCCTTATTTCCCGATTACCTTGGTATGCGAATATAGTGAACTATCTTGTTACTGGTCGAATTCCTCAACATTGGGGTAAACAAGATCGTTCTAGGTTTTTAGGCGCGGTTAAGCATCTCTTTTAGGATGATCCTTATCTGTTTAAGTATTTTCCAGACCAGATTATTAGGAGATGTATATCTGAGAGTAACCAGTCCAGTATTATTTCTTTTTGTCATGATTATGCTTGTGGGGGTCATTTTAGTACTAAGAAAACCGCTGCTAAGATATTGCAGTGTGGATTTTACTGGCCTTCGTTGTTTAAAGCCACCCACCGTCATTGTGTTAATTGTGAGCGTTGCCAGAAGTTAGGAACCATTTCCCGTAGAAATATGATACCTTTGAACCCTATTCTAGTTATTGAGGTCTTTGATGTGTGGGACATTGATTTTATGGGTCCTTTTCCTAATTCTTTTGGTTATTTTTATATCCTTGTCGTAGTAGACTATGTGTCTAAGTGGGTTGAGGCGGTTTCATGTAGAACGAATGACCACAAAGTTGTGGTCCAGTTTTTGAATGATAACATATTTGAACATTTTGGTACACCGCGATCTATAATTAGTGATGGAGGGTCACACTTTTGTAATCGACCATTTAGGCTTTTGATGAAGAAATATTGTATTACCCACAAAATAGCTACCCCACATCACCCACAGACTAGTGGTCAGCTAGAGGTTTCCATTAGGGATATTAAACATATCTTAGAGAAAACAGTTAATCATAATCGGAAGGACTGGTCGTTGAGGCTTACCGTACTGCGTTTAAGACCCCCATCGTAATGTCACCTTATCGTCTAGTTTTGGCAATGCATGTCGCCTACCAGTCGAGATAGATCATATAGCATATTGGGCTGAAAAACAACTTAATTTTTCTCTTGACAAGGTAGGAGATCACAGGAGGCTCTAGCTCAATGAGTTAGACGAGATTCACAGAGATGCATACGATAGTGCTAAGGAGTATAAGAACAAAATGAAACTTGTGCATGATAGAAATATTTTAAGAAAATCATTTTCTCCAGGTCAAAAAGTTCTTCTATATGATACCCATTTGTATCTATTCCCTGGGAAGTTACGATCTCGATGGACGGGTCCTTTTATAGTTTACACTGTTTTTCCTCATGGTGCTATTGAGATTGACACACTGGATGGTAGTAGTTCTTCAAAGGTTAACAGTCAGAGATTGAAACTATTTTTAGAGCCATTTCCTGCAGGTGATGTTGAGGAGGTCCCTGCTTACCTTGATTGACCATCAAGGATGTTGTTGTACATTAATAAGTTTTTGTAGGTTTTTATTTTTTTGTTTTATTTTTAGTAAGTCGAGGGCTAGTTTTACCACTTGCAAAGATCGAAACACATCCATACATTGGATGTAAGTTGCAACATTACGCCCACGATAATAGCGGTGGTGTTCAACAAATAAAAAATGAAGCAACCGACCCTCGTGACGCGCCTCTTGTAAAAGACGATCCGTGTCCGTAAAGCGGGAATGGGAGATATTATTCTCACAATCGAAACAATCAAATACAATGCTCAGTACATTAGACATCTGAGTCAACCGAGTAATCTCCACTACCAAACGGGCCCGAGACATATGATAAAGAGGGAAGATAATATATACTAGGCCAGAACAAATGAAAAACAAGAAGAGAATAAAAGATTAAGATTAAAATACTACAATAAAGAACGAAATATATAACAAACACGAGCACATGGTACGACTACACATTCAATACCTGATAGACATATTTATGTGTCTAATTTGTTCTCAATCTTTATAATGTTGGAACTCAATTTTGTACTAATTTTGTGTTTTTATGGATGTGTAGGTGTTTTTGGAAAATAGACATTTGTGGATAAATTGGCTCGAAAAAGAGTGTTAAAGGCACCCGTAAAATTTACCAAAGGCACCCCTACTCTGGATAGGAGCACTCCACCTTCAACATAAAATTTTGGCGGGAAAAACCAGTTGAAAGTTCAATTTACTACGTGATATTCTGTATTGATTTTGGAATAGAGTTTGAGAGATTTTCTCGTACAGTTAGATTGGGATTATTCTGTTTTTTCCAAACAAGGCTGGTAATTAAATTAGATACGTGAACAAGGGAAGATTTCGTCGTATCTTGTCAAAATAAGGGAAGAAAAATAATCTCGGGCTTTTATGTTCGATTCTCTGGTGCTATTTATGGGAACTGTGTGGAAGATTGGGAAGGATATCTTCTCTATTTATTGTGTTCTATTGGAGAGACTGTTGATAGCTCGATTACGCATAGCAGATAAGGAAAGGAGAATAAAATCTTCGTGACTTTGCAGAGAAGAAGAAAAGAAGATATTTAGAATTAACTCGCATGATTGGAGGTTTTGTTGGGTATATAAAGGGTTATGTGGATTCAAAGAAGGGGGTAGAGAGCTCAGGAGACGAAGAGAAGGAAGAAAAATCACTCTTGGGAATTCTTATCTATTGCTGCTGAAGAACACGAAGAACAGAGGCTATAGCAACGGTTTCTTCAACCTCTCAGCCACAGTTTCTTCATCCTATTTGCAACAAATATCTTCAGCTTTGCAACATTTATCTTCAGCCTTGCTTTGTAACAATGAGTTTGTAACGTCTATAAACGTTGCAAACTCGTTGTTTTCTATATTTTTTCTCTTTTTTCATCATTTGTAAACACTTTGAGCCATGAATCATTATTTTGAGCAAGTGATTGATATGAGGAGCTAAACCCCTTTGCTGAGGCGACGGAAGAAGCCATTGTTCCAAGAAAAGTGGTATATTTCTATTTTAATTGATTTTTGCGATTTCTTTTATGATTATTTGCTTTAATTAAAAATTGATTTAAGGATTTTTATTAAATTGTGATTTATTTTGATAGAGCATGTTTAGTCTAGGGTTGTTGATGTTTTATACTTTCGTTTTACAATTGTTACTTTGAAAATCTACTTTTGTAACATATTAGAATCACTTTAAACGTAAAGAATTGCATGAATATTTATTAGATTGAATCACTTTAATTGGTTAATGGTGAAATCCTGAGTCTCAGTGCCTTTTTTTTAACTTGATACCAACTTTGTTTTGAGTTTTCTAGTTTAATAATTAGAATTTGAATCTAAAAGTCAAATCTTCACAAGTTCTGAAAATAACCCATTCTTACCACCATCTATAACCACATCAATACCACATTCAATAAAGCATTAAAGCACCAACAAGCATTAAAAACATTCTAAAGGACATCAAGAGGATTACAGGATTAGTCGTCCTGACTAGCGATCACCGTGCGATAACCCTCTATCTCTCAGTCCAAATCCCTCATCATAAGGACAACTTCATCGTACAACCGAGTAGCTAAATAGCGCCGAGCGACTACTTCATTATGCAAACGATAAACATCCCGGAGAACCCGATCAGAGGCATTGGCATTACGAGCAATTTTGAGTGTCCATTATGTTCCCTAAAAGCAACCTGCATAGCGACACGACGCCTCAGCCTATGGGTCATCAACAACCCCAATTCTTCTTTCAAAACTAGAAGTCGCGCTAATTCATCCTACTTACCAAGCGATGTCACGAGGAAAGGAACGATAGCCATGGTCAAAGTACATTCGTGAAGTGATGAGACGTGATTCAAAGGAAAGAGTCAAAAAAGAGTAAGGGTGTGCATAAGTATGGAAAATGAGAAAGAAAAGAAAGGTTTAAATAGAAGAGGCAACGAATATATTACCGTATGGTCAACAAAGGACAGTTACAGAAACGAAAGCATCCATGAATTACAAATCCCTATAAATAATATAATAAATAATACTATCATAAACTAATCGTCCGACTCTGCCAACATTGCACGACAGATTTCTATTTCCCGATCTCAATCTTTCATCATAAACACAACCTCCTGATACTAAGAGTTGGTAGCACACCGCCTCGCATGAGCCCAAGAAAGCAGCCGATTGACGTCACCCATAATACGAGCATCAGCATGAGCCTTTCGAGCAAGCTTGAACGTTTCATACTGATCCACCCAAGCGGCATCCATGGAAGCCCGATGAGCTAACCTATGGGTCATTAACATCCTTACTTCTTCTTTCACCACCAGGAGTAGCTCGAGTTCTTTATGCACGTCCGAGGTCATGACAGTATCGGCTACTGGAATCATGGTTAAGTTATACCCATGTAGCTCGTGAGCCATCCTTCAAAAAAAAAGGAAGAAAGAGAGAAGAAGAAAGAGGAAAGGAAAGAAAGGATAGAAACAAACACTACGGAAAAAATAAAGGGAACATTGAAATAAAAAACAAACACCACGCACAAGGCAAGGCACGTAAATCCAAGACAGATACAACCACGTATCCAGAAAATTGACAAAGTATTTAATTACAAGATGATCACGAACATTACGACTACAATCATAACAGTGCTAAAAAAAAATCTACATCCCAACAACACGCAGAGCCCGGAGTAGCTTAGCAATACGAGGGATATCTTCATCAAGTTTCCAACGGATCTCAGTAGCTTCTATAAGAGTATGTTCAGCGATATTCAGCTCGTCATTGTCCAATCTATATACACACAACGCCGCTTCATGAGCACTAGCAGCCCAATCACGAATAGTGAACGCATAAGAAATAAGCCCACCTTATACCATCGGTCAGCCACTTCATTACGAGCGGCGTACGCGGCTTCCCATCGCGCTTCAGCATCAACTCTATCGACAATCATGCAATATAGTTTTTGTTCTAAATTATGAATAAGAGCAGCTGCCGCAAGATAAGCCATTAGGAAAACTAAACAAAAATGAGAATAATACGAGTGTTATTTATAAACAATCACCCTACATTACAATAAAATATCTCGAAATTCAAGTACCAACTAATAAATACGCAAAAAAAAAAATATCAAAGGTAAAACAACCACTTAAGATAGTTAAAATGCCATAATAAAAATCATCAAAATCCCAAATCAGTTTCAAAAAGAAAAGAAAAAAGAGGAACCAACCAAATCTAAGATAAGCACAAACATATTACAAACACTCAATACCAAAGAGAACAAACTTAAACCCCCTCAAAAGCGGCCAAATATCGCTTCTTCTGCTCAAGATCTTCACGCACCCATGTCACAGCAGCTTCAGATTCACAAGCCTTCTGCGTAGCTGTTGAAACGTCGGCGAGAAGCTTATTCAGAGCACTCTTCTTTTCTTGAGACACTTTAGTTAGATCCTTTAGGCTTTGCTCTAGCTCAGCGATCTGAGTCGGAAGGGTTGAACGCGGATCAAACTTTCCCTTTACCGTACCCAGCAATTGGGACAGTCATGGAAACTGCAGACTTATGCCATTCTGAATGGAAGATTCCCATTCTTTTAGCTTACCAGTAGTAAGGGGAGCATCATGAACTCGGGAAAGCCCCTTCGAGGCTTCAAGAAAACCCTTATTCATGAAGACTAAAGTCTCCCTATCCTTAATCATACCCTCGTTCACCATATGACCGCTTTGTTCGACGATCATCCTGTAAGTAGCGGCTAAGTCCGAAGGGACCCAAAAATCATGCACTAATCTATAGTTCTCGGTTTCCCCTTCTTCGACGACATTTACAACTGAAGGGTAGCAAAGGAAGGATCTTCCGGTTGGGATAACAAGGAAGCCGCGTCTAAATCTTCTTGTGTAGCTAGGACAGAGTCATTCCCCATAAGCCGTGCACGTTTAACATTGCTTGTGACACTGGAAGCATCTTTTTTAAACGTGGAAACTCGTTTTTTCATAGTCTAAAAAAAAGGGGAGAGAAGGCGGAAAGAGTATAAGATAAATAATAATAACAAACCTCTCTGCTTGTAAGAGGAAATTGATATATGGTCAATACACATCAGCAATTAAAGTCTTATATTTTAATGGTCTTGCACCAAGCTCTCCAGCAACTCTCGATGAACTGAGAAACAAGCACCCCATTGTCCCATCGTCAGGCATCCCAGAGGGCCACATCCAGGCATATGCTCTATGTGTGGACAAGGAAGCTGTCTTAAGTGCTATTAAAGGTTTCCCTAAGGTTACCTCTTACGACAGGGACGACCTCAGGCACAACACTTATTAGATGCCTTAAGTGGACCTGCATCCGCTGTTGCAGAGGAGTTGCTCATCCCCTTAACAGGTGTGGTTAACCTGTGGATTGATGGAAAATGCCCCCCCATGTTGGGTGCATATGTGGCTAGTACTCCTTTGACCCCTCTTCTCAAGCCGGGAGGTGGTATAAGGCCAATAGCTATAGGGACTATTTGGAGGAGGTTGTGCTCCAAACTGGCAGCAACAACAGTTAGTAAGGAATTAGCTCCTTACCTAGGTGATCACCAGTTTGGGGTGGGTGTCCAGTGTGGGGGAGAAGTCATCCTCCACTTAGCTAACAAGCTTCTAGAGATGCAGGGGAGCTGTCAGACCATGAGTATGTTGTTGATAGACTTCAGCAATGCTTTCAACATGTTGGACAGAACAGTGATGCTTCATGAGGTGAGGAGCAAATGCCCAAGCATCTCCAGATGGGTAGAATTTTACTATGCAAATCCAGCAAAATTATACTACCAGGATCACATTCTTCTTTCTGCTCAGGGTGTGCAACAAGGGGATCCCCTTTGACCATTGCTTATTGCACTAACCCTGCATCCCCTCATCTCTCAGATAGCATTTGAGTGCTCCCTTGTGATGAGTTCATGGTACCTAGATGATGGTACAATTGCAGGTGATTCTTTGGAGGTAGCCAAAGCCTTGCAAATCATCCAGAGAGAAGGCAGCAGCAGAGGGCTCTTTCTCAACATCAGCAAGACAAAGCTCTTCTGGCCTGTGGTTGATCCCAGAGTTTTGGAGGAGGGTATCTTCCATGATGACATTAGTAGACCAGCTCAGGGGGGTTAAGCTACTAGGAGGGACAGTCAGCTTAAACTCAAGCTTTTGCAGAGACATTGTGCAGGGAAGAGTGGATAAGACATGTCAGCTTATACAGTCTTTGAAGTCCTTGCAGGACCCACAGAGTGAGCTCTTGTTGTTGAGAAATTGTGTCGGGATCTCTAGACTGTTCTTCACACTGAGAACCACAAATCCTCAAGCCCTCCAGGCTCCAGCTGCTCATTTTGACCAACACCTCATGCAGTTTCTCAGACACATAGTGGTTGGTGATGGGGATGGATTTGGTCCTACTCAGATGCGTCTAGCTACCTTGCCAATGAAGGATGGTGGCCTAGGGTTTTACACCATGGGGGAGCCTGCCACTAAATCTTTCTAGCATCCTGCTTACAAATACAACATCTGCAGAACACCATCCTCAAAACCCACTGCGATGCGGATCAACACCTTAGCTTCCAACAGGCCCAAGCCAGGTTCACACAAGTCTGTGGGCTCCCTCTATCTTGTGCCAACATCCAAGTCGCTGCCCCGCGCCCTATGCACTTTCTGACAGCCCACTAGCTTCAACCTTTCCGAGCGAGACACCATCTTTTGGGAATGCAACAAGTTGAGCCATGCCCAAGACTTTCTTAAGGCTATCCCCATAGCTGGGATTCACCAAGCTATTGGGCCTCGGCAATTCCGGTTTGTCCTTAGTTACAGGCTTGGTTTGGCACAGTTTGAGGAGAGGATCCTTTGTTCTTGTTGTGGGCGTGGTATGGACGTATTTGACGATCATGCACTTCATTGTGCCAGTGAGTGGGCATCAAGTTTAGACATGATTTAGTCAGGGATGTACTATCAGACATGTGCTATAAAGCAGGAGTCTCCTCCCGTAAAAAAGCCAACTTGGGATTCCTCTCGGACAATGAGAACTCCTTGAGGCCGACAGGTATCCTAGTATACAATTGGGAGAATGGCCGAGACGTGTTCCTTGATGTCACAGGAGTGTCCTCGTTCACTGGCGCCAGGGGAGCCGCCTTCACGCCCGGGCAGGCAATCTCAAACGCTACGACTCGTAAAAATAGCAAATACCAACCCAATGCAAAGGCCATGGATATGGGTTCAGTGTGCTAGCGTTCACCACTTTAGGGAATAGGTGAGGACCTTATAGCTATTCTGTCAAGGCTGCAGAACCGCATCGCAAGCCTAGACTACAATTATAAAATAGACAATTCCCTTTTCTTTATACTAGGCATTTCCATATAAAAGGGTGTAGGAGCCCAACTTGTGCCGATGCTTCCCACCACTAATGTGTAATCGGCTTTTCCTATCTAATAAATTTTTTGTTTTTTATTAAAAAATTAAAATAAAATAAAATAATAATAATAATAAATGGGATTTTGGGCGGAAGATGGGGAAGAACAAGCCTTCACAGGGGAGAACTTCTCGACTATAATCCTTGAAAATCCCAGCTCATTCAGGTACGAAGGCATAAGCCACTTCTCCTCTCACTTTTCTTCTCACTAATCCCTTAGTTTTAGGAGCTCACAGTGTACATACACCAACATCTCTAGATTTAGGTTTTAGGTTCAGAGACTTTGAAGAAGTTCAGAGATTTAGGTTCTTTGTCGAGCTTGCTTTTGATTGTACATTTTACGACTCAGAAGATGTTCAGAGACATTGGGTTAGTCTTTTTTCAGTTAAATTCTTTTTTTTCTACCCATTTCTTGGTGAGTTTGGGTTGAACTTTGGGGAAGAACATGCCATCTCAGGTGGGTTTTTCTTGACCCCAATCCGTGAAAGTCTCAGCACTTTCAGCAACTCAGCGTCATTGGGTCAGCCCTCTTTCCAGTATTTCATCATTGCTCGGTACTTTGGGTGAATTTTGGGGAAAAATTAGCCATCACTGGAATGTTTCTCGGCTCCAATCCTTGACAGGATCAGCACATTCAGCAATTCAGAGACATTGGGTTAGTTTCAATATTTTTTTTTCCATCATTTCCTCCATTTTTCGGTGATTTGGGGTGAATTTTGTGGTTGCTGTGAATTTTAGTGAGTCTCAATTTCTGTTTTTGGAATCATTTCCTCCATTGTTCGGTGATTTGGGGTGATTTTAGTGTTTGTTGTGTGTTTTGGTGTCCGTGAAAGTCCCTGCACTTTCAGCCACTTCAGAGACTTTGCATTTCAGCTTATTTCATCATTTCTTCCATTGCTCGGTGTTTTGGGGTGTACTTTGGGGAAAACTAGCCATCTCAGTTGAGAGTCTATCAACTTTCTGCGAAATTCTTAGCTCTTTTAGCAACTCAGAGCCTGTGGGTTCTCCCCTATTCAGTTAATTGCATCTAGCGCTTCCCCCACTCGGTATGCCTAAGACCGGGTCAACTTCCACTCTCCATACAGTTGAAGGTGGTGGGGGTAGTTCACAACAAGATGGATGGTTCCATTGCCCCTTTAGGGACTTTGATGGTTGTACCAATGGAGTAGGTGGGAGGGGGTTGAGTAGGTCAGGCTTCCTTAGACACCTCCACAATAAGCACTTTTCTTCAGAGGAGGCCAAGGCACTTTGCATAGATATAACTGGTTCAGACTCAGGTATATTATGCGCATGGGAGCTTGTTTTGGGCAGTCTTCAGATGTGACTATGCACTATATGCATGAAAATCTATTCCTGGGGGAGGCCTTGCAGGATGCATGAGGGGTGTTTTATATCTAGGCCATACAATGGAATCACTGCTGACTTCTTGGTGTATGGGATGGACAAACCTTCTGCAGTCTCAACAGAGCCATTGGAAGCTGGGAGCTGCATCAACCTTCAGGATTGTCATTGGAGCTTCTCAACCATGCCTTCAAGGCGAACATCACAACTGTTGCTAGCATCCCTACTTCATGTAGGCTAAGTTTTTCCAGAACTCTGAAGGCCACTCTAGATAGAGTTATAGCCAGCTCACATGAGCTTGATGGCTGGATACATCTCCTTCTCCTCCCAGTCTGTACCTTGAGTATATATGCCCCCAAAAGCTCAATGGAGGAAAGGTCAGGCACCAGGAGGAGGTTACAATCCAGCAAGATATCTCAAGTCATTCTCCAATGGAATGATAGTGGTTGCCTCAATTTGGTGCACACCAAACTTGAGCAGTTGAAGCTTCAGAGGAACATACCTAACAAAAGAAGGACTTGTGGCTCCAACCTGTCAGATTGTAAGAAGAAGTTGAGTTATGGCCAGTACACAGCTGCCATCAAAGTCTTATCCTCCAATGGAGTGGCCCCTAACACACAAGACACATTTTTAGAGCTCAGGCAGAAACATCCCAGTGCAGCCCCACCTAGCATTCCAGTTGTTCCCGTGCAGGTTGATGCACTAAGGGTAGATAACAGTGATGTGTTAAGTGCCATTAATTGATTCCCCAAAGTTACATCATGTGGAAGGGATGTCCTCAGGGCACAACACATTCTTGATGCACTTTGTGGCCCTGCCTCAGCTGTAGCAGATGAACTGCTCACCTTCATCACAACAGTAGTCAATCTTTGGCTGGCAGGGAAGTGTCCAATTGAGTTAGGGGAGTACATTGCTAGTGCCCCACTTACTCCTTGCTCAAACCTGGTGGGGGGCTTAGGCCCATAGCTGTAGGGACCATCTGGAGGAGATTATGCTCCAAATTAGCAGCCTCGGCTGTTTGCAAGGACATGGCAGAGTATCTCGGGGATTTCCAGATGGGAGTTGGAGTTCCATGTAACGGGGAAACAATCCTTCATGCTGCCAACAGACTCTTGGAGTTACAAGGTACATCACTCACCAAGTGTATGCTTCTCATAGACTTCAAGAATGTATTTAACTTGGTTGACAGGTCAGCTATGGTTAATGAAGTTAGAGCCAGGTGCCCCAACATCTCAAGGTGGGTTGAGTTTTGCTATGCCCAACCTGCCAAGTTATATTTTAATGATTCCATCCTTCAGTCCGCAACAGGGGTCCAGCAAGGTGACCCTTTGGGACCTTTGCTTTTTTCCGTAACCCTTCATCCCTTCATTTCCAAAATTGCCTTAGAATGCAACTTAGATATGCAGGCATGGTACCTGGATGATGGAACCATAGTTGGTGACACCTTGGAGGTAGTCAGGGCCCTCAACATCATTGAGTCTGAAGGTGGAAAGAGAGGGTTATTCCTCAACATCTCCAAAACAGAGGTTTTCTGGCCACAAACAGACCCCAGAAGCCTGGAGGAGGGGACCTTCCCAGCAGAAATTGGCAGACCCAAGGTTGGGGTGATGTTGCTAGGTGGCCCAGTTAGCTTGGACATCAAATTTTGCAGTGATTTTGAGCAGTGCAGGGTTGAGAAGGCTCTTCAGCTTAAGGAGACCCTGAAGTCCATACAAGATCCGCAATGTGAGCTTCTTCTCCTTCGTAACTGTGCTGGAGTATCCAAGTTATACTTCACTATGGGGACCACTAAGCCTCAAGCCCTCCAGTCACCTACAGCCCATTATGACCAGACGTTACATCAGTTCCTTAGACATTTGGTAACGGGAGATGGGCCCGGGTTCGGTCCTTTACAGCAGCGCGTCGCTACCTTACCAATGAAGGACGGTGGGCTTGGTGTCTATACCATGGAGGACACATCCCATTATTGCTACCTGGCCTCTTACACTCAGACACTCCAGCTACAGAACTTGATCTTAGGATCCCTCCAGACAGCATACGATCATCCCTGTTTCCAACAGGCCTTATCTAAATTTACCCAATTATGTGGGCTTACTTCTTCTTTCGACATCAAGGCGGAATCCCCAAGCCCAATGTGCATATTGGCATCCCATTACTTCGGCGTTGTTAAGAAGAGTATCTCCTCCAGGTTCAACATGTCTGACCGGGACAACATTTTATGGCAATGCACTAAGATGGACCAGGATCAATATTTTCTCAAAGCGATCCCCATATCTGGGCTCAACCAATCAATTGGGCCTCGGCAGTTCCAGGCTGTTTTATCCTACAGACTTGGTATTCCTTTGTTCGTGGAGAACAGCGTACGCTCTTGCTGTGGCAGAGGGATGGATGTTTTTGGTGACCACGCTCTTCACTGTGCCAATGAGGTGGGGCTCAAGTTCAGGCATGACATGGTCCGAAACGTGGTCGCTGACATGTGTTTCCGGGCAGGCGTGTCAGCGCGGAAAGAGGCGCCTCTGGGCTTCTTGGCCAACGATGAGCGTTCCCTACGACCAATCCTTGTATATAATTGGGAGAATGTCCGGGATGTATGCTGTGACGTCACCGGAGTGTCCCCTTTTATAGGTGGGGGGAGAGTCGCCTTTTCACCCGGTCAAGCCATATCGAACGCTATCACCCGGAAACACACCAAATACCTGGCTAAGTGCGAGGCCCACGGATACGGACTTGCCGTGTTGGCCTTCACGACCCTAGGCGAACTAGGAGAGGACACGATAATTTTTGTAAAGAGGTTGCAGAACTGTATAGCTAGCTTTGATTACAACCACAAAATCGGCAACTCTCTTTTCTTCAGATTAGGGTTAGCTATCCAAAAAGGAGTGGGAGCCCATCTAGTGGCTAGGCTTCCTTCTGATTCAGTGTAAATACCTTTTTCTTCTGGTTGCACAACACCTTCTCGATGCACTTGGCGGCCCTGCCTCCGCTGTAACAGATGAACTGCTCACTTCCATCACAGCAGTAGTCAATCTTTGGTTGGCAGGGAAGTGCCCAGGTGAGTTAGGGGATTACATTGGTAGTGCCCCCCTTACCCCCGCTCAAACCTGGTGGGGGGATCAAGCCCATTGCAATAGGGACCATCTGGAGGAGATTGTGCTCCAAACTGGCAGCCTCAGCTGTTTGCAAGGACATGGTAGAATATCTCAGGGATTACCAGCTGGGAGTTGGAGTCCCATGTGGCGGGGAAGCAATCCTTCATGATGCCAACAGACTCTTGGAGTTGCAAGGTACATCGTTCACCAAGTGTATGCTTCTCATAGACTTCAGAAATGCCTTTAACTCGGTCGACAGGTCAGTCATGATAAATGAAGTCAGGGTTAGGTGCCCTAGCATCTCAAAGTGGGTAGAGTTCTGCTATGCTAAACCTGCTAAGTTATTCCATCCTTCAGTCCGCAACTGGGGTCCATCAGGGCGACTCTATTTTCTTCAGACTAGGGTTAGCTATCCAAAAAGGAGTGGGAGCCCAGCTTGTGGCTAGGCTTCTTTCCGGTCCAATGTAATTACCTTTTCATCCAATAAATTTCTCATTCATAATAAAAAAATAAAATAAAAAAATAATAACAATAATAATAAATATATAATGATGATGGTGAAATGTTAAAAGTGAACGAAAATAAATGAGGGAAACCAACCTCGGAAGCTTGGGGATTAGGAGACGACGCGCGAGCAGGAGAAGGCGCGTAATGATCGGAAGGAGGATGAGAAGAACTCGAAGACTACTTCGAACCACTAGCAGAACCCAAGAAAATAACAACAACAAATAATAATGGATTATAAATAAAACAAAGACACAAAGCAAGCATACAATAGAACAACAAAATGGACATCTTAATAGGAAAAACAAAACATATATGCCTTAACACGTGGAAGGAAAAAGACAATAATTACCAGAAGGAAATGGATTTTCGTCAGAAAGCACATGACCCTGAGATGCACCAGGATGAGAATGGGACGAACCACCACGACTAGATGAACCAAACAAGCTGGTAGGCGTCTCCTGAGGTTGACTCTGAGAACGAGTAGTGGTAGCCACCAAAGGGCTAAGAGAAATAATATGCAGAAGAGGAGAAACGACACCGCCTCTAGACAAGTCAACACCTAAACTGTGAATATGATCCACGAAAGAGGAAGAGGTCGGACAGCTCGGGCTTCAGCCTGTAAATGAGACATATGAGGAGAAGCATCGGCCGAGGTAGATCGGGAAATACGCAGAGTCGGTAAAATTCCCGTATCACGCTTAGCTTTCTTACCTTTACGACTAGGTGACCACTCGTGTTCAGGAATGTTAAGATATTTCTCCACTATAAAGGAGCGGGGATTGTACCCAACAGAACTGACGAGATCACCCTGATAACACACAAATTAAAAAAAAAAAAAAAAAAAAGGGGAGAGGGGTCCCTTTCCCTTTTTTCTAAAAAAAAAGGGGGGGGGGGGGGGACTCAGACATGAAAAAATACCTGGTTACAAGAGCCCGGGACTGGCTGAACTGCTTGGACCTTGCTTGACTTTCTTCTCGGTGGAGGATGAGGAACTTGTTCTTTTTTAAGCCTATTTTTCCACAACTCTTGATCATCCGGAGTAGCCCAACTAGTAGTCAAGGGAACCAAGGGATGACCCTTCAAACCAGGCGTAAGGCCCAACTCAAGAGCTATCGATTCATCTAACTTAATACGACCCGACGCATGCATTAATCTAAGATCATTCGATGACAATGTGGGTGGAGGGACCAATTCACGAAAAATAAAATTCAGAGCATGCTTCCGAATTTCTATTTGAAATGAATACCAGTCGAGAGAGACAAAAATCTCTCGCGTCGGAGAAGGCTGAAGGAAAGAAAAATAAATCGCCCGGTCCACCAAACGCGTCTTTCCCATGAACACAAAATGGTCGAAACTAACTTTAATATTGGCTTCCTCATTAGAATACGGATCATCGTGACATAACCAATAGAGAAGAAAAGCTGCTAACTCAGCAAGGAAATTCTTCTCCTCTTGGACGGGGAAGCTGACCTCCCCGTCTACGGGATTGGGAGCCCAGTACTTCACCCATAAAGGGAAAAGAGCGCGTTTATTCTTACGGACCTTGATACCTCGGCTAGAAAGATCCTCATCTCGAGAGGGCCGACCTGATACAGTTGCAGAACCCTTCATAGAATCGGCCATCATCTTTCCACCGATAGGGCGGGTTGCAACTTTCTTTTGTGCTGCCGAAGCAAGGGTAACCTTGGATTTCCCTTAAGCCGATTTGCTCAAATCAGCGATCTTCCCCTTTACAGAGTGAGCATCTTTTACTAAGGAATCATCCTTCCCCCCCGATCGGATTTCCCGAGATCTACCTTTACAACCGATCAAGTAAGCACACAGAGCCCTATCTGAATCATTCATAGCTTCAGAAATAGTCGCCTCTTGATACAAGTGAGAACCATGAATCGAAAATCCCATTAAAGCCATAATATCCTCCAATACAGAAGCCGCCTCACCCCAAGTAAAACAGAAAGTGTGAACCCGAGAAACCCAACACGAATAAAGCCTGACCATGTCACTTTTACATCTGACTACCACACGAGGAAGGGACGTGTCTATAGCATCTTCTATCCCCAAAAAACAGATCACGGCTGAATGATCAAGTTGGAACGGATGTATGCGACCCAAGACTTCCAGAACGCTGATCTATAGTTGGAAGATAATAATCACCACGATGAATAACCATGCGCGGAATCTTGTTGAAGGGGTGAAGGGGAAGCGTGTCTCTCTATGGATACATAAGCCATTTAGAGGACGTAAAAGAGGGTATTAAAGCCGGGTTGGTTAAGCGAGAATCGATATAGTCGTCAGTCGGCGTAACCCGCGTACTATCTGAAAAGAAGGGGGGATGGATAGCGGTGGAAAGCTCTCGGCTACCAAGTACTTCCATGATAGAATATAACTGACCGTCATCCGGAAAAAGGAGAGGCACATCGTCATACTGGCAGCTCGACTCGGACCCCTCTTGAGATTCTGTCTCTCTCGCTTCTTCCTCTTCGTCCGTTGAAGAACGTTGGGGGAAATCGTCTGACATCATGAATGATGAAATATGGATATGCAGTAAAAAAAGGAATAAAGTGGTAAAGAAGAGACTGTAAATATACATATATATATATATATATATAGCAGAGACCGTTCCTTGACTAAAGTGAGATGACCACTTAGAGCAGGGTAATTGAAAAGACGGTGAGGAACGTGTTAAGAAGATAGCCAAGGAAAATTGCTTTAAAAGTGGGTTTTGACTATTGGGTTGTCCAATGGTTAGCCCAATAGTCAGGGGGCTAATGTTAATACCTGAAAAATGACTACCCATGGATAGGGGGAGTCACTCTTACTAGATGGGCTTAAGCTCATCATTGCCTTATGAACTTGAGGGTCAAGCCCAAACGCCTTAGGACATGCCCATGGGGTGTAAGAATCATAGAGGAATAAGAAGGAAAGTTGGAGGCAAGAATGACAAAAGGACAATTTAACAATAATGAAAGATTAAAGGGGGCATGTGTACAAGAATATTAAGGGGGAAGCCTATAAAAGGAAATGAAAGAGTACAAGAAAATGATCTTCTTTTAGGTGGACCAGACGCGTATAGGGAAGGGTGTTAGTCCTTGCTGTGATTAGGATAAGTCTCCCCTTTTGTAAATTTACCCCCAAACAGTGCTCATTCGAGATTTGGGACTCGTGGACCTGAGTGATCAAGGAGCTTCATACATACTTGGCCGAATAATCATTCTGCATCTACAAATATCCCTGAACAGATGGATATCTTTCTGGTTCCACCATCGTGATCTCAACAACACTCTAATACATTGGTATGTTATCTAACTCGGGTTGGCTTTGACCATACCCCATATATCTTAATTCTCATCCTTCTCTGGGTGAACTTTTAGTCCCTTAGATCCTGGTTTAGTCATCCTTTTGTACCTTCAATCTTAGAGGCTTTTTGGATAAAACCTTCTTTTTTTTCGTCTCCCTTCTAAATTTCAACTTAGTTTTTTATAAGCTCAGATACTAGGATAAAACTTTATTTTTTTTGGAAATACCAATAATTGGATTTCACAAATAAACAACAGAATTGAGAAACTATGAAAAGATGAGTGTACTAAATACACCATCAATTTTTTTGCTTTTAACCTAATAAGACAACCCTTGTACAAACTTATAAAGATTAAAGATTAACTAGACAAGGCTTTCTTGGATTTAATTTTTGTTACAACCAAGGAATAGATTAAATGGATTGATCTAAGATATTGATTAACGTACAAGTATAATTACTTTAATTATAAAGCTAAACAATATAATAGCGGAATCAAATAAATAATACAGACACACAAGATTTTATTAACGAGGAAAAATGTTCAAAAAATTTCGGGACCTAGTCCAGTTTTGAATATTCTTATAGTTAAGACGCTACACACTACCCGCAACCTCGTGCACTTGATATTGAATAAACTACCCCTACTTACTCGGTTTCCTCAGTATCCATGCGTCTACAACCAATCTGGTCTACGCACGTGAATCCCTTGATAAAGTCAACTGCCATGAGTTGGTTCACAGCTGTGAAATTTTTCGCAACCCAATCCTTTAGGATGTCTTCCAAACAATATAAGACTAACCTGTTTGGTAATCACTTACTACCAATCACAATACCAAATATATTAAAATGATTTAGTTTAGAGTCAAAATTCTTCCGTTTAGATCCAAGATATTTATAATATATCAGATCTGAAACTTCTTGATTATATCAATCAAGATTGAAGATTACCTTATATCAATCAAGATTGCCGATTACCTAAGTAATCCACTCGATTACAAGACATATGTTTATGATAAATCACAAACAGCTTGTCGATCTATAAGAATTACGTTTATCAAGAATAAACTACTTGTTTGCTCCAGACAATTAATCAAGCAAATAATTACACCAAAATAAAAAAAATCAAAATTTTCAAATCTTCAAAAATAACAACATGTCTACTATCTGATTTTTCTCACATATATGTATATGTAATGTTAGCAAACCAATAATTCTATTAACAAATTCAAAGTTAATTAAATTAACTTATAAATCTATATATTAAATTTAATTAACTAATTTAATCTAACCACTTAAACTTAACTAATCATATGAATTAGTTCTGATTAAATGACGGCAGTTTGGCCATTACTAAAATTATAGGAACAAAGGTTTCTAAATTACTCCAAAATATAACTCTATTTTATTTTATTACCTAGCTCCCAATAAATCTTTATAGCCCCCAAGTTTCTTTCTCGGTGGTGCTTCACTGTTTTCTCTTTTTAGTGTGAGAGAGATGTTTGCAGGAGAAGATGGATTAAAAGGCGACCCAAGGCTTCAAGCTATTTCTGAAGCCATTAGAGTTGTTCCTCACTTCCCGAAACCAGGTCTTAGTATTCGTTTGTTTATCTGATTCTTCTCCTTCAGTTTAGGACTTTTATCAAACACATATGTTTCTATTGATATTGGGTATTTTAAACAGGAATTATGTTTCAAGATATAACAACTCTGCTTCTTGATCCCAAGACATTCAGGGACACTGTTGATATCTTTATTTATCGTTATAGAAACATGCAAATCGCTGTCGTAGCTGGTAATGCCTGCTCCTTTTCTGATTTATTTGTCTGTCAAAGGTAGGGTTTTTGTGTGTCTATATGGAACTTTCATGATTTTTTTTGGGTTTTGTTTGATTTTAAGTGTTTTTGTGTTTTTTAAGGAGTGAAATGTGCCATCCAGAGTGTATGTTTTGTTAAATTTCTGACAATTTATTATTTTGACTACTTTGGATCAATTAGTTATAGTTCCGACTTGAGTGAAAGATATTTCTCATTTAACTCTTGGAGTAATTACTCCGAGGTACTTAAATTGAAGCTTACTGTGAACAGGCTCAAAAGAGGATTCGTAAGATGCAAATTTTCATGCCTCCGTTCATTTCATCCTAGTGGCATTCATCCTAGTGGCATTCATCCTAAAGGGCCCTTGCTAAAAGTGTGGAAATCGGCTGATACTTTATCAATTTTTATATTCAAATGAAAAGTGATACTGATATTTGTGTAATCACTCATATACCTTCCACCAAAACCAAAAACCATCCTTGCCATGCATCACCCTATGGGCTCAATGAGATGCTCATTGATGCCTAGAATTTGTGAGAAGGTCTACAGTGTGCATGGCTCAACATTTCAAAAAGACTACATAAGCATTTATCCCTTTTGTACTTCAAAAAAAAAAAAACATCTGTTTTTTTGATGCTTCAGATGGGGTGTGGACCATGTAGTTTCAGAAACTAGATAGAGCCATTGAAATTTATATGCATAAATCATATTGTAATGGGTTTCCTGTTTAGGTATCTTATGTCCTGACAATGGTTGCTTGGATTATTGATAGTGCCAATGCTGTGATGGTTTTTCCCTCAAAATGGCTTACGTAAAACACAGGGGTGCCTATGAGGAGTCTTCGGGAGTTCTGATGACTATTAAGTAGTCACGCTATGAAATGACTGTCAACACCCTCCTTGATGACTGTCAACACCCTCCTTGTTTAATACATTCGTGTTATTGTATAATTTGTATCCTCATATATATGATTCTGTTTCTTTCTGTGGTTACTATTATTCATCAATTGATGTTCAATTTTATTCTAGGAATTGAAGCAAGAGGATTCATCTTTGGTCCTTCAATTGCCTTGGGCATTGGTGCAAAGTTCGTTCCTCTGCGAAAACCTAGAAAATTGCCAGGTAGTGCAGTTGTTTTGAGTTTAATGTTGAATAATTAATCAGAATTCATTTCGATGAGTTGTTGTTGCATATTTAGCATTTGTATGCTTGTTGATTGAGGTAAAGCTCTTCGTTTAGTGATTAGAATTCATTGTGTTTATCATAAACTACAAAACCTATATTTTTCTATGATAAATAAGATCAGTGTCTGAAAGATTTTGTAAGTAGAAAAAAAGTTGTGCACCTGATATAGGCATCTCTAAAAATCCTACTTGCCAGATAAGTATGCCTAAAAGTCATTTATGGTCAGCAAGAGGTCGGTTTGACTTTATTAGTTGGTGAAAAGTGGGAAAATTGCCCAGTACAATGAGATGTTAGATTTGTGTATGTAGAATTTTTCCGTGAATATTTTCTAAGTCGATCTTTCATTTTACATAATGCAGATGCAACTTTGCTATCTCTTTTGTATTGGACAACCACCCTTGAAACATCTCCTGGGCTCAGAATATAAATATAATGTCGATAAGATTATTTTTTTCCTTTTTTTTTCTTCAAATTAATCCTGCTAAAGCTTTTTCTAACTGGATCAATTTCTTATTGCTTATCTAGTTTGACTAAAATTCGTGTTTTGTCTTTGCTTCTACTGAAGTTTTCCTTTAGCGTTCCACTTGCCTTCCGATGCTATAAAAGTAATCTGGTATTAAAGTCAAAAGACATCTTTGCTAGTTTATTATTACGTTTGCACATGTGGTTCATATGATTGATTCCTCGATACTTTGGACTTGTAGGTGAAGTAGTCTCTGAAGATTATGAGCTTGAATATGGTACTGACAGTCTAGAGATGCATGTTGGGGCTGTTCAACCTAGGGAGAGGGCACTAGTCATTGATGATTTAGTGGCTACTGGTGGAACCCTTTCGGCTGCAGTAAACCTTCTAGGTAAAGGTTTCAGGTCCATGTTACTTCTTTATCTTCTCTAGAGCGTTTCCTACATCCATCTCTATTCACTTATCGTTGATCATGTTCTGGTTGGGCATGGTTATTTATAGAAAGTGTGGGAGCTGAAGTGGTTGAATGTGCATGCGTAATTGGAGTGCCTGAGGTCAAGGTAATGCAGAAGTAAACTATGTAGTGAAAACGTCTATTTTGATATTATGTTTTTCTCATTAATTCCTTCTTTGTTGGTTCATTGTTGTTGATGAGTGCACATATAATCTCTGAGTCACGTATTATAGGATTATAATTACGTCTTCAATGTTGTTATTTTTCTCTATTCTCATAGTTTAAGGCCGTCAGCGGTACCAGTCATTTATTCTGCCCTTTAATGATGTATAATGTTCTCTTATAGGAGGACCTCATTCACTCATATTTTAACACTCTGTATATTGCATTGGCATGGAGTTAAATTTTGAGTTACATGCTCAGATGGTATGATGGAAATTTCTACTACCTACAGACTGGCGTCCCTGGCCCTTACATTATTGTGTAGACTAATTTTTAACACACTATCAATTAGAAATTACATGGGTGACGTGAATGTAAAGATGAAAATTTGAGCTACACCAAGGTTAAGGAGCTGGATTAGGGTCTTTTTCCTGAATCCTTCATGATTCTGCCGCCTTATGATTTGGCTAGCTAAATGGTGCTATATTTAAATTTGGTGCAGAGAAACTGTAGGCTAAAGGAAAGTCAGTGTATATGCTCGTGGAGCCCCGTGAATTGCATTATCGTTCATAAGGTATGGACGAACTAACTGTTACGTAAATGTGAAAATCAAAAGAGGAATTACTTTCTTTGCCTCTTTCTTCTTTTTTGTTCTGTAGCTTCTGTTCTATATGTAGACAAGTGAAAGGATTACAGACAATTTCTTGTAGCAGTTGTTCAAGTAGTAGTAGTGGTAGTAGTGGTGGTGGTGGTGGTGGTAGTGGTAGTGGTAGTGGTAGTAGTAGTCCCGTTAGCCTTTCACTAAATCCTTTCCTTGTAAATTTTCACTTATATTAGGAGTAACTTTGTTATGCAGACAGTGAAAGTGACTCACCTTTGATTTTTCTTTTCTCATGTTATTATATACTAAATTCTTGTTTAGCTTTAAAATGTTAATGTGAGAGGAGGCATATAAGCTTTAAGGTCAAGAAGACAAGAAGGATTTGATCGTGGGAGGTTATTGTTATTAGTATCACCTCAAATCATAGGATTCTATTTAAGGTTTGAAACGTTCTTTTTTCTTCTTTTTTTAATGGAAGAAAGATAAAATATATTTGGTCACTGTTTGAAATGTTCAGATCCACGTACCATATAGGTCCTTTCTCATTCAAACAAATCAAAAAGAAATAGCAATATGGCTTCATATGGTTTCATACGTTAGGTACAATGGAATTATACCAAAGACAGAAATACATTATTTTGATGAAACCACTACATTGTCTTACAAATCTACAATGTTAAAACCAAGAATGAATTAGTCCTAGAAGATTTTGATACAGTACTATATTATATTCTTTTAAAATCAAGAACCAATTAATCCTAACACAACATATTTATAAAGCACTAATTTCTCTTAAAAACTTAAATAAATGAACACGAACGCCATTTTCTGTAGATGCCTACTGCAAAATGATTGATAACCAAAATTTGCTTTTGAATTGATGAATGCGAACGGGCTGTTATCCATTTTTTTGAATTTTTTTAATCAGATTTTAAATTTTAATTCAGATCATACCCACTAACACCTTTAGTGTTTACTTTTTAAAGGCTGTTGTTAGTACAAAGAAGGCTGCTATCAATACAACGACTTTTAAATAATCTTGACGCGTGTGATTAGAAATATTAGGACATAACAAGCGGAAAAAAACTCAAAATGACATGAAAACTCTAACAATAAGTTGAGATCTATGAAAACTCTATTTTTTAAAAGTGATAGAAAAACTTTAAATATTTTAAAATATATAAGTTATAACCATTTTATTTTTTAAGAATACCCAGTCTATCCTTTTATTTTTATTTCTTCTACGTATGAGAATCAAATACTTACCGTCTCTCACACCACCAACACCAGAAGCACCTTCTTCTCCTCGTGCATCGTAACATCAAAATTAAAACCACGACTACTTCCCGATCCTCCACCAATACCATCTCCTTCTCTTCTTCCCCCCACCACCACCGGATGCAACTCCTTCTCCTTCTCTTCATTTTAGTTGTTGTGTAGAACCTAGAGTTTCAAATCGGTTCAAATAGAAGAAGAAAAAGAGGATATTTTTTTTTTCGATTCTACTGTTTTTGATATTAATTTTGAAATCGAGACATTTCAAATTGATAAACCTCGTTCTCTCTTCCTCAATGTTGTTCTTCATGATCGTATTAATGATGATGTTGTTCCAAATAGAGATTTTCTGTGTAGTAATAGTAACTTAAATTTGTATTTGGACGAAGAAGACCAAAGAAATTCCCAAGATCTTAATCGATTTTAAGAGGTAATAATAATAATAGACTCCTAGTTTCACTGTTTAGTTGACTATTAATGTTTTCAAATTCGGAATTAGCTGCTAGGTATAAGATTAGATATGGACACACTTTGGATCCTAAGAAACAACTAAAGTAGGTATAGTATAATGTTTTCAGATTAGGTGTTATTTCTTAGTTCTTACAGACCTTTTCATTTGAATGTACATTTCTGATTTGTGGGTCGTTATAACTATTTTACTATCTTCTCACTTGCAGATGGAGATAGGAATTTATCGAGTTGTTGCTGGTTGGTTTCATGAACGGAGTAAGGGAAATTTTCTTTGTTGTTCATCAATTTGGAAGTTGTTTGAGAAAAATCATTTCTCAACTGAACAAGTGGTTCTTATAAATTAATGGGTATGTGTTATCACACTTCCTGCATATTTGTTTATGTTTGTTATTCTCTTTTAGTGATGTAGGTGAAATAAGGTAAGTGTTCATTTGGGTATGGATGTGTCGTAACATGAATGATGAGTCTTGTAGCAGATGCGGTACTTTGATTTGGTTTTGAAGATTAAAGTATTTGTAAGTGTGCAAATGTCAATTTGCGAATTGGAAATGTAAATAGTGTCGTTTTCCATTATGAACTGATCTTATTATGAACTTATGTCATTGTACTAAATAGTTAAGACTTTCATATGATATGTTGCTGGGTGAGTTTATATGTGCTAGCAGTGCCTTATTCCTTTGGAATATGGTTGAAAATGATTGGCATAAATGTATCTTGTAGTGGTTAGTTAGCATAATTGAATCAACTAATGGACTAGGAGGAATCAAATTAAGTTGTGTACTGGTGTCGCCAAAACCAAGTGATTGTGTAATGCATGTTCTTTGAATTTCTGTGGACTAAGGTTTTAATATTATATGTTCTGTTTTTTATTTTGATTTCTCCGTAATTTGATGTTCATAGGGTTATGTACAGGGTTGCAGTATACAACAACAAGATGCATGGCCGTGAATACAGTGCCACCAAGTCGTTGCAATATGTGTTTGAAGTTCATTCGACATTAACACAAACGGTCGATTTGCAAAGAAGAACATGTTCTTGCAACCGCTGGCGCATCAACGGTTTCCCTTGTGCCTATGATATCCGCCGTATCATGCTGAATGCAGAAGATCCGTATAAGTATGTCGAATTTTACTTTACAGTAAAGTTCTACCGGGAATCCTATGCAAGAGCAATTAATCATTCCCCACAGTTGAAAAGCCTTTGATTGTGTCTCCAAAATATGTTGTTCTTGGTCCTGATGCTCTACCACAATCAGGGATCGTCCAAGGAAGAAGAAGAGAATTCCTAATAAATGTTCAATTCCCAATAAAAAGATGAGAACTTGTGGTGACTGTCATGTTTTGACTGCCATGCCCTACGCGTCAGATTTGAAGTCATTTCGACTACAATTCATCGACTTTCAGTTTCAGTTTTCGTTTAGACTACTATATGTTTTAATCTACATTTTCTAATTTATTCTTTTTTCTACATTTTTTACAGTTAAACATGTTAATTTGCTGCAGGTGTTTCATGTTTGTTTAATTTTAGATTAAGTTTGTCAAAGTTACAGACTTTTATAATTTGTTGGAACCAAAATAGGTTTCATAGTTTGTCACATGCTTCAGTATTTTTTTCATCTCTAATATGATGGAACTTTTTTTGGTTCCATCGTTTTTTTCATCTGGAATAAGATGAAACCAAAAAAATGATAGAACTTTTTTTGGTTTCATTATTTTTGTTTACGTATGTGATATGTTTGTTCAATGCCTAAGGTTTAAGCCTAAGTGTTCAGGACTAAAGGTTTTAGCTTTTCTGCATTATGTTGAAACACTTTTTGGTTTCAACTTTTTTGTTTCTTCAACTGAGATCTTTATAAACATACAAACTAAAATGTTTTTATAAAAGTTCCAAGTATTTTAAACCAAATATATCTAACAATTCCAACCGAACTGAAATCATTACACAAGTACTTTAAACTAAAACTAAAACTATAATTTTTTTAATTGCAAACTAAAACTGTCAACTTTAAATTGCAACTTTGGCCTCATAGTCTGCACCTTTTGTTTTATATGCTCTTCAGAAGAAAAATTTCCTTTCAAGAGGCTCTTCGTGTAATAGCAAACATGAAGACCGCAATAATTCCTGAAATTAACAAAAAAGATCTCTACTTCAAACAAAACAAAAAAGTTGTGAAATGAAGAGAGTGAAGAGAAGATCTCTAAAAACAAGTTCTTTCAAAGCACTTACACATCTTACTGACAACACAAAGGGTGTTCAAAACGAATTATTTCAATTGACTTGTCGACTTTAGTGAGAGCTTTGCAACATGTTTTTTGAATGCTGAAAAAATGGACAAGCAACAAGGGCCTTCATGTGTTGTTCCTTTTTTGTATCAAAGCTTTTATGGCAGGTGCCTCCGCACACAAATGATGCAACGAGCACCTATACGGTTCTTTAACTATTTTTTTCCATGTTGTTAAACCAGAAGTAAACCATAAGCACCAACAGAATTGGTCCCAACTATAAGTGAAAATGATGAAACCAATTTCGGTTCCATCAAAATAGCCATTAAGTAAAAAAAAACACCAACAAAATTGGTCCCAATTATAAGTAAAAATGATGAAACCAATTTCGGTTCCATCAAAATAGTCATTAAGTAAAAAAACACCAACAAAGTTGGTTTCAACCATACGATGAAAATGATGAAACCAATTTCGGTTCCATCAAAATAGCCATTAAGTAAAAAAAACCAACAGAGTTGGTTCAACCATACGGTGAAAATGATGAAACCAATTTCGATTCCATCAAAATAGCCATTAAGTAAAAAAAACACCAACATAGTTGGTTTCAACCATACAGTGAAAATGATGAAACCAAGACTGAACATAATTGTCAAAACATAATTGAACCGTGAATAAATAAGGTGAAGACAAATGTAATTGAAATCTAATTATGAAAACCAGTGATTTCAAAACAAATGAAACCTAAACCTAATTTATGATACAAACAGATGATAAGAGATACAATATAATTATGCAAATTCATTGATGAAACCAAAATTGCGAAACCAAAAATCATTGATGTATGTTGATTTTCAACCATAAATAATCACTGAAGAACAATGAAACTTCGGTTTACCATTTGGAGAATCTTCGACGGTATTCTTAAGATTTTTGTTGATCTTTTCATCTTTCTTTTTCTCTTGTTTTTTCACCATTTTTGATTTTGTTCAGTGATTTGTTTCGATTTTAGGTTAGGTTTCTGTTTATTCAATTTATAAAATTGGTTTCAGATCTGAGATATGTGAAGTAAGAAGAATAGAGAATTGAAATTGAAATTGGTTTCAGATATGATATTTAGATTTTTGAGTGAAGAGAAGAGAAGGTTGAAGAGGGGAAAAATGTCGTTACCAGATGAAAAATGAGAAGAGATAAATGAGAGGCGGTTATTTTTTTCTCTAAAATTACAGAAAGGTAATTTAGACAGTTAATTTTAAATGAATTTTTGTGAACATTTTATTTTATTAGGTATTTTTTGTTATTAGATAGTGACTTTTAGGATTATAACCCACAGACTGATATTAAAATCTAAACATTTCTTTACGGCATACAAAAAGTACTAGTGAAATATTAGATCTTACGGTTAACACGGCGATAACATTACGAGACTCGCTCTTCTCGACTAAGTTGAGATGACTCCACCCCAAAAAATAACAACATTGTTAATACGGGGTACCAACTTATTTGTGGTACACCGATCCAATAATAAAGAGAAATTTTATGTTTGGGTCGTAGGTTTTGGTATGGTAGAGTGTTTGGGTCGTAAATTTGTCCAATGATGTGTTTGGGTCGTAAGACCGTCAGTCAACATGGTCAAACTAACCGACCGTTAGTCCAAAAATTACAAGTTTGCCATTCCGTCAAAGTACCCATTAACAGCCGTTTTTTTGTCAAAAATTCGTCAAAAATTCGGCAAACATTCGGCAAACATTCGGCAAAGATTCCCTGTATCATTTTTCGTCCAAAAAATCGGCGAAAAAAACGTCAAAAATTCGTCAAAAAAACGTCAAAAAATCTCTGCATCATTTGCTTATTACGTTTTTTGTTTTTGTTTTTTTTTTTTTTTTAACAAATTTGTGTTAAATATTTACCATTGCATTCACCACCATAACAAGAAAACTTAACAAAAAACAAATTGGCATCACAACAAAATAAGATTTTTAAGGATTTAAACAGTTATTGCCAATAAAAATACCTCAAACTATATTTTTCAAATTGAATTTCTGTGTGCGGTGGACCTTCTAACCTGATAGTGATAAATTATCAGACGATGATATCAGTGATCTAATTTTAAAACATATTCTTTAATAAATGATTAAATTTTATTTACCCGGAGAAAAATTAAATCAAGTTGAGTAGGGTCAACTAAACCCGTCGGATCACAACTAACAGGCAATTACCTCATAATTATTTTAGTCCCAATTTGGCCACTCTTTTGGATTAATAGGTCAAACAAGTTATGGCGGCCAATTGGCAAGAGGAAAGCTAAAATCAATGAAACCAGTGAGTTTGCTAGGATATCTTAGTTATGCGGAGATACACCTCCATCCGTGTTTAAATCATTAAATTATCCTAAATTTGTTGAAGATCTTATCAAAAATAAATAATAATAAAATTAAGTTGATACTTGATAGTACTTAATAATTCAGAAAAAAAAATGCAGTACAATAACTGAAATATGAATCAAAATAAAATGTAGGCTGTCAGCTGCCATATGATATGAGTTTGACATAATCTGGCTGAAATATTACATAAATAAATTTGAGAATAAGTGCGAAAATGGGGACAACCTAAATGAATAGTAAGTTTCAAGAGGAATAAGATGTTGATGGCTAAGACATGGCCGCGTTAAAAGACGTGACTATCATACATGTGAACACCCAACACGTGCTCTTCTTCTTCTTCTTTCGAAGCATACGTGCACGTTTCTGAGGGGCTCTAATCTACACTACCCATTTGGAGGTGGAGATTGATGATAAATTGGTATTTTGTTCGACTAAATGCATCCAGGCCAAGTTAGTTAGAACATCTAGTCTATAATAAATTAAAGATTATTTTGCTGTGTTGATCCATGACAAAAACCAAATATTAAGAAGAAAAAGAAATGCTTCAGAAAATAAATAAAGAAAAACACTGTTCCTCGTGTAAAGTTAGTAGTCTATTTGGTAACCTAACATATAAATAACCATTAAGATTTAGTTCGGAAGTGAACCAATTTAATGTCCTAGTGTGATGGTCAAAATATAGGCCACCAATTTTGGGCAACGAGCATTAGCCTATTCGAAGCCCCTTTGGTTGTTTTGGTTTAGGTGTTGTGAAGACTAGGGGGAGAGAGACTCTCTGTGAATCGGGAGATTGGAAATCGGTCAACTCAGTTATCTTTACTTCCACACATTTTCCATGAAACTTCGATCAAAAATCTTAACAAAATCATTTTAATCATTAGTTTTATGAACTGTAACACTTAATCAAACTACAGAATGTTTTAGTGAAGTTTTATTTATCAAAATCTTCTCTTTTATTTTTTTTTTAAATTTTTTTTTATTAAGATATTATTTATCTGTTTTTGAGTTTACGATGAGTAACTAGTCTACCTGTTTTTCTTCCCAAATGTGTACACAGATTGAATTCTCCATAATAGCGTTTGCTATGGTTGCAGTTGTGATTCCAACATTTGCTCTGTTTGCTAAGATATTTGTAGAAGCTACTGTGTTTCCTTTGATCATGAAGATTGTTTATTCAAATCATATTCAACACCGAGTTACTCCGAGTCAACTAGAAATTCAATTAAGAAACCGCGTAAATTTAGCCAATTTAAAATTCGAAACTTGTTTCTGTTTCAATATCGGCCACCTCCTAATTATCTGTTGGTCTTTAGCCAGCTGGCTATTTCCATAACTAGAAATTCAAGTCATAAACATAATATATATCCAACCTTAAATAACCGTACCAATATCTGTAAATCAGGAATAGAATACCATAATTCTGGTAACATATATTACTATAAGCATCAACTCTCGGAGGTAAAGACCTCTTCACTTGTTTTCGCAAAAAACAAAGGTATCATGGAAAGTCCAGATACAGACCAAGTTCTGGATTTGGAAGCAAAATTCAAACAAGCAGCTATAGACCTAGGAGATATCTCGGAAACTATTGTTCATCTGTTAGATAATGAAGAAGCTAAAGAAGAATGAGATTGGGATAACTGTTTGATATGTAAAATAATCTTAGAAGGAAAAATGGGGCCAAAAGCAGTAAAAAGTATAACAAATATACTTGGTCTTTCATGCCTCAAGAAGAAATCAAAGTGGTGGAAATAAATGTCAATATCATGATTTTCAAGTTCAAAGATGAAGATACTCTTAACAAAGTTTTTGCAACTAGACCCAGGTGTATCAATGGCAATCTGGTCATACTGCATAGTTATAATGCTGAAGTCATCTAACAAGATCTAGACTGTAATTATCAGTTCTTATGGATTCATCTAAAGAAACTTCTACCTGAGCATATGAATGTAGCCTCAGTTACAAAGATGGGAAAAATCATGGGGAAAGTTATCATCATTGAACCAAAGGATGTTATTCTGGTAGATAATGAAGGGGTCAAAATTTGTGTTTACTTGGATGTCAATGATCCTCTTCGAAGAGGAGTTATGGAAATGACAAATGCAGGCTGTATAGGGTGGATAAGATTCTTCTATGAAAAACAACCACATAAACTTTGTCCCTCCTGCTTCATTATCAACCACTCAAAAGAAGCTTGTGTTGCAGGTACAAAATTCTTTACCAAAGCTTATAAACAGGCTCATTACTTTGGTATGAATACTTCTACTGGAAAGAAAAAACATATATAAGGTAAATCCATAACCAATCTACCAATCACAGATAGTAAGAAGCAATCCAACCATATCCCCTTTGTTCCTCCAAAAGATGGTATAGTCATATACCCCTTCACTGATGCTTCAAACGTTGTAGAAGATAATACTCTGCTGACTAGATTGGGTAAGAGACCTAGAAATTTCTAACCTCAAACATCAAAAGGCATCCTAAATCAAAACCCAATATTCAATCGTATTCACGGAATTCAAATGGAAACATGGGCAACATGAAAAATTACAACAAAGGAGAATTAATCTGGAAACACAAATGGGGAGAACAAGGTACTATACTCATTTCTCTTTTTATTTTCCAATACGTTTTATACATCTTTATTTTGGCATTTATCTCCTTGTTATTCCAATAACTTTTTCTATTATATTGAAATTAATTTTTCTAGTCATTCGTGTTTTCTGGGCAATATGAAGTTCATTTCATGGAATCTATGTAGGTTTGGAAATAAAGATACTAGGAACCATTTCCATATGCTCATTAAATCTCAAGACCCAGATATTATTTTCCTTTCAGAAACAAAAAATCAATAAAAAAGAATGCGTTACTTGCTCTCTAGAAATATCCAAATGTCTTACTTCTTAATCCAATTGGATTATATGGTGGGTTGGTTCTCCTGTGGAAAGATAGAATAAACTTACAACTCGTTAACATGGGTATGAACATGATAAATTATTTGGTTAGAATAGATAGTCAAAATGACATTTCCCTTCTCACTTGTTTGTATGGTGCCATTAATATCACTGATAGAAATAGGCAATGGACTCATCTTAAGGAAATTAGAGAAATCCATAAAAACCCCTGGATCATACTAGGAGACCTAAAATTCATCTTTCATAGCATTGAAAAAGAGGGAGGCAATCTGCCTTCTCAAAATTACCTTGATGCTAACAACCAATTGCTTCATGAAGGTTATCTCACTAGCATGCCTTATATTGGGAATCCTTATACTTGAACCAACATGAGAAATGGGAATGAGCTTATTCTAGTAAGGCTTGATAGAGCTCTTGTTTCTTATGACTGGATTATGGCTTATCATAAAGCTGCTTTTTTACCATTTAACTGTAGTGGGTAGTGATCACTGACCAATTATGTTATTATCCAGTAAAGATGAAAGTACTACTTAGAAACCTTTTAGGGCCAATAAATCTTGGTTTAGAGACTCTGTTGCTCTGAACTCATAAAATCTAAATGAAATTATCATGTAAATGGTTCTGTTGCTTTCCAACTAGATAATGTTTGCAAAACACTAAGTACTTTCTCAAGGACTGGAACTATCATCATTTTGGCAACATTAGTTCCTAGATTGCTAACATTGAATCTCATCTCTCTGTGCTTACTAGAAACAGAAACAACCACAATGATGATAGAGTAAGAGAACTTACTTAAAAGTTAAAATACTGGTATGACATTGAAGAGGACTATTGGAGGCAAAGAGGTAAGGATAATTCTCTTCTTTTTGATGACCGAAATACAACTTATTTTCACCAAAAAGCTAACTTTATGAGACAGGAAACTCAAATTGAGTCTCTTCAAAGTAACTCTGGAATTTGGCTTAATGGTAGAGAAGAGATAGAATGTGAAATTTTGAGATATTTTAGCAGCATGAGTAGGAAAACTTTCCCTCAAAACCCTGATGCTTTTCTTGGAAATGTTAGCAATAGCATAACTGATATTGATAATAATATGCTAATCTCCATGCCTATTGCAGATGAAATTAGAAGGGTAGTATTTGAAATGAAACCTTGGACAACCCCAGGACCTGATGGTTTCCCACATGGTTTTTATCAAATGATGTGGGAAACTGTGGGTAATGATGTAGTGAAAATGTTTCAAGCATTTTTTTCACTCATACCACCTCCTTAAGCAATTGAATCATAATTTCACTACCTTCATACCCAAAACCAATTGTCCTAAGGGTGCTGTGGATTTTAGACCTATTATCCTTTGTAATGTCTCTTATAAAATTATATCCAAACTACTTGTATCTAGGTTGAAGTGTGTCATGAATGAAATCATATTACCTGCTCAGACTGCTTTTATGTCAGGAAGGATTATTCATGACAACATTATCATTGCTCATGAACTAATCCACTCTATGAAGAAAATTAAAGCCAAAGATGGTTCTGTTTCTATCAAACTAGATATGTCAAAAGCTTTTGACAAAGTAGAATGGAGTTTTTTCTAATCTTAAAAAACTTGGTTTTGCTAATGAATTTTGTAGCATGATTGAACAATGGATTACCACCGTGTCTACTTCCATCTTGCTTAATGGTGCACCAGGTAAGGTTTTTTCTCCTCAAAGAGGTTTAAGACAAGGTGATCCATTGTCTCCATACTTGTTTATTCTATGCATGGAATCTCTTTCTAGAGGTTTGATTCAAGCTGAACAAAATAACCTTATTCATGGTTTTAAGGCTACCAAGAATTGTCCTCCTGTTTCTCATTTATTTTTTGCTGATGATTGTCTCGTATTCATCAAAGCTAGAGCTAGAGATGCTAGAAATCTTGCCTTTTTGATAGACAATTTCAGCCAATTTTCAGGCCAAGCTGTCAACTTTGATAAGCCTGCACAGTCCTTTAGCCTCAAGATGCTTGCTAATATGAAAAACAATATCTCTAATAACCTATAAATTAGGAAAATATCTTTACATGAAAAATATCTTGGAGTCCCCCTGCTGCTCCAAAAGATAAAGTATGACTCCTTTCTTCACTTGCTTGAAAACTTCAGGAACATGTTAACTAATTGGAAATCTATTTTCTTAGCTCCACCTGGTAAGACTATCATGAACCAATATGTGCTTGGAACCTTAGCTAGTCACCATATGTGATACATCATTTTTATGTCTGTTTCGTCTCAATTCTTTATATTGATAGTGCTCGATTGTGTACTAATTGTGTTGTTTTAGGTATTTTTGGAAGAATAAACAATTGTGGGAAAATTGGCTCGAAAAAGTGTTAAAGGCACCCAAGGATTGGATAAGGGAACCCCTGTTATAAAAGCACCCATATTTTGGTTCAGGGAACCCACCTCTTTTAATTCAAATTGAAATTTGGCGGGAGAATTTACTTCCCCATCTGTGAAGATTTGCAACCGTGATTTCTTAGGATATTTTGAAGAGTAAAGCAAGGTTATGCTCTTGCCTTATTTTTGTAAGAGTTTATCAAGTGTGAGAGACTCGTTTAAACCAACAAAATCAGAAATAAATCAAAGAATATCTTGGTCGCTCTGTCTCTCAGAAATAATGGAATTAAGGGGAATATTTTATCTCGGAAAACAT
This sequence comes from Papaver californicum, assembly GCA_023531435.1. Classification (NCBI taxonomy): domain Eukaryota; kingdom Viridiplantae; phylum Streptophyta; class Magnoliopsida; order Ranunculales; family Papaveraceae; genus Papaver; species Papaver californicum. Next base: position 2,124,207 of record JAJJMC010031056.1, read on the forward strand.
GGATTTTCTTTCTTGTTTCTTTTGATTTTGTTTCCATGATATCCAAATATTATTCGAACACAAAGTAACAACTAGAAGGAAAATCAGAGTGTTTTGATCGCGGCTTAATGTCCGGAAAGGAAAAAAAAAATCAGGATCGTGTCCTGCCAAGAATATTTTCTTTAAAAAGAGTTATTCGAGGATCTGGAGGAGTTAATAGATGTGGTAATATAAATAAGGGTCGATTAGAACTCAAAAAAATGGGGGTTGGCAAAGCCAGATATGAAGAAATCAAAAATCAGAAAAATATGCTTGTGATGAAGAGGATGAAGAAATAGTTGCTAAAAAAGGTGGAAGCTTCCGTGACCAAAAATTTGAAGATTATGTTGCTAAAGCTTTTAACTTTGCAACATTTATCTTCAATTTGCAACGTTTATCTTTAGTGAAACACCTCCCTTTGTAACAGTGAGTCTGTAACGCCTATAAACGTTGCAAACTCACTGTTTTCTTTATTTACTTTCCTTTTTCATCATTTGTAAACACTTTGAGTCATGAATCATTATTTTGGGAAAGTGATTAATATGAGGAGATAAATCCCTTTGCTGAGGCGATGAAAGAAGTCATTGTTCCAAGAAAAGTGGTATAATTCTATTTTAATTTATTTTTGCAATTTCTTTTATGATTATTTGCTTTGATTAAAAAATTGATTTAAGGATTTTTATTAAGCAGTTGTGATTTCTTTTGATAGAGCATGCTTAGACTAGGGTTTTTGATGTTCTATACTTTCGATTTACAATTGTTACTTTGAAAATCTACTTTTGCAACATATTAGAATCACTTTAAACGTAAAAAACTGCATGAATTTTGATTAGATTGAATCGCATTAATTGGTTAATGGTGAAATCCATAACCTCGGTATTTGTGAATATTACTTTCATCTTTTGTGTATGTTTTCTAGTTTGAAAATTAGTTTATTAAATCTAAAATCAATCTTCACAAGTTCGAGAGTTTGAAACCCATTCTTACCACATCCACAATCCACATCAGTTTTTGGCGCCGCCGACGCGGATTTGTTTTTAGTTTTTTTTTAGGTTAGTTAGTTTAGTTAGATTTTTATTTTTATTTGTTCTATTTTACGTTTTTGGGTATTTTTTCTTTGTATTACAGGTTTTGGATCAAAAAAAATTGGAGCCAAAGATTATATTGATTGATTAAATACTTGGAGTCAAAGATATATCGGAAAGAACGGAAAAAAAAAAAGACAAGATTTTTTTTAGTTAATTTTTTAAATTTTTTATAGGGTTTTTATTTTTCTTTTTAGAGAGTTGTATTAAGAAATTCTTATTATTTTTGTAATTATTTTAGGTATTTTTCTGTTTTTTCTTATTTTTGGACTTTGGACTTTGAACTTTTGGACATTATAATTATCTTTAAACCCTACGGAAGGGTAATTTAAATATAAACTGCAACAGGGAAGGACGAAAATTACGATATTATCTCGGCCCTGGGGTTCGTACACTGACATAGGAGTCGGTGGCCCGAGTCTACTTCAACAGTTCATCGCCCGTCTGGTACGGGAGGTAAAACTCGATCAACCTACGAATCCCCTGTCAGTGGGTTTTCTGTATTCCTTCGTAATGCATATATGTTGAGGACTTGAATACGGAATTTACTTTTCTAGTAAAGGGCAGAAACTGGTCATATAAGATAAGGGTTCGGATTTCATCATCGTATCCTTTGTGCCCGACTTAGGAACATGTAACCTACGCGAACCTAAGCTTAAAATTTGTCAAGAAAAAGACCTATAGGGTAACGAGCTTATTGGAAAGTCTGGAATTTGTATGACCACCCTGATTCCATCTGTATCGGCATATATCAAGATAAATATCTCAAACAACAACCAATTTTCCGAAGCCCTCCTGTCATTCCATCTTCTTCCAGTGCACGATGGAGAAAATTAGCATCGCTTATACCCACCTTCTGATAGACACATTTTTTATGACTAAATTGTTCTCAATTTCATGTTTTGTTGGTACTCAATTTTCTATTAATCATGGGTTTTTATGTCTTTGTAGGTATTTTTGAAAAATAAATATTTTTGGGAAAATTGGCTCAAAAGTTGATAAAGGCACCTGAAAAATTTACTAAGGCACCCGGGAGAATTGATAAAGGTACCCACCAGATTGATTAGGGGCACCCCTTCCCGTTGAATTCAAATGATAAAAAGGCGGGAAAAAATTCTCTATCGAGAGAGAATTATCTAATAAGTTTTGGGAAGGTTTGGGACCGAGTTTTATGGCATTAGAAGGAGTATTTGATATTACAACAATCAAAGGAAGTTGAAACACGTCATTCTGAAGTGTTTGCTGCTGAGAAAAGAGCTAGGGAAGTCGAGTTTGGTCGGAAAAGGGAATTCTTCCATGATTCGGATTTACATGAATCTGAGTTGGTTTTGGATTGTTTCTTTGGGTCCTGATCGACTAGAAGAGGTTTGGGATTGTTTCTTTGGGTCCTGATCGACTAGAAGAGGTTTTTAGGGTTTACTAGACCTATATAACCCAATAGAGAGAAGAAAAACAAAAAAAAAATGAGGGGGGGGGGCGGATGCCCGGCCGAAAAATCTAGGGAAAGAATTTTCTTAGAGATTTCTTGATCTTGTTGGGTATAAAAAGGGTTGTTTGAGTCACAAAAGAGGATAGTGATGTTGGGTCGAGCTCAGAAGGCTAACAAAACGAAAAAAAATCATTACAGGAAATTTTTTGTTGCAGCTGCTGAAGAAGACGAAGAACAGAGATAAGACAACGGTTTCTTCAACCATTCTATCATAGTTTCTTCAACCGTTTTGCAACGTTTATCTTCGTTTTGCAACATTTATCTTCAAGATCCATTGCAACAGTTAATCGGTAACGTCCAGGAAACGTGGCAGATTCTCTGATACATTATTTTTAGCTTCTTTTCATCTTTTTAACACTTTCTGAGTCATGTACCAGTCATTAGAGAGTTTTTTGAGCATGATGACCTAAACCAAACCATTGGAATAATGAAGGAAGCCATATTTCATGAATGGATGGTAACTATTTTTAATTCTTTATTGACTTTTTTCATTGATTTTTAATTGATTTATGATTTTTCTGAATTTGTTGTGATTTTGTTTGATGGTGTATGCCGGGACTTAAGAGCTTTTGATGCGCCATGCTTATGATTTACAATTAATGTTTTAGAAATCTACTTTTGGCAAAGAAACAAAGTCAATAAAAGAGCTATAATTGTTAAAGAATCATTATAGAAATCAATCAGAAGTGATTTTGGTGGAACCTGAGTTCCAGTTCTTCCCAATATTGTTAAAATCTTTTACTTATTTTCTAGTTTAATTCATAATTAGGTTTAAAACGAATCTTCACAAGTCTCAGTGAACGAACACATTTTTACCACTTTCTGGAACGATCAAGTTTTTGGCGCCGCTGCCGAGGACTTGTTTTTAGATTTGTTTTTACTTTTTTTTTAAAGGTTAGTTAGTTTAATTATATTTTTATTTTTATTTGTTCTATTTTATGTTTTTGGATATTTTTCTTTGTATTACAGGTTTTGGGTCAAAATGAAATTGGAGCCAAAAATTAAATTGATTGATTAAAGAATTGGAGTCAAAGATAAATCTAAAAGAACGGAAAAAGAAGACAAATTTATTTTATTTTTTTTAGTTAATTTAATTTTATTTAGTTTTTAGAGTTTTATTTATTTTTATTTTTAGAAAATTGTATTAGGAAATCTTTTATTATTTTTGGACTTTTTATTTGGACTTTGGAAAAAAAAAATTTGAGACTTTTGGACATTATTATTTTGTAAGCTCTACGGAAGGGTATTATTGAATATAAACTGCAACAGGGAAGGACGACAATTACGATATTGTCTCATCCCCTAGGGTTCGTACACTGACATAAGAGTCGGTGTCCTGAGTCGACTTCAACGGTTGATCGCCCGTCTGGAACAGGAGGTAAGACTCTAACCACCCAAGAATCCCCTGCCAGTGGGTTTTCTGGATTCCTTCGTGTGCATATATGTTGAGTACCTGAATACGGATTTACTTTTCTAGTAAAGGGCAAGAACTGGCCATACAAGATAAAGACTCAGATTTCATCACCGTTTCCTTCTTGCCCGCTTTAGGAACACGTACCAAACGCGAACCTAAGCCTTAAAATTTGACTAGAAAGAGAATGATAGGGTAATGAGCTTATAAGAAAAGGATTCAAAAGGACTGTATTGGTTACTCTGTTAGCCTAACTCAAAGTTTAGGAAGACTATTTTAAGTAGATTCGAGCCACCTTGTAACCCAAGGAAACGTTTCCAAAGAGGCAGGGTTATCAAAGATCCTTAGAGCTTATCTTGGTTCTATTCGACTTAATCTAATTCAGATCGTTCTAAGAGATTTGCTAAAATTGTAACTAGTTGCCTTTTGGAAGAATAGAAGCTGGTCTAGAAATAATCTAAGTTGAGCCATCATGCTTTTTGTCTGCTAGATTTAGTAGGTTTGATTTGGTTGAGTCGGTCTTGTTTGTGTTTGTTTAGAACCCCTTCCGGTATGATTTATTTTTGGAGTTTATTTTTATAAATATATTAGGAAGTTTTTGTTAGAAAATATCGAACTGGTATTATGAGGACCAATACAATGAATATCCGACTTAATTTTAAAATAGACATTATCCGTACGATCAACATGGTTTGGATAGTAGTCGAGACCACCACCAACCTTTTGGAGGTTATTGCTCATACCAGGGTGATCCCAATTACTATTCATATACACACCCGTCTTATAAACATGAAAATGAGAAAAATTCGAGTTCTTTGTCTTGGAGGGTGCCCTAAAGCAGATGCAATCTAGTACTTATAATGAACCTATTATGCCTCTAGAAGAATCAAACGAGAAATTGCGATCTAGTACTCCTTATGATCCATTTGTTTCTCTAGAGAATTCCATCAAAGAGTTGACTGAGGATACAAGAAGGTTCATATTAAGTATGGGGGGGACAATTAGTAGTCCAACTCTTTCTCTAGAAGAATCACACGAGCAGTTGCGATCTAGTACTCCTTATGATCCATTTGTTTTTCTAGAATAACCCCTCAAGGAGTTGACTGAGAATACAAAAAGGTTCAGATTAAGTTGGGGGGGGGGGACAATTAGTAGTCCAACTCTTTCTCTAGACGAATCCCTCAAGCAGTTGACTGAGAATACAAATAAATTTGCATTAAATGTGTATGAAAGTCTTGCAAAAAATAATATTGCTCAAAATGATCTTAATTTCCAAAATAGTGCTACCTTTGATAATTATTCACATATTCAAGAGGACGAGGATAGCATTGGTAACACTACTTATTTAGACGAGGTTCAAACATCTTCATATTATTATGATGATGAGGATAGTATTGGTGAAGAACTTGAAATATACAGGCAGAGTGATCAAGAAATTGTCACTCCAATTGTGTTTCATGATGATAATGTTATTTCTGGTTCAAATCCAAATAATTTTAATGATTATTCACCTATTCAAAAGAAAGAGGATTTGACTAGATATATCACTGTTTTAGAGGATGTAGAATTTTCTTATTTTGAAGCCAATAATGGTTTAGAGGAACGAGTTTATCCTGAGACTAGTGACTTAGAGTCTAACGATTCGAAGACAATAGTCTCTGACGAAGATGATAGACTCATAGAGAATTTTGATGTGATAGAGGATGATTTGATTCAGGTTGATAAAATAGTTTCCCCAGTGGATTTTGTTGTCCTAGACACCCAACCTTTTCAGGTCCCAGAGGATCAAATACCAGTGATCTTAGGTCGTCCCTTTTTAGCTACATATAATGTCGTCATCAATTATGGAAACAGAATAATTAATTTTTCTTTTGGTAACATGACTACTGAACTGAATCTATTTAGTATGAGTAGACAACCTTCTTGTGCAATATATGATTTAGAAGAAGTGAACATAATTAGTACTTCAGTTCAGAAATCTTTGTCATACACTTTGTTAGAAGATCCATTAGAAAAATGCCTAGCCCACTTTGGGTTTGATGTTGACGATGATAGTGTTATTAATGAGGTGAATACTTTGTTAGATTATGCACCTTTGATGGACACTTATAATTATATGAAAATCTAAGTTTGAACTTCTACCAGTTTATACGTCTACCTTATTTCCTTCTATAGAGGAAGTTGAGTGCATTCTGACCTTAAGGACCCTAGAATCCAACCAACAGTTTCTAGTCCATTTAAGAGTAATGTCCACCCTAAGTTTGGGGGTACCGATGATTCTTGTGATTTTCAAGTATCCCTGCTTAAAGTCCCTCACTTGGGGATTGGCATTTGCGCCTCTACCATTTTTCAAGATCATCTTCAAACTAGATTCTCTGAGTCTGTTGATGTCCAAAAAGAAGTTCCATTGTTAGAAACCCATCCTATGGTCTCGAAGTAACAGAAAGAAAAGCAACGAATGGAGATGTGGTTTACCTAGAAAATAATACCAAGATTGACTTTGTTTTCCCACCAAAATATTTTCTTCCATATATGAGAACGTTTGAATTTCAAATGTGTCAGTTATTAAGTTTTGAGACTAAACCTAATTACTTTAGGAGATTAGAATCAACACATTTGCTTAAGAATGACCATAATTTTCATAGTAGTCTACTGTGTGGGTCAAATCTGATTGACTTTGAGGATCCATAATTATTCAGGTTATTATTATGTGCCTTAAATTTATTAGTTGAATTTTTACAGACTCTACAACCTGACTCTCCTGATCCTGTCAATGAGGAAATCCATCCTATGAAAATATTTTATCTAGACCCTTTTATAGAGCCTGAACCTGAACCACAACTAGATGTAGTTGTCTTAAACAGAAAACTAGATAAGTGTGTGCTCGGTTTGTTCACTTTCTAGGCCTACTGCAGTTTCCTTCTATTTTAGATAGTATTATTTCATTCAGATGACCCACAGTTGTTCCGACTATTTCTATATGATTTTATGAGGTGACTAATTCTTTCTTAGTCTGGCTGAAGACTTTAAACTTAGCACTTCTTGGGAGGTAACCCATGCTCATGCGAGACGGTAATATCTTTCCTTAACTCCTTTCCTTCGATTGGTAACAATTTCTCCTTGTTCATTCTTTTAATAATTCATCTTTAGAACATTGAGGACAATGTTAAATTTAAGTTTGGGGGTAGGGGAGAAACTTTTAGTGAAATATGAAACTCCAAAGTCTAGAAACTTGTGAACAATCCAGGATGACACTGACCATTCTAGGTAGATGGAAACTTAGCTTTTTTTAAAGAAATTGGTGTGCCAAACTAAATGGTCTATCATAAAAAGATACCTAACTCAGGTGTTAGAAATAACATGATAGTTGTCACAATATCTCGGAGTTTACCTCGACCATATCACCTTCTGTTTTTATTTTTGTAATTTTTTGTGTTTCTCTAAGTGATTTGGTGGGGCACCAATATCGAATTGTTATCGTCGTCAAGATGAAGTATAGTGTTTGAGATCAAGCCCCATTATTGTGTTTTACTTAGATCATTCTTTAAAATAATAATTGAGTATTGACACTTTAATAACAATATGTGTGTGTTCTCACTGTCTCCGTCGCCTAAGCAAGCGTGGAACGCAGGATCCATGAGAACTATCATATAAGATGCCGATAAGGAGCATGCGCTTGGATTCATTTGATCTAATCATGTTGTCAGTACATTTAAAATATTTTCAATAAATCGACCGTTGGGGCCCTTGTATATACCAGCTGAGTCGATATTAGTATAGGGATTAAGATCAAGAGGAGCGTATCTCAATCTGTTAGGATTCATCATGTCACTGACCTTCATACAGATACGGGAAACATAGTCAACATGTGCAAACTTCATCATCTCCATATCCATCTTCTAAATCTTTTCATGTGATTGTACTGTGATAGATTCTGAATATCGTGGTTGAACGACTACCTAAGTAGAGCTTTGTTTTCTTATATATGAATTTTAATATGCTGAGTGAAAACTCGTGTACAGCAATTGGACACATATAGGGTAATGATTCCCATAGACGAAGAATTTAGTATGACAACTAAATAGCTTGTTTAGTGTCTACCCTCAATCATTCACGAGTAGCTAGAGGTTGGAGTAAAGGTTTTGTGGGTACACCTCTTGTAAACCCTCACGAGACTAAAACTTGTCTGATCGGGACACCTATGGGTTTAAAGGCTTGTTGTACATGCTAAGTGCAATCGTGATGCCTGCAAAAATGAGTTAGGATTTTTATTTTCAAGATTAGATTTGCTCGAGGACTAGCAAATAATAATTTTGGGGTATTTGATAGACACATTTTTGTGTCTCTTTTGTCTCAATTCTTTATATTGATAGTACTCGATTGTGTACTAATTATGTTGTTTTAAGTGTTTGTAGGTATTTTTGGAAGAATAAACAATTGTGGAACAATTGGATCGAAAAAATGGTAAAGGCACCCAAGGATTGGATAAGGGAAACCCAGTTATAAAAGCACCCATATTTTGGTTAGGGCACCCACCTCTTTTAGTTCAAATTGAAATTTGGCGGGAGAATTTACTTCTCCATCTGTGAAGATTTGCAACCGTGATTTCTTGGGATATTTTGAAGAGTAAATCAAGGTTATTCTCTTGCCTTATTTGTAAGAGTTTATCAAGTGTGAGAGACTCGTTTAAACCAACAAAATCAGAAATAAATCAAAGAATATCTTGGTCGCTCTGTCTCTCAGAAATAATGGAATTAAGGGGAATATTTTATCTCGGAAAACATGGATTTTCTTTCATGTTTCTTTTGATTTTGTTTCCATGATATCCAAATATTATTCGAACACAAAGTAACAACTAGAAGGAAAATCAGAGTGTTTTGATCGCGGCTTAATGTCCAGAAAGAAAAAAAAAATCAGGATCGTGTCCTGCCAAGAATATTTTCTTTAAAAAGAGTTATTCGAGGATCTGGAGGAGTTAATAGATGAGGTAATATAAATAAGGGTCGATTAGAACTCAAAAAAAGGGGGGTTGGCAGAAGCCAGAGATGAAGAAATCAAAAATCAGAAAAATATGCTTGTGATGAAGAGGATGAAGAAATAGTTGCTAAAAGGTGGAAGCTTCCGTAACCAAAAATTTGAAGATTATGTTGCTAAAGCTTTTAACTTTGCAACATTTATCTTCAATTTGCAACGTTTATCTTCAGTGAAACACCTCCCTTTGTAACAGTGAGTCTGTAACGCCTATAAACGTTGCAAACTCACTGTTTTCTTTATTTATTTTCCTTTTTCATCATTTGTAAACACTTTGAGTCATGAATCATTATTTTGGGAAATTGATTAATATGAGGAGATAAACCCCTTTGCTGAGGCGATGAAAGAAGCCATTGTTCCAAGAAAAGTGGTATATTTCTATTTTAATTTATTTTTGCAATTTCTTTATGATTATTTGCTTTGATTAAAAAATTGATTTAAGGATTTTTATTAAGCAGTTGTGATTTCTTTTTGATAGAGCATGCTTAGCCTAGGGATTTTGATATTCTATACTTTCGATTTACAATTATTACTTTGAAAATCTACTTTTGCAACATATTAGAATCACTTTAAACGTAAAGAATTGCATGAATTTTGATTAGATTGAATCACTTTAATTGGTTAATGGTGAAATCCATAATCTAAATATTTGTGAATATTACTTTCATCTTTTGTGTATATTTTCTAGTTTAAAAATTAGTTTATTAAATCTAAAATCAATTTTCACAAGTTCGAGAGTTTGAAACCCATTCTTACTACATCTACAATCCACATAAATAGGACAGTTTTCCCATGCCAAAAGAACTAACTAGGAAAATGGATAATATCCAAATGAAGTTATGGTGGGGTAAAAAAGATGATGAAAAATGTTGCTACTTAAAAGGCTGGAAGGATATAGCTCTACCTAAGATCACTACTATAATGTCTAACCAAAACATCACTAGTATATCTCATAGACAGCTTCAACACGTCTGGACTTGCCCTGTTAATGGAGTGTTAAACATTATATTTGATGTATCTTACTTAGATAGTGACAATCCTTCTGGTTGGGGACTAATATGCAGGAATTCTGCAGGAGCTAGCTATGGATTGCGAGGTGGAACATCTTCAACAATAGATCCTGAACAAGATGAATCTCAAGCTCTATTGGAAGCTACATTATGGGCAAAGAACAATGGATGGAAAATGATCATTTTGGAAGGTGACTGCTTGACGTGATTGCTGCAGCGAATGGAAGCCAACAAGATGTAAAATGGACAACATTCAATCTCATTTACGATGCAATTTTAATTCTTAACTCATTAGATTATTGGTCATGCACTCATGTACATAAATATGCAAACCATATAGCAGACTCTCTAGCTAAATTTGCAAGATAATATCCCTGTCTGGATACAATTCCTAATACAACGGGACAATAATCATAGTTTTTAATCAATAGATCTTCCTTTCTTATTAAAAAACATTAGCCTATTCAAAGAACATTATTTTTGGTGGGGGATACCAATTTAATAATCGAATGGTCAGGATTTTTTTCGGCATTTATGATTTGTTATAATCCTTTAACAAGTGGGTTATTTTAGGGCTATGAATATAACAAAATAAGATCATAATTAATGAAGCAAAGGATGGTTATCTTGTTCAGATATTTTCACCACTCCACAAGTTAACCTTATTGACTTAGGGGTTGTCCTATCCACAAATTAACCTTGTTGACTTAGGGGTTGTTCAATTAGAGTAACTCCAGTGGGATAGGTATATTGGCTAATTTTCCAAGTATACTTCCACAGTGGAATGAAAAAACCAAGATAATGGATTGGAAAATGATGGGGTTTTCCCATCGCGTCTCAAGTTGAGTCTATCACAGGTTGATTAGACAACGATCGAATCTCAACGGCTCTCATTTCTTTCCTTATAAATTCCAATAATTCCAACTCCAATATCACACCCTTCTCCACTCAAAAACTCTTCTACTTTCACTACAATCTTAATTTTTCCATCTCACACTCTTGATCTCAAATTCTTTTCAAAAAAATTATGAAAAAAATGGTCAGCTGACTCAGCTCTTCACAAACACAAATACTGAATCAGGAAAGGGTTCATGAAAGCCTCGCGGTTTAAGGTTTAATATCATAGAATATAAAGCTATCTTCAAATGATATGTATCATGTACGCTTGATGCTATCAATGGTGTTAATCAAGCACATGCAACACTTTGAGGGAAAAATTTAAAAAAAAAAATAGACGTGGAAACTGGGTATCCGAAAAAACGTGACTTCTCCGGGTTGTCAGGTCATTTTCATATAATCAGCAAAGAAATGAGCGTTTGGGTAGGTATGATGATACAAGTGAATCGCCAAAGAGAAAGTGGTGATGGAGGAGCCGATATAGTAAGTTAGTTGCATTTTAAATTGCTTAATTGATTTTTAAACTTTTATCAAGTTATTGTAATAACTAATTTTTAAATGCTGAAACTGCAAACGCGAAAAACTCGAGAGGCATGAAAACCAAAGAAGGTTCAGGTTTCAAACACGAAGAATGTTTCCAAATCCTCAAAGTCCTAAACTGATTTAACTCCAAACTGTTGAATGAATACCAAGTACCAAAGCAATCCCCTTACGAGAAAAATAATGTTTCTCAAGGGTCTTCGTCTGCTTATTCTTCACCAACCCAATATAGGCATATCTCAGCATGCTGACACTAATCTTAATATTAATAAAAATACATAAATATATGATGGACCAGAAAGGCGGCTCAAGAAGCCACTAAATCTTCAACTTCAGATGTCAACTTTCAAGATTTTTTTGAAAAACAAGAAAAGACTGATATTGGTAAATGGTAGAGCGTAAGAAAATGGCACTTGAAAAAAATATTTTTAATGCTCACACGATAGGAATCTTGGGAATGGACACGTCAAAGATGAATCAGAGACAACCGCGACTCTGGCAAGAAGAAATAAATATCATTAAAATACAAAAGGCAAAACAACGCCCAGACCCAGTTGACGTCGATTTTGATGAGGAGGAAAATGAGGATATAAAAAATTCCATTGTTCCACTGGATTAGTTTATTAGTTTTAAATTTTGGATGTAATAGTTAAGTTTAATTTCGATGTAATCCTTTGTTTTGCATTCAATTTAATCATTTGTTTCAATTTCAATGTTTTTATTTCGATGTAATCCTTTAATTTGAATTTCAAATACAGTGTTGTTTTATCTGCAATTTGATCCTTAATTTCAATTTTAATGTTTGATCCTTAAATTACATAAATCCAATTAAAATAAAAGAAATAAAATGATTGAAATAATAACTAAAAAGTTCAAAAAGTAAAACAAAATCTTGTGAGGGTTTCTTCTTCCAAAATCATCCCACAAACGTGCAGTGAGATCCTCCCTTAGCCTAACATATAATCATCTATGCTCAATTCTCGCTTCTACGATTCTATACTCTCTTGGTTGCACACCGTGTAAGGGTTGAACACCTTTCCTCAAATCTTGGTATGGATAACTTGTCCAACTGGGATCCCATCGAATCTACTCGTACCATATTTTTTGCAAAATGATGCAGATGAGCATAACCATATTAATTTCTATTGGTTAAACGAACGATATGGTCTACAAATTATATGAAAATTCCTCTTTGAAAATCCAAATGCTCGTTCAACATTTTTCCTAACCAACATATGCTTCCCGTTAAAATGTTATTTTGCATGCTCGCCTTGGGATACCTGAGATTAGGCTTGAACTAAAGTTGACCACTGTGGATAAATTCAATCTGCCAGAAAATACTCATTATTATAGTTATTGCCATTGACGGTGAAATTTGAAGCTGAAGCATTTTCATACTTCATCTTTTCAAACAAAGGTGATTTATGCAAAACGTTGATGTCGTTATTTGTACCCTATGGTCAAAAAAAACATGACATATCCAGCAATCATAAGAGGCCACCGCTTCCAAAACAACACTTGGTTTTGTGAAGTGGCTCATATACTGACTTTGTCATGCATAAGGACATCCATGCCACACCAAATGCATGCAATCAAGGCTATGTAGCATTTCGGGAAATCCTCTTTTTGTTTTTCATCTAGTAGTCGGTCGACATCATCTTGTGTTGGTTGTCGTAAAAAACGTGGACCAAAATAGTTTACTACAGTTTTGCAAAACATTTTGAGATTTTTGTATGTTGTTGTTTTTTCCATACGACAATACTCATCACAGGTATCCGCAGGCATACCATAACCTAGAATCTCCTGCAGTGACCTTTTGTTCAGGATTATGTCCTCGTATGTTTTGTGCATCAAATTGATAATCGAACTTAGAGTTTACCAGACAAAAATCTCCAATAACCTGATGGACCAAGTGTTGTGGAATGTGGAAGCGACGTTGAAAATCTTCATCAGAGTACATACTTTTATTAATAAAATAATCACGCATCGTTTGTTGATGCCCTTCCTCTCGATATCTCCACGTCCATCTTCTTGTCAATTCGGCTATTGGTTCTGGATCTCGCAGTATTTTCCATGAGTATAATTGTATCATATGGTTGGTCATCCTTCTATCATCGTCTGAATCTTCATCCATTTCATCAATTTGTTGCACAATTTCTTGAGCTTGTTGGAGCCATATTTCCCATAACATTTGTGCTTCTTCATTTTCCAATTCAGCTGGATCTATAAGTTGAGATCAAGAGTTTGAGATAAAAAGATTAAGATTGAAAGTAAAAAAATATTTGAGTGAAGAAGGTATGATTTTGGAGTTTAAATTTATAGGGAGAGAAATTGTAGTCGTTGGATGAGAACCGTTGAGATCCGAATGTTGGCGACCAAACCTGAGCTACGCGGCCTAGGTTTCCTCGATCAGTTCAGTTTGAGTTTTTAACCAAATTTCCACTGCACAAAACCAAGTTTTCCTATCCACCTGGTTTGACAAACTAGATATACCTATGCCCATTGAAAATGCTCTTAGAAATTGGAGATATTTTAAATTAGAGTTCGTTAAAAGCTAAAAAATTATTTAAAAAACCTTCTACTGCGTTAGTCGTAAATAAAAAGAAGATAATAATTTAAATCTCATGAATCAGCTAGGCAATGGACCAAACAACCTAACCGATTATGGTGTTATATTTCAGAAGTCTTCGGAGTCGCTTAGATTATTTGGTATACCAAGATGATTACTTGTTATTTAAAAATAAAAAAACCCACTTCTGTTATTATGTAGTTCGAAATAACCTAACTAGTTGTAACTATTGTTCTTTATAAATGAAAAAATCAATCAAAATCGGTTGAGTTTTGGAAAACGATCTAACCGATTTTAATTTTGTTTTTGAATTTTACATGCAGTTTCTTATCAAAAATGAATTTAATTATTCAAAAAACAGAAAAATAACGATTAGTTAGCTAGGTTAATAATACATAAAAAAATGCAACTAAATATATAAATGTTATAATAAATTTATGCTGGATGTCCACAACACTTACACTCCTCTTGTACCACTACCTTTATATCTCCTTCTGTAATCCTCACAATCAGGTGTGATAACTTAGATTTAGTACCTTTAGTAATGAACATGCACTTCATTATTCCTTTATTTCTGATGCCATATTTTTAACCTTCTTTTATGTTAGCCTATAAATTTAGGCTTATTTTGTTTTGTAAGATACACGATTTTTTTACTAATAAAAAATTCTTTTTTCTACTCTTTATTTCTTTTGTGCAGTTGTCTACTAATTTAGTATCTGACACCTTATCGGCATGCTCTATCATTGAGCTTTTTTCTTTTCAATGATCTAGTAAGATCAAAATTTCCTAAACTGTCTTTTTAAGGGTCGTCAATTAATCCATGATGATGATAAAAAAAAATTGTGATGAACTTTACATAATAAGGTAAGATATTATATTTCGTTTTTGAAAAGATGAGGGAACCGATTACACCACCAATTCTTTTGTAATAACCTATATGAGACAAACCTTGTATAATTTTATCGATATTATAAAGACTGAAAATTACTTCAACAATGTGATCTTGGGTATAATCTACATTTCATTCAGGGAGTATATTAAAGGGATCGGTCCAAGATGTTTTTAATGTACCAGTGAAATTACTTTAATTATAATATAACAATTATAATGCGGAAAGTACAGTTATGCCAAAGATACAAAATTTTGTTAATGAGGAAAACTGATTGACAGAAAAATCCTGGAACCTAGTCCATTTTTAATACTCTCATAATTAAGCCGCTGCACAAATTCCCACCCGCAACCTCGTGTAGTTGAGACCGAATAAGCTACCCCTAGTTACTCAGTTTCCTAAGTATCCTTAAGCCTACAACCAATCTAGCCAACGCACATGAATCACCTAACATAATCCTTTGTCAAGTGTTGCTCGACCTTCGTAAAGACTTCTGCAATCAATTCCTTTAGAACGTGTTACAAACATCAAGGAATCCAACTATTTTCTAACCCACTCAAATCCAATCACAATACCAAAGATATTAGATGATTAATTCAAAGTCAAGGATTTTTCGTATAGATCTATAATACCATGGTAGACAAGTTAAGTTTGTAAAAAAATAACTTGTCGATTTCACAAGCATTATGCTTTACCAAAGATAAACTATTTGTTTATCCTATGAAATCAAGTCAAGCAGATAACCACAACAAGATCAGAAACAGAAAAGAACTTCAAGTCTTCAAAGTCTTTAATCTTCTTAATCTTCAATAGTAACAGCTGCACTTGATTCCACTAATGATATATCTCACATAATGGTGTATGTTAACATTGAAAAATCAATAGAGAGTGACCTTAGAATAAACAAGAACTTATCTAGAAGATAACTATGATGTTAGTTCAGCAACAATCAATAAACACGAAAGCTAAGTGTGATTCTTAGTTTCCCACCAACGGTACTACTAGAGCTTCTTGATCCTAAAGAATGCTTTAAAATATGTAATGATGCTTTTGTCCAAAACCAAAGTAGACTTACTTATCATTTTATTGAATTAACTACCATACGACAAAGGTGTGTTATGGAGTGAAACTATCTCATTTGTGTTTTTTTTACACTAAGACACTTGAAATTGAGGTGTTGGACATTACTCATGAGTATATCATATAGTTGCAGTAGCTATTAACAAATTTTTTACACTTGCTTGAGAATTCCGGCATGTCAAATTGTCTCAACAAGATAAGTCGTGCATCTCGCACTTACCAAGTCGTTTGCGAAGGCACGCTTAAAACGTGGACGAGTACCTCATATATGCCTCACAAAAAAGGGGAGCCAATCACTTTATATTATGTAGTGCTCTTGAAGAGACTAAAATAGTGCTCGCATAAGACTATCGGAACATGATCCACTTTCTCTAAGTTTATACTTCCTTATTAAAGATAAGGAGATGATAATGCCCCTGAATGGTGCTAGTACCAGTATATTGTGAAACTTTTATTGAAGATGCATGCACTAGAGAAATGTGTGAGTTCATATATGATTTTTGGTTATCTATTTACAATAGTGGTTATGTGCCCCTCTACAAGGAACATCTACATCGTGATTGGTAGGCATATAATTCAAACTAAGTTGGGTTAAAATCTTTTAAAAAATGCAAAAGTCAGATATGTCTCTCAACGTAAAATTATGAAGCCTGAATATTATAGGTTGGTGTGTTTGAGATGAAGCGCGACGAGAGTAATATGCTCGTTATAAGAGCGAGGCGAGGGTTTCCAGCTGAACCCATGATTATTTCACCAAAATTCTGGTATTTTGCTAATGTTGATACAGTTTAGCATGGTAGTCGCTGAAGGACTCGGATTGCATCCGGCTATTACAAGTGATTGGGGACTGTAACGAATCCAGAACGATTCGAGTTTTTTTATTATTATTCAGGCACCCACTGACTTGTGAATTACGTCAAAATTGAAAATAAGTCATTATTTTCCTCTGGATTAGAAATTTTGAACGATCTCTTTATGTTATAAAGTTTTGGTAAATTACTAAAATTTGGATGAATTGGTGATATCATCTTTTAGTTCTTGAAGAATCCTATTATAACTCTAAAGTTCACACTTGAACACAACTTTGAGATCTCGTTAAAAATTGAAACATGTTCCCGATAAAAAATTCGGGAACATGTTAACATAAGACCTATCTGTGTAGACTGGAGTATTTAAATTTGATACTCATGATACTTATTTTATTGTAAAAATTAATATACCATTATTATGATCCTTTAAAGTGTGAGGTGATCTATTTGTTACATACATAGACATATTGTTCTATGGTCCAGAAGTACCAGTACAAGAAGCCTTTTTCATTATTTTTTCTGAAGTTAAAAAGGCAATCTGAAACTGGTGTGCAACGGATGAATGATCTATATGTGAGGTGTGCAATGTTGGTTGTGCACCATGTGCAAGATCTGGTAGCTAATCCTCTATATACTGTTATAATAAAGCAGTTTTCTGAATGTGATATAATATTTGTATCACCAGCCGTTTTGAGAAAGTTTTACTTCGGGGGCGGGGGTGGTTATTTTGCAGGATTTAAGTTGGACTTAAACGTATTGTAGTCTTTTTCCTTAGTCAATGTTTTGTCTCATTGGGTTTTCCTTGTCAAATTTTTAATGAGGCATGTGAGTCCAGTGTCATCCGAAATTTGAAATGTTGTACTATTTTTCTTTTTTTCTTGGTTTTTGTCCCTCCGGGGTTTTTCTGACAAGGTTTTAACAAGGCAACATAAGCGTGTTTAACTACATTTTTAACCTGTTTATTATTATACTTTTTTTTCCTTGATATCAGGTTTTTTCCTTTTGGGTTTTCCTGACAGGTTTTAATGAGGCAACTAGCTTATAAAAGTTATAAACAGAATTGCTTGAAGATGAGATATTCAAAGACGTTATTTGACGACCAACATATAACTTGTGTTCAACAAAGATGACTTGTATATGGTTTCTACTCGAAGACAACATTAAGTGACTAGTTTTACAGTGCATACTGGGGGAGTTTATCATCAAAGGAAGAAACAAAATCATTTACTGAGTCAATCAACTGTGCAATGAATTCTGGATAAATGTTTATGTGAACTGACCTTTTGTCCGTTTGGGCTTTTCTACCAAGGTTTTAATAAGATAGTGAACATCGAATGCAACACTACTCTATATGATTTGTACTCCTTTTCCTTTTATATAGGTTTTATCCTTTTGGGTTTTGCTGATAAGGTTTTAACAGAACAATAGTAATAGTGTGGTTCTATCCAAGGGAGAGTGTTATTAGATAAGTTTGTGCGGATACCCAGCACCACCACCTTTACATCTCCTTATTTATCCTTTTACATTCTTCACTACTTTGTAACCCCCACAACTAGTGTGATATGTACCTTAGGTTTAATACCTTTAGTAATGAACATGCACTCCATTAATTACTCCTTTATTACTAATGCCATCTTTACTATCTTCTCTTATGTTAGTTTATAAATTGAGGTTGATTCTCTTCGTAAGATACCCGATTTTTTAACTAATTAATCTTTTTTTCTTCTTCCCCTTCTCTGTGCAATTTTCTATCTCCTAGTTTAGCTAACAATAAATAAATTAATATAGTGATAGGGGTTAATTGGATAATATTTGCACAACGGGTAAGTTACTCTTTTCCATGCCTCTGTGATATCCCTTATCCCATTATCCTGGATGAGAATAAACCTGCAAACTGAAACACTAAAATATCGACATTTAAAATTATAAAAACTCATTTTATAAGATACTACATTTGTTTCAGCAAAAGTGTTAGTATCACCTTTTTATTTTGACTTTTTTTAAACTAAAAAAAAAAAGTAGTAACACTTTTGTTAAAACGGATATAATATTACACAAGTGGATGGATGACGACCCAAGTCAGAGGGTTCCCCTTAATCTCTGTAACTTTTAAAAATTGAATTATGTTTGAATTTTGAATTCCAATGAACATTTGAGTAGACACCCAAGACACCCGTTAGACTTCAATATGGATATCTCATTTCCTATAAATCCTGGGATTGAGTGTTATCAACAATAATCGGAAATAATAGGCTTTTTCTGCTCTCAATTTCTTGTTCACTTGAGTCTAGGGATTTATTATATCCTGAGGTTAATAATTCAATTTCGGTTATTCAAATTGAATTCAGAAGAGTCGAACTATAGTCTAAAAGAATCGATAGAAATTTTGAAGTCAGCATTGCAACAATTTGTATTCTATTATGTCAGCTTATCAATTCAAACACCATCTTCTAACATATACTTGAAATTGAAACAGTTGTCTCAATAACATTACAGTCTGAAGATTCTACCCTACCGTTTGGAACCTTCCGATAGATAAGAGCTCGAGGAAAAGTACTTATATTAGATAACTCTGACCATAATGATAGAATGAAAAAGGTGTTTAGGACCCTTCCCAGAGAAGAAGGCGATTAAAACTTTCAGTTAACATGCCATCTGACTTGCATTATGTATCACATGTCCATTTTCTTTTCCCTTCTTTTCCAAAGTGAAACCAATCATTGTTTCAGGAGTTCTATTATTTTAACTACCATTCTAACATCGCAACTCCAAAATTGACTAGCTAGCTAGTTAAAACGTAAATCTATTGTTTTCTTTTTCATGTTTTAGCTGAGTGATCAGTCAAAAAAACATAAGAGTTAGATGCATATAATACTTCCAACTTGTGAAACTCGCCTTTATTTTATACACGTTTTTTTGGAAGCAATCATAGAGGAAATGATCAAGAAACTAATATTGGTTTAGATTTTCTATTATATGTGGGGACAAAAATGCCTTTATCTTTGTGGTCTAAGTCTATAAATTATGTCTCTCTCAATACCTTTCTCTCTACCTAAACTTGCTGCAAAGCACACAAACTTATTCTTAGCTTTTGCAATCCACTTGGTTTTTATTATTCTTTCTTCTCCTCTTCACAATATTTTTCTTTCTGAGATATCATATTTTGATCATCATCATCATCAGATATGTGTCTCACTGAGGTTTTTGGTAAATGTTTGGGTCTAAAAGAAGATGAAAGAGATAATGACGATCCAAACAAGAAAACAATCAAAGTTAAAGGAAGAGTTGTTTTGATGAAGAAAAATATTCTGGATTTGACTGATTATGGTGCTTCTATACTTGATCGTGTTCATGAGTTATGTGGTAAAGGTGTTTGTTTACAGCTAATCAGTTCCGATAATGCTGACCCAGGTAATAATCATCATACTAATTAAAACGTAATTAGAAAAGATTCTAGGTCAAATTCCTTCTTGTTACAAATATGAACCACTTTTACCTCCGCATACATGCACTTAGGATGATTAATCTTGACTCTTGAGGCAAGTGACTATGCATTAGGATATTACGGTCCTGGGGGTGATCATATCTTGCAATTTAAGGTCCAAACTGCATGCAACACGCGGGGTTTGGTTGTGTAACACAGCTTTAGGCCATAAGAGAACATAAAAATTCATTACCAGTTGGAAAGTGGTTTATTTTGATCCACCGCCATAATGGAGTTTTTGTAGTTGTTGGTAAGTTTTGTTTTGGGTAATGTCGGGAGTGGATTTGATACCCTTTTATCTTTTAATCAGAATAATAAAAAAAAAAGGTGTATTGTCCAAATATTTTTAAAATATGATTTTAATGGACATCTAAACATTAGAAATAGATGAAATAGATACCAAAATATCCTAGACGTGCTTCATCTTTATGATTTTCCTCTTTTTAATCCTTTCTGTCTCCAATTTAAAATTAAATCACAAGAAATCATAATTTTTAAAATATATATTCAATTTTAATAAAACTTATATTTTTAGAAAGTGTTTTAAATTATCTACAAAACAAGATCTAGTGTTGCTAGTAAATTCAAAAAAAATAGCTATGATGAAACTTACAAACACCACCCTCATCTTGAACATAAAAATAAACAAATATCTAAATATACGGGATGAAGCCAGATACATCCTAAAGAAAACATGTTTGTTTGTCAGAATATGCAACGAAACCAGATACATCCTGAAGAAAAAAAAATTGTCATAATATGCAAGATAAAACTAGTTCATCCGGGTTTAAATTAAGATAAAGCTGGTTTCATCTAGATTTAATATGTACATATCTGTGAAACGTCCATATGAATCTATAAAATATCCCATATAAATCTTTATAATGTAAAAGGAATATCAATCTCTTGGAACATCACATGCACTCTCATGTGACATTTTAGCAGCATGCATCCTGTTTCAACTGTTTAACATGGCTTAATATCCACTTAGTCTAATAAGCATTTGTAGTCTAATGACTTAATGTCCACTTAGTCTAATGGCTTAATGTCCACTTAGTCTAATGAGAAAGTGTTTAACATGCACTCTCATGATACACATGATACAAACATGTGTAGTGTTATCGATTTATCATGTTGTTCTATGCATGATAGTAAAACACGTTGGAACAACACTTGTTATACTAGTGGTAATCTATCAACAACTAAGGGATACAGTTGCATAAATGAACAGCCATATCACCGATCTATTCCACTCATGTTATTATATTGAACAACAACCGATTTGTATAGACTATATATAGACGATAGTTACCACTTTTTTAAGTAACCCTTTTCTTCTTCACTTCCTCATCTTTGGTGACGTTGAAGATCCACGATAATTTGTTTTATTTGTAAAAAAAATAGAGTAAATTTCGCTAACAACGATTATGGTTCACAGTATAGTCGGTATACATAATTGCACGATGAAATTGTTCCAGGTAAGTCAATAGCATACTGGTTGGATACTAATATAAAAATAAACAAACAAATAAATAAGGATATTTTAGTAAACTAATATAAAAATTAATTATATAATTTGGGCAGAATATCCAATTTTAGATATTAGAATAGTATATGAAAGACTCTTAGATATTAAAAAAGTATCTAATTTTATTTGTCTTTTAGACCTATAAATATGATTTTAGGGATTATACAACCGATTTATTGTACAAAAAAAAAATGAAGAGAAAAAAAACTTTTTGAAGCATTTATTTAGTGCGTCTAACCTGCCAAGCATAACTTTAGTCATGTCAAACTAGACATCATATGGGCAACCATGTCCAACCAATAGCTAGTAGCTACACCTGTTTCAGCTACCACATGGCTATTTTATCTGGGAACATATGAATAGTTTTAAGATTCTGATCATCACCCATTGCTCCCTCTCTCTCCCAAGTTACTATACTTATTTATTTTTGTGTAAATTTAACCTTTTTTTTAAACTAATGGTGTTATTAAATTTCATATAAGAAGTGTAATAGCTTGTTGGGTACCATTTAACAAGTTATTTTTTTATTTTTAAAAATAAAATAAATCAAAAATTAATTTAGATATATAATTTTAAAATAATTTTTAAATTTTAAAAGATAATTTTATATAAAATGAAATGTTTGATTTTGATTTCAAGTGTTTGTGCTTCTAATATTCAACATCCTATAAATAATTTAATGGTGGTGTTGATATAATTATGTAGGTCCTTCGAACTTTTTTTTATTTTAATTTGAGAGATACGCAACTTATTTTAAGTCTTTATTAGAGATATATCAGTAATTTTTTTTAAGTTTTTGTTAGAATGTCACACCAAAGAATTTTTTTTATTAAATTATGTTTCCGCTAGAGTATAATTTTTCAAAAGTCAAACAAGTCTAGGATATTCAAATAAACCAAGTTTCACGAATATGGCAATATTAAGATGTCTTTCACATTCTTTAACTGTAGGCTTCTTGGCTTTAGTCAAATTTACTGTATTGTCAATTTTTGACGATTGTTACTTGTTAGTTCCCTAATGTATCATTGTGCAGATAATGAGATGCGAGGGAAAGTTGGGAAAGAAGCTTATTTGGAAGACTGGGTGAAAAAGATAACATCATTGACGGCTGGATTATCAGAATTTGATGTTACATTTGAATGGGATGAATCCATTGGGACTCCCGGTGCTTTTCTCATCAAGAATTTTCATCATAGCGAATTTTTTCTCAAAACCTTAATCCTGGAAGATGTGCCGGGGAGTAGTGGTTCTATTCATTTTGTTTGTAACTCTTGGGTTTACCCTTCTAAACATTACAAACAAACTCGGATTTTCTTTTCCAACCAGGTACCTTGAATTTTTCAAGTTCGAAGAATTTGCCTTAAAAAATGAGTTTATATTTGTTCCTAATTTAACGTATGGATTGCGATTAATGCAGAGCTATCTGACAAATAAGACACCAGAACCTTTACGTAAATACAGGGAAGATGAGCTCAAAATTCTTAGAGGAGAAGAACATCCATCCGGTGAACTTCAGGCATGGGATCGAGTTTACGACTACGCATTGTACAATGATTTGGGAACTAATCGTCCAATTCTCGGAAACTCACCCGAGTTGCCTTACCCTCGGAGAGGAAGGACTGGACGAAAACCAGCAAAAAAAGGTTTCACATTTCTTGCATAAACCCGTTTTGTTTCTAATTCGTAGATTTTAGTTAATGTTAAAGTGAATCCTGTAATTGTTATCAATGATTACCCTTTCATTGATTTAATTACAGATCCTAACTACGAAACTCGAATGTTCCTACTGAACCTAAACATTTATGTTCCAAGAGATGAAAAGTTTAGTCAGTTGAAGTTCTCAGATTTTATGGCCTATGCGGTGAAGGCATTGGGTCAGGTCATTCGCCCAGAAATAAAAGCAATCTTCGATAAAACACCTAATGAATTTGATAGCTTTGACGATGTGCTACATCTTTACCAAGGCTACCAAGGCCGGCCTGAAAATTCTAATTTATCGAGTTCAGGTTGTGGAATCAACTTGCAGTTGATCAAAGAAATATTTCGTTCTGATGGTGCAGAACCCCTGAAATTCCCAAAGCCTCAAGTGATCCAAGGTATTTATATGTGTGAATTCATTTTGTTTATCCATTTGCAGTCAAAGCTAATTTTTCAAGCTGACTCAATGGTTTGCTTACAGCGGATGAATTTGCTTGGAGGACGGACGAAGAATTCGGACGTGAAATGCTTGCAGGAGTTAACCCTGTTTCTATTCGCCTTCTCAATGTATATACAAATCTAAACGCAATCATTATTTCGATAAACTGCAGATAATTACATCTGGCATTAATGGTGGCTTTTATTTAAATAATGATCTACAGAAGTTTCCACCAACTAGTAAACTTGATCCTGCACTGTATGGAGACCACACCAGTTCAATAACCAAAGGACACATCGAGAAGAACTTAAATGGGATGACAGTTAATATGGTATTAGCACTAACAAAGCTTTTTCTATGTCAGCCATTCTCTAGATTTATAGCTTACCAAGGATCACTTTATATTGAGGAAATTGATCTTGAATTTATTTATTTTCTTTTTGTTAATGCAATGTTTTAATTTGTATAGGCGTTAGAGAACAATAAGTTGTTCATATTAGATCATCATGACGAACTGATCCCATACTTAAATCGGATAAATACAACGGGGACGAAAACATATGCTACCAGAACACTCCTCTTACTGCAAGAGGATGGGACCTTAAAACCTTTGGCTATAGAGCTAAGTGTAGTGCATCCTGATGGGGAGATCCATGGTGCTGTTAATGAAGTCTACACGCCAGTTCAAGAAGGTGTCGAGGGTTCAATCTGGCAGCTGGCCAAAGCTTATGCGGCTGTGAATGACTCTGGTGTCCATCAACTCATCAGTCATTGGTACTATTATTCGGTTCACGAAACTGCTTGTTAATTTTCAACACCTGGATTCATAATAGATAATGATTGCTAGTTTGACTGGATTCTTTTTGCAGGTTGTATACGCATGCTGTGATTGAGCCATTCATAATTGCTAGTAATAGACAATTAAGTGCTCTCCACCCAATCCATAAGCTTCTGCAACCTCATTATCGAGATACTATGAATATCAACGCTTTGGCTCGTCATATTCTCATTAACGCGGATGGTTTTGTTGAGAGAACTGTTTTTCCATCAAAATTTGCCATGGAGATGTCAGCCACGATTTATAAAGGATGGAATTTCACAGAACAAGCACTCCCACAAAATCTTCTTAAGAGGTAGCTACTTATTATATATAGCTTCTATAAGTCATGCTTGCTAACACGCAATTCCATGTTCGGCTCATGGATTCCTGATGTATACTTTGTTTTTCTCTCTATAACTTAATAATCTCTTGATTCTTTCAGAGGCATTGCAGTTCAAGACCCAAGCAAACCACATGGATTACGTTTGTTGATAGAAGACTATCCATTTGCGGTGGATGGGCTTGAGATATGGTCAGCAATTGAGAAATGGGTGTATGAATATTGCTTGTTCTACTATCCAAACGATGACTTGATCCGAGGAGATCCAGAGCTGCAATCATGGTGGGAGGATCTCAGAACCCAAGGCCACGGTGACTTGAAAGATGAACCGTGGTGGCCAAAAATGCAAACCTTGTCAGAGTTAACTCAATCATGCACAACAATCATATGGATAGCTTCAGCTCTCCATGCAGCAGTGAACTTCGGACAATACCCATACGCAGGTTACCTTCCAAACCGTCCAACGATGAGCAGACGATTCATGCCCCAGCCAGGGGAACCTGCATACGATGAACTTGAGAAGAATCCGGATGCAGTTTTCTTGAAAACTATCACTAGTCAGTTACAAACACTTCTTGGAGTATCTCTCATCGAAATTTTGTCGAAACATTCTGCTGATGAGCTATTTCTTGGACAAAGAGACTGCCCTGATTATTGGACAAGAGACAGAACAATAGTTGAAGCATTTAAAAGATTCGGTGAGAAGTTGGTGAAAATTGAGAATAGAATTGTGGAAATGAACAATGAAGAACAATTGAAGAATAGAGTTGGACCTGTAAAAATGCCATATACTTTACTGTGCCCCTATCCTTTGCCGACTGACACTCTTGGACTTACCGGAAGGGGAATACCCAACAGTGTCTCCATATAAAGAGGAACACTCAATTCATTCTATGTGTTTGCATATTCAATTGTTGATTTGTGCAGTGATTTTTTTGGATTTGTTGTTTTTGTTTCTTTATTTGATTGTTTATTTTCAATCTTGTGGTAAATTGAGGGCCATGTTTGTAAAGGTTCTTCGAGGATATTTGACTGTAACCTACATATTCTGATGCAGACGTCAATATTTCACGATGCAGTTGTTAATACGTCTTACTTTCACACTTATGCAAACTATAGAAAAAAGACAAATCACATTGAAGAAACTTATTTCTTTTTATTTATTTCTTTTTGGTTTGTAAATTGAATTTATTAGAGAGGGAAAGGTTCACAAATCATGAACACTAGAACAACCAACACCGACGGCCAAAAGGGGAAGCAGCAAAGAGCCACCCACAAAGGTCCCAGCAAGAAGAACACCTTACAACCACCAGAAAAAACAGCTGCACAAACAAGCCTCCGACTCAGCAGTAGTGGAAAAGTCTCACTGCTAAGTGAAATGCTTACATAACATGTGGAAACCAGTACTCACTATACCAACTCAATTACATCAACCAGATCGACTCCAGATTGGATAGTTCCACCTTTAGGTCTCTTAAATCCAAAATGCTAGATAAACCCCGGATTTCTCTCCTACCTGTTGCA
This sequence comes from Papaver californicum, assembly GCA_023531435.1. Lineage (NCBI taxonomy): Eukaryota > Viridiplantae > Streptophyta > Magnoliopsida > Ranunculales > Papaveraceae > Papaver > Papaver californicum. Next base: position 2,150,871 of record JAJJMC010031056.1, read on the forward strand.
AAAGTACTAATTGGCATTCAGTCCTGAACCCATCATGCCCCAAAGGGTTCACCTCTCAGAATCTAGGGTTTAGATACATGTCACATAGGGGTGTAAAAAGTGGGATAAGAAACCGGGGTATCCTAGCACTGTCACTCTTGAATTAATGTGGATGGATACCTCTTATAACATCTCAGAATTTAGCAGACCTGGGAACTCTATTACGCAATGATGCATAAACCTTCGTGACAGCCAAGAGAGACTTGGACGAGTACAACATGCGAATCAAGTTGAAGCCTGGTGCTGCTGGAAGCCATGCAGTTAGCTCATCAACAAGGATGGCGACACAAGGTCTTTAAAACTGATAACTAACCTAGCTTTGAGCTTAATACAGGTAAACCCACTTACTCTACGTGGACAAGAATACCTTTGTAATCAATCTGAAGTGTACTTCACAATGCATCTAGGTCGATCTTGTGTACACATTCCTAGAGTGTGTAATAAAGCAGAGGATTCACTTGAAAAACAAGTGAAATCTAAATTGCTAGAACAAACATAGTGTGGCTTCATCTACATGGCTTTCTATGTAATCAGTTAGTCTATGTTGTACATTAACTGCAGTAATCAATCGGGTGTTTCCTTGGTCAAAAAAAAGAGAGAGAGAGAGAGAGAGAATAGAATAAAAGATAAATCAAGCAAATGAAATTCATGGGAATTTAACTAAGCCAAAATGGTACACCCATGCTAGGCAGTTCCAGGGGGGAGGGTCTAGGCATTCCACCAGCTGCAGCGTCAAACATGGCACTTAAATTTGCATAAGATGATGTTTAGCTATGGTGTTTTAAATGTCACTAATGACAGCTTATAGTTGCTTATGGTTTTGCTTTCTATTTCTCTACTGTGATGATTGGGGAAACTACATAACCAGGTGAATTTAAAATAGCAATAGATGCAAACTTAAATAAAATCATTGTCTCATAACAGAGAATGCCAGGGACGAAATCAAGCAACTAGGTAAGAATAAATACGATCACCATCTGGCAATAAATCATCAAAGCTAAACTCCAAATTTCAAATTTTTATACTTTGCTGTTTAACAAGTTCAAATAACCAGACGCTAGTTCAGATTCTTATTGCTCCATGTAAATAACATATATAAACTGTTGACAAATACATCATACGAGATGACAGAAGAGGTAAACTCTCCCTCTACACATCTAATCTGTACCTCATGTTTGTACTTTCGATCCTTAGAAGACATCAGGATTGAAACGCCCAGAGATGGAGTTGTTTTGTGTAGCCTGTCTCAGATGTATTGTAAGTGCATAGTTGTTTACCTGACAAATACATGAAACTATGAGATTATTCATCCACACGAATCTATCCAAGTCAGCAGATACAGTTCAGAATATGACCATCCAGGAGGTTGTATTCACCAATTTTGATATGTAACTACTAAAACAAGTTACAATTGGTTTTAGTTTTCAGTCTGCACATTCAAAAAAGCTTGGAGTCCGCATGTTTTTAATGGCGTGTGCGTGCAATAAGCTAGTAAGTCCCTCTTATGCATAAGATCAAGCCCTCATTACAACCCATATTCTAGCATGGTAGGACCATTCTATACACCTGCTCTGTTGGAACTCATGGAGATAATTCAAGTGCTTATCTGGTGACCAATGGCTCTGTAGCTGTGAACTAGATAAAGATAATACGGTTCAGGAGTAGAGCATCTCCAAGAGACTCGATAGAGAGACTAGCTATTCTAAAGTTTAATCTCGGCTTGATCTCCAGGAAACTCTTTACTATGCTCAACCTAGATAAGTGTTGATTTTTTGTCTCTCCACAAGTAGCTAGTCAAAATCAACCCTCTATTTGTTAAAAAAAAAAAGTACTTAAAAAAAAAGGTTAAAACTACTTCTAAATTTGTAGATGACTTCATAAAGGTCACTCTAAATCCTAGCTTTCTATTTCAACTTTCATCCAAAGGTGCTCATACAATAATACTATGAATCTTTTGTGCATTTGAGCTCTACATGATGAGAAAATCCATAAATTCACAAGAGACAGAGAGAAGAGAGGAGTACCTCAAGCGTTCTTAATTGCTCCTGATACTGAGCCACAAGCTGTTTCAACTGCTGCAGCTCTTGGGTCGTGCCATCAAATTCCTTTTGACGCTCATGCTGGATACTTACAGCTCGCTTAAGGATAGTGTTTTCTCGGATCAGAGTTTCCAATTGTTGCTTCAGCAACACATACTCCTAAAAGAAACCGCACCACTTGTTACAAAAGAAAACTTCACAAGTATAGTGCTCCATCAAGCCTATCTATAAGATTACACTATCCAAATATATGAATTTGAGTCAAGGGATCTGCTCCCATAATTATAAGTTGAAGAACACCTTTTGAGAATTTCCTGTTGCCTCCATACTAGCATGGGAGCGTATGGACTTCTCCAAAACCTCCAGCAACCTGGAAGCACGGGCTTTTGCATCATCCACGCTAGATGCACTGGTCATCTCACGCACAAACAGTTCGACCCATTCTGAGCCGTTTTTCGGGAGGCCATCTTGAGGCAATGAATGTTGAGAAGATGCAGCATCTCCAGGAGTGACTTCTAAACATACCAAGAATACATGGCAATTACAAAAGACGTCCAGCAAGTAAAAAGAGAGAGCATTTGAAGACCTTGAAACCACAACACTGTCCATTTCTGAGGGTGACCTACAATGTGGAAAGACGCTACGTCGACAGATGTTGAAAACTTACATGAATTCTTGATTTCATACAATTAACCTGATGCAAACTGAATCAAATGGTTTAAGAACTTATTTACATGTTTCTACTCCTAACAAGTACATGGAATAGAACATGCGAGACAGATTTTTACAACTTCACATTAACCTAACTCTCCCTGCTACCACAACACTTAAAAGGGGATCATGTACTTCATTCAGAATGTATCAACTATAATTCCACAAAATAATAACATAAAATCATTTCCATCGATGATACTTCAATCTCAAAAAAGTTAATTATTTCTGCAAATTTAATTTGATGGATGCAATTGAGACGTGTTATCAAAGAGAAATCACCATAACATCAAATAGAAAGGTATCATGTGGTACTAGAAAGACTAACGATAGAAGCTTTAAATGTATTAATACTCTTTATATTTATCATTTTAAACCGTAAACAGAACTTGGGTAACTTGTTATCTACTTTTAAGATGAAAAAGAAAAGCAATTTTAGACAAGGCAAAAGATAACTGATCTGGACGTTTACCCAAACCAAATTAAACATAACGAAAATAGGTTTAACTTAATTAAATGTCTTCAGGGTGAGACATGTCCACAGAGAAAGGAAGGAATTAAATTTTGCCAAACCAAGATAACATAGAGCAGTAAATACCTTGTGATGTCAAATCGGTCCTTTCAGCAGTAGACCCTGAGTTGATTTCAACAGATCCTAAGCGAAGCTCATTCAAACTCTTGATAGCAGAATCCAAATCATCACCACATTCAAGGAGTGCCCTCTCAAGAAGCTGGGAAAGTTACAGCATGCAAATAGATTTAGCTTGCAACTATAATAATAATCAATAAAACAACAAGCGGCAAGTTTGAAGTGTTAAACCCCTTTCTGTTGATCCAGGTTAGCTCTGAAAGAATGATATAACAAAAAAATTGAATTTTAAGAATCTATAGTACTAAGTAGTGATAATACGGAGATAAGCAATTAAAGAGACATCTGAAACATAAACCATTGAAAAACAAACAACAGATACCAAAGATAATAAGCCATAATCGTTAAACAACTAGGCGTTATCAAATGATAATGAACATAAAGCAATAAGGTTAAAAATACAATGAAGAAAGCAGAACAAACCAAGAAAGCTAGACAAGGCAAAACACATCAGATAACTTGATAATATTTTCTAGCTATAAACATGGAACGAAATGCTCTATGTTAAAATCACCTCAACCAATAAAAAGAGAAATCTAATGAAGGAAAAATAAATACTAACCAAAACCCCTTTGTATATAACTAGCATAACCAAATCATGAGCAATCCGTAAATCAGGTCAATTGAATCGTCGAACAAAGAACAAATCCCATTCACAAAACTTCTTCAAAATTATTCACCCAAAATAACTTAATAAAATGAATCATCAGAAAAATGGAATATAATCTACTGAAATCAAATCATTTCACATTACATCTTCAAACCAAAAAAAAAAAGAAAACCTAGTTCACAATCCTCAATAACGAATCAAACAATTCAACATAATATTTAATAAAAATTGAAACCTATAGTATAGAAACCAATCAAGATAAAGAAATTATACCTCTTTTTCCATACCAGGGAAGATCGATATGAGATGATCAAGTGCAGCAGAATTATGGTTATTATTAATATTATTATCAGAAAGTAAAACAAAGGTTGATGAAGAAGATGAATGAGAAAATGGATTGATATTAGTGGGAGAAAATCGAATTGGAGAAGTAGAAGAACAACGAAGCCTCTTAGAAGATGAAGGAGGAGATGTTGATGATATTTCTTCAAAGAATGATCTTCTCTTTCCACACACAATAGCAGACATGTTGGGTTAGGGGTCTGCTCCCAATTCTGATTTCTCTGCAATTTTTTTCAATTTTTTTTCAATCAATCAATTAATCCTTTGATGATATTCTTTGTTTCTTTTAAAATCAATTTCGGATTACAACTTTTGAATCTCTTCTCCACAACAACAAGTTCTAAATTCGTCTCTGAAACTTATGTCTGAAGCAGGCTGAAAAAGAACCCTTCCGCCTTTCTTTATAAACACAACAACAATAATATGGATGGATGGATATATATAAAAGAAGCCTCGTACAGGGTTTCCATTCCAACAGATGGGTTTTTTATGTGAAGACAAAATAGGATCGCTAGATATAAATTTTAAAAACTCCTTATCTATTATATTTTTATAATAGGGTTAAACTATTCATGTTTAGTTAATATTAATAAAACTACTTAGCTAATAGATTAGACTAATAATAATAGATCTAAAATAATGTCATATTTAATCAAATCTAATCAAATCAGATTTTTCTTCTTTTTGTTTTGGTGGGAAGAAAAAATAGAAGAAAGAAAAGAGAACTTTTTGTAGATTTTTGAAAAAACCTAGATTTTGATTCACTCAACCAAAATGAGTGATTTTAGTGACAAAGTGAAGATTCAATGGCCAAGAGTAGTCAGGTATACCTCTAATTTAAACTCTAGGTCTTTTTATGGCTCAAATTTGATAAATTACGTAAAAAAGTATGATTTTTTTTGTGATTCAGGCAAGATTACTGTTGGGTTTTCTTCTCGAACCCAATCGTACATAATATTTACGTTTAGGTGTTCATCCTAATCTAACCGTAACCGTATTTTCATGGTGGAAAACCCAATCATAACAGTTTTACGGTTGGGTGTTTAGCATCGAACCCAACCGTAAACTTTCATCTTCATCTCTTTTATTCGGATTTACGGTTGGGTTTGGAAATAACCTAAACGTAAATTTTAAAAAAAAAAAAAAACAGTTATGGTTGGGTTCCCAACCGTAAGTTCTTGAGAACTTATATTTACGGTTGGCTAAGAATCGAACCCAACCGTAAACTTTCATCTTCATCTCCTTTATTTGGATTTACGGTTGGGTTTGGAAATAACCAAAACGTAAAATTAAAAAAAAAAAAAAAAACAATTACGGTTGGGAACCCAACCATAAGTTCTTGAGAACTTATATTAACGGTTGGCTAAGAATCAAACCCAACCGTAAATTTCACAAAAAAGAGAAAAATAACATGGGTTCTTGTAGAATCATACCTCATATACACTATTGGTTGTGGTTGGGGAGTTTGATGAATTTATTTAGGTTTTAATAGGTTTTTTGTTTAGGTTATAGAGTAAAGGGTAATATAGGTATTTGTTATTATTATAGGGTATCCCATATCCAATATTTGAGTTACCCTTAAACCATGAGAAGCCCCTATATAAGGCTTCATATATAAATATTCCGTACTAACTACAGTGATATTTTAGCGTTCGATACACGGGCTTATCTGTAGGGATGCACTGAACCGATCCGAACCGGTGAAATCGGATCAAACCGAACCGATGGTATATCCCACCGAGTCAAACCGAATTTTTTTAAAAAAATGATAAAAAGGGTAAATATATTAATTAATTAATACAATACAATATAACATGTTAATAATTTCTTGCTTATTACAAACATTACAAACGAGGTGGACTTGTGGATTTATTGTTGCATAAGTGTTGACATGTGTTGTATGCTTCGAATTCTAGCTGCCTTTGCTATAGTGTCCACATGTTATTTTTCTTATTTATATATTGAACTTGTGCTTGTGTGAGATTTAATAGACATAGACTTGGTGATTGTGTTTTCCGTTTGTCAGAGAGCTTTTGAATCTTTGTTGTTGGTTATATCCGCTAATTGGTTGTGATATGTTCTTATGGTTACACTTGATAATAGATTGATGCTTAACCAGTTGCTTGATACTATTAGTGATTGTGCTTCTTCATGGAGTGCGGAAGAATCCCAACTCAATCACGTCGCAGTATGCATAAACGATTCATTGGCTACCGAGTGCAATAAGAAAACATAACTCATAGATAAATTCCTTCCTTTAAAGAATCATCAATAAATAAGTTCCAATCTGTATCAATTATAGACCACATAGGTCTAATTGTTCCCGAACCCTGAAGACAAAGGCGGTGATAGATTGTTGGAAGCTTCCTAGAGATGCTTTTAATTTGACTAATCAAGATGATGAGTAAAGAAGTGATATTTTCAAATTGGATGTCAACTACTTCAATGAGAACCCGAGGGATAGTCGGATGTCGCTGACGCTAGCGAAAATGTGAACCAAATTGTTGTAGAATAAGAACATTTTAGGAATAGATGTTGCTCTATTTATGGGATTTGAGAATTATACAAAGAGAAATGTCGGGGTTATTTCCAACATGTGAAAAGAGACAGAGCTCGAAGTTGGTAGAGCCTTGTTTACTAATTTCCATAAGAAAAGCCTAATCCTCGGAATAATCGGGAGTCCCCATAATTTTTTCCATAGGGAGTTAAAATTATTATTGGAGGATTAGCTCACAATAAATATTTTTTACTAAGAAATAATCGAAAACATGATGTTTCCATTTAATTATATCATATCGAGATAACGACGGAGATAATATGGGGATCTTAGTCTTAGTTTATTGGGGAAAGAGGTCGTCAAGTTTTGAGGTATCTCAATTTCCTTCAGAAGAATCTAGCTCACTAACCAAATACAGAACTGGTTCATCCCTTTCTGTTGGTTTGGGGATGCTAGTTTAATTGGGAATCCAAACATAATCCTAAAATTTAATGGAGGATCCGTTTGTGATTTGCTAGATATAATTATCCTTAATATGGGCTAGATCTTTTTGTATATTTGTCCAAATCCATGATAAATTATAATTTCTCTTCGAATCGAAATGATGGGAATTAAAAAAATAGTTCGCTTGGACCCAAAGAAGGTTAGGTTCTAAGATGAATCGAATCGCTAGTTTAATTAGTTAGCTTATTTATGTTGAATCTCTCTGAATACGATCAAGTTTACCATTAGTAGTTTTTGAAAGAGCAAGACAATGCATTTGGTATGTGGGGTATGATTGTAGAATTAATTGAATAAGGATGGTCCATCCGGATTGGGAAAGGAGTTTCGACTTCTAACCTTGCAGAGTAGAATATTATTTTTGGAGGAGAGAATCAAGATTTTCTTTGTGATTTTTGTCAAAGAAAAGTGTAGGGCCTAGATATGGATTTGTTTTGTATTATTAACGAGACTTTTAAGATTTTCGTTATTATTTTATTATATTTATGGTGAATCTAGGGACTGAAATAGATTCCGGATTTTTGGAGATTGATCATTTGTTCCATGATTTCTCAGAATCTTGTAAGAACTTTCAGAAGTTTTTTTGTTTCTCCCATGCCTGCTCTAGTGAAGAGAAAACAATCGTCTGGAAATAAGATGTGGGAAATAGTGGGAGGGATCCATGTTAGTTTTTAGACCATATATCTTTTTTTCAGAAGATAAATCTGAAAACAACAAATTGTATTATCGAAAATTTATATATTTCTTGAATATAAAAAACTTTTATGTTGAGATAAAAATTAACCCAAAACAAAAATGATACTAGACTATAATTAGAAAGTTATGCCTAAAGGCTAAACATGTGCACAAATTTGACAATGATTGTATGATTTGAAACCTATCATTTAGTTGAATGATTAGTCTTATAAACATAGTTTAACGTTTTTATGCATCAACACCACCTCTTACAAAAATCGTCTGTGAAACATTTTATATTATAAATTTTCTCGATAAAGTAATCTTCATCGAATGAGAGAAAATCGTAAGTTCACAAATTTTCACCGCAAATCTACATCCTTTTGTATAGAATCATATTTTGCCAGAACATGTTATGTAACACCCCGAGTTCCGGAACAGGGTCAAACCCACATGGAGATCCGAACTCAAGACGTCACGGGTCGGAACGAGACTAATGTATAGATTTTATTATCAATAGTTATTTCACCAAACACAATTGAACTCTTATATACATGAATTTAAGCATATGGATTTACTATTTAAACATCTATAATAATATTTCGACAAATCATTTAGAACGAATTATAATATTTACAAGAAAAAAACACAATCATCTAGGTAACTAACTTATTAGTTCCAACTTCCGAGAAATCTGCAAGAATGTCAATTGAGGTGCGATGACAACTCAGTAGAATGCATTCTCAATCTCAAAACATGCATAACAATATCAGTGAATCAAGTAACATATAACATGAGTATACGACATGATTTCGAGCAATCAATGGTACATATATATTCAACCAACAAGTATTATTTTCAACAACGAATTTAATTCATTGGTTCAATCATGAATTCACAATACTGTTCGTTTCAGAAAAGTGGTAAAATAGTTCGTTCGCTAGGACTTGTGAAGATTTGTTTCATACTTAATTTAAAAACTAAATTAGAAAACTCAATTAAAAGTTGATTTAAGAATAAAGAGAAAACTGAGACTAAGGATTCCACCATTAACCAATTTTTAAGTGATCCAATTCAGAATAATAATTATGCAACTCACACATTCGATTTGTTTCTAAAATATTGTCAAAAGTATATTTTCAAAATAATAGGTGTAAATCCAAAGCATAGAACATCAAGAGCCCTAGACTAAACATGAACCATAAAAAGAAATCACAATTATTTAATAAAAACCATTTTTTTCAATTTTAATTCAATGTAAAAATCATAAAAGAATTACAAAATTAATTAAATAACAAATATACCACTTTATTATTGGAAAAATGGCTTCCTCCGTCGCCTCAACAATAGGGTTTAGCTGCTCATAGTAATCACTCTCTTAAAGTATTTTTTTCATGGCTCAAAGTGTTTACAAGATGAAGAAAAAATAGGAAAACAGATTGATACAAAAAACAACTACGGAAATAACTGTTGCAAACAAAGTGTTTTCTGTGTCTATCAAATAACCCCAAATTTATTATTTGCTAATCCTCAAGCAAATCTAATCTAGAAAATAAAATCTAACTCACTTTCGCAGGCATCACGATTGCGCTTAGCGTGTGCAACAAGCATTTAAACCCATAGGTTTCCCTGTCGAATGAGTTTTAGTCTCGTGAGGGTTTACAGAGGTATACCCATAAAACCTTTACTCCAAATTTTATCTACTTGTGAACGATTGAGGGTAGACACTAAACATGCTAGTTAGTTGGCTGCAAAATTCTTCGGCTATGGGAATCCTTACCCTATATGAATCTAATTGCTATACACGAGTTTGCACTCAGCATACTAAAACTCATTTATAAGAAAACAAAGCTTTACTTAGATAGTCGTTCAACCCACGATACTAAGAATTTATCAAAGTTCAATCACATGAAAAGATTTAGAAGATAGATATGGAGATAATGAAGTTTCCGCGTGTTGCCTAAGGTGAACGTTGTTTCCCATATATGTTTGAAGGTCAGTGCCAGGATGAATCCTAATGGATTGAGATACGCTCCCACTAGTCTTAATCCTTATACTAATATCGATTCAACTAGTATATACAAGGGCCCCAGCGGTCGATTTATTGAAAATAATTTTCTTTTTTTTTTCATTTTCATTTTTTTTTAATAATGGTCTAGATAAAATACAAAAATGGGGCTTGATCTCAAACACTCTACTTCATCCTGGCGGCGATAACAATTCGATATTGGTGCCCCACCAAATCACTTAGATAAACACAAAAACTACAAAAAAAACAGAAGGTGATATGGTCGAGGTAGACTCCTATGGTGATGACTATCATGTTATTTCTAACACCTGAGTTATGTCCTTTTATGAATAGACCATTTAGTTGGGCACACCAATTCCTATAGAAAAAGAGCTAAATTTCCATCTACCTAAAATGGTTAGTGTCATCCTGAATTATTTCACAAGTTTCTAAATTTTGGAGCTTTTTTATTGCACTAAAAGTTTCTTGTCCTCAATGTTTCAAATTAAAGAGCAGTATCAATAGATAAGTAAAAAGAGGAATAAAGAGGTAAGTCAGAAAGATAGTACCTGGGTGAGGCGTAACAATCCTTCTACGGAGAATAAGACAAAAAATAAAAAACGAATAACGAATAACAAAAACCTATAAAAATCTATTAATGTACATAAACAACCTTGATGGTCAATCAAGGTAAACAGGGTCTTCCAGAGGGACCTCCTCAACATCACTTGTAGGAAAATACTCTAAAAATGGTTTTAATATATTACCGTTAACCTTGAAAGGACTTCTACCATCTTGAGTCTCAATCTTAATAGCACCATGAGGAAAAACAGTGCGAACAACAAAAGGACCGGTCCACCGAGAGCGTAACTTCCCCGGGAATATATGCAAACGAGTATCATACAGAAGAACTTTTTGACCTGGAGAAAATGACTTTCTTAAAATAGTTCTATCATGCACAAGTTTCATTTTGTTCTTACACTCTTTAGCACTAACATATGCATCTTTCTGAATCTCTTCCAACTCATTGAGCTGAAGCTTCCTGTGAGTTCCTGCCTTGTCAAGTGAAAAATTAAACTGCTTTATAACCTAATATGCTCTGTGTTCTAACTCGACGGGCAGGTGACATGCCTTTCCAAAAACTAGACAATAAGGTGACATTCTAGTGGGGGTCTTAAACGCATTACGGTAAGCCTCAATGACCAGTATTTCCTATTACGATTAACTGTTTTCTCTAAAATATGTTTAATTTCCCTGTTGGAAACCTCTACTTGTCCACTAGTCTGGGGGTGATATAGGGTAGCTACTTTGTGAGTATTAAATGTGTCTCTTATATATGTATCCAAGTTGTAGAAGTGCCCGTGCTCGAATCCTGGTCGAAATAGGTTTCCTAAACTCCAAAATATGCCAAAGATAGGTTTTCACGCTCAGTTTCTCGATGACTGGACCCATCGAGATTTCTTGTTTTCTCGATGGCTTGACCCATCGAGATTTCTTGTTTTCTCGATGGCTTGACCCATCGAGAATTCTTCTTTTCTCGAAGGGATAACCCATCGAGAATATATATTTCTTATGGATTTTTTTTCCCATGGATTTATTCAAATTAAATTCATATTAATCTTAAATTGAGCAAATCCAAATCACAATTAAAGATAAGACATAAACCTACAAATTTTGTCAAGACCTCAAATCATTTTAACATCATTAAGATTACCTAAATCAATCAAAAACGTGATAAAGAGAAACTATCCAGAATTTTAGAAAAAACTATCTAAACTAAAACAAATATTTAACGATGAATTTATGGTGGATTATGATCATATTATAACCACGGATACCTAATCATGTTATATACTAATATAATAATCCTGATAATCAATCAAAGATACAGATTTATTCGAATAAATTATTGAAACCTAACCATATAAAATCATACAAAGTGAACACCCAAAGAAAACATCAAAAGAGAAAGGGTTTAGCATTCTACCTTTTTATTAGCTACAAATTCCTCTTGATTCTCCATATTCTTATCCTCTAAACACCCTAGATTTATCTCCTTCTCATTCTCTCTAAACTTTTTGGTTTTCTCCCTAATTTAATTTAAACCTTATACTAATATTAAACTCATAATAATAATTTATTTAATTATCTTTTTATTTTCTCTTCATTTTATTTACTTATTAAAATTAAATATGTGACTATATTTCCACCCAAAACTTGTAGCTTTCCTAGTTCAAGCAACCCACCTAGGCTAAGGAAAAGGAAACAATAACCTAAGCTAACTCGGTTAAAACCCGATCCGAAACGGTACTAAAACTAGAGGGTATTACATTCTACTACCTTTAAAAGAAATTTCGTCCCGAAATTTAGAACATTGATATGATTGTAGATTGTGGTAAATAAGGTTCGTTTTCGAACTTGTGAAAAATTGTTTTTAAATTTAATTTATAAGACTAAAAATAACAAAAATCAAATAAAAATATTAACAAAGTTGAGAGAGAACTGAGGCTAGGATTCCACTATTTTCCAATTTTTAAAGTGATTAAATTCAATAATTATAATTATACAATTATAACATTTAATTTGATTCTAAAATTTTACAAAAAGTAGATTTTCAAAATAACAATTGTATAACAAAAGCATGGAACATCTAAAACCTAGGCCAAAGCATGTACCATCTAACGGAATCACAATTGCTTAACAAAAATCATTAAATCAATTTTTAACCAAGGCAATTAATCATAAATGAATTGGATAAATTAATTAAATAAAAAATTACCACATAATTCTTGGAAAATTAGTTTCCTTCGTCGCCTCAGAGATGTGGTTTAGCTCCTCATTGTATTGGAAAAACCCACAAAAATATATTTCATAGCTCAAATGGTGCTTACAATGGTGAAATAATAGTAACACATGATATTTGATACGCTTATAAGCGTTATAGAGAAGTGTTATCTGTGTTACAGAAGAAAGAAAAGAAAACGGAAGGAAAGTACGTACTTCTGATGTTGTTGAAATACGACTGCTTCAGCAACACTATCAGCGACGCTTCTCATTAGCCTTATGTTCTTCCTCTTCTCTCTCACACTAGCAGCAGCAGAATTTATCTGTTTTGATTTCTATGGCTTCTCTGCGTATTCTAAGCTCTCCCCAATACTCTCTGATCTTCTCTGTGACCCTCGACACCCCTATTTATACACTACATAGCATCAAATCTTCAAAGAATCGTCATTAACATAGAATATACTCGGGTATATTTTTCTCTTTAATTTTTCGATCTGTACCGATCCTTGCTTACCAACCACACATTGTCTAACCAAATCCAACTCTCTCTCGATACGTTCCTCAAAAAATCCGACTCGTGCAGATTCTTCCCCCAACTAACGAAGATATCTTGGCGGAATTGCTTGAAGATTTTATGTCCATCCTTCTTGATTTCACGTATCTTCTAGTCATATATAACTCACGTAAGATAATCCCTATCTAAAATCCAAGAAATCACGTGAAAAATCTCTTCACAGATTCGATACAAGATATCTCTTTATTTAAAACAAATTTCCCGCCAAAATGAATTTTTTGAATCGTGAAGAGAAGGGTGCCCATAATCCAAGGTATGGGTGCCTTTATAACTTTTCGAGCCGATTTTTCCCAAATGTTTATTTTCCAAAAATACCTATAAATACATAAAAACACAATATTAGTACAAAATGAGTTCCAACACTATAAAAGTTGAGAACAAATTAGACACATAAATGTGTCTATCAAATACCCCCAAACTTATTATTTGCTAGTCCTCGAGCAAATCTAATCTAGAAAATAAATCCTAACTAACTTCCGCAGGCATCGCGATTGCACTTAGCGTGTGTAATAAGCCTTTAAACCCATAGGTGTCCCTATCAGACGAGTTTGGTCTCGTGAGGGTTTACAAGAGGTGTACCCACAAAACCTTTTTCTCCAAACCCTAGCTACATGTGAACGATTGGGGATAGACACTAAACAAACTATTTAGTTGGCGTACTAAATTCTTCAACTATAAGAATCATTACCCTGTATGAATCCAATTGTTGTACATGAGTTTGCACTCAGCATACTAAAATTCATATAAGAATGCAAAACTCTACTCAAATAATCATTGAACATCCGAAACTGGATAAAAATTCAAATTGCTCGAAATCAATCAAATTCAAACACAGGGATAGATTAGAAGATGAAAATAGAAGTAATGAATGGTGCATATGTTGACTAAGGTGAACGGTGTTTCCCAAAATATTAGTATAAAGTCCGGCTCGGATGCTCCTATTTTTATTATTATTTATATACATAACTTTTCTTTCTTTCTTTTTTTTTTTTTCTGACTACATGATTAGATCTTTTAAATCTAAGTGCATGCTCCTTTTCAGCAGATTACATGATAATTCCCATGGATCCTGCATTCCACGCTTGCTTAGGCGACGGAGACAGTGAGAACACACACATCTTGCTATCAAAGTGTCAATTTTCATTTATTTATTTTTTTTCAACAAAATTAAAATTCTAATGCATCCGAGCTACAAACTTATTGCAATATTAGGGCCCACCAAATCACTTAGAGAAACATAAAATTACAAAAATAAAAACAGAAAGTGATATGATTATGATGATTCCGAGATATGCTTGTTCAATGATTATCATGTTATTTCTAACACCTGAGTGCATTTAGATATGAATAGATCATTCAGCTGGGCACACCAATTCCTATAGATAAGAGCTATGTTTCCATCTACCTAGAATGGTTAGTGTCATCCTGAATAATTCATAAGTTTCTAGACTTTGGAGTTTCATGTTTCACTAAAAGTTTCTCTCTTACCTCCAAACTTGAATCTAACATTGTCCTCACTGTTCTAAAGATGAATGATTAAATATATGAACAAGGAGAAACTGTTACCAATTGAAGGAAAGGAGTTAAGGAAAGATATTATCGTGTCGCATGAGCATGGGTTACCTCCCAAAAAGTGATAAGTTTAAAGTCTTCAGCCAGACTAAGAAAGAATTAATCACCTCATTAAATCATATAGCAATAGTCGGAACAACTGTGGGTCATCTGAATAAAACAATATTATCCAAAATAGAAGGAAACTGCAGCATACCCAGAAAGTGAACAAACCGAGACACACCCTTATCCCTATCTAGTTTCTTGTTTAAGACAACTACATTTAATTGAGGTTCAGGTTTGGGCTCTATGAAAGGGTCTAGATAAATCTCTTTAAGATGAATTTCCCCATAGGCAGGATACGGAGGATCAGGTTGTAGAGTCTGGAAAAACTCAAATAAGAAACTTAACGCACATAATAATAATCTTAATAATTGCGGATCCTCAAAGTCAATCAGATTTGACCCACACAGTTGACTACTCTTAAAATGGTGGTCATTCTTAAGCAAATGTGTCGATTCTAATTTCCTAAAGTAATTAGGCTTAGTCTTGAAACTTAATAACTGACACATTTTAAATTCAAACGTTCCCACATATGGAAGAAAATATTTTGGTGGGAAAACAAAGTCAATCTTGGTATTATTTCCTAGGTGAACCACATCGTCTAGATGATGGGTTTCCAACTAAACTTCTTTTTGGACATCAACAGGCTCAGATAATCTAGTTTGAAGATGATCTTGAAAACTGGTAGAGATATCAGTAATATCAGGAACAGGCAAGTCCTCTGGGTATTTAGATGCAAAGTGATCCAACAAAACTTGAGAAGCACACAATTCTAACCCTAAATTAGGATACTTTCTAGGGGTCTAGAAACAACCTCTAAGTAGGGTGAATGATCTTGTGAGATAAAATCATCTATGGAATTAGGAAAATCATATACACAATCATCCACAGGGTCATCTACATATTCTATGTGGAACGGAGAGTCACTACAAGACTGATCATCATCCTCGGCATAAAATCTCTGACATGCCAGAACTCTCAATCTTTGTTCCAAACTAGGAGGTTTGTGTTTATAATACTTCTCATATATCATTAGAGGTGATTCTTCTACAAAGGTATTTGGATCACTAGCTTTCAACTTCTTGAGGGCATCCCTCCAAGACAAAGAATCATCAGTACCCCCAAACTTAGAGTGGGCATTACTCTCAGATGAACTAAAAACTGTTGGTTGGATTCTAGGGTCTTTAAGGTCAGAACTACACTCAACTTCCTCTATCGTATTAAAATTCTCTAAGAGTCTACCATCTTCTAAAATAGTAGTATCTCTAGTCAAATCCTCTTCCTTTTGAATAGGTAAATAATCATTAAAATTATTTGGATTTTAAACAGAGATAACACTATCACCATGAAGCACAATTGGAGTGACAATTTCTAGATCACTCTGCCTGTATATTTCAAGTTCTTCACCAGTACTATCTTCATCATCGCAATAAAATGAAGATGTTCCTCGTCTAAATAGGTAGTGTTACCAATTCTATCCTCGTCATCTTGAATAGGTGAACAATTATCAAGGGTAGCACTATATGAAAATTAAGATCATTTTGAGCAATATTATTCTTTGCAGAACTTTCGTTCACACTTAATAGGAACCTATTACTATCCTCAATCATCTGCTTTGTATTCTCAGTCAACTGCTTGAGGGATTCTTCTAGAGAAAGAGTTGGACTACTAATTGTTCCCCTTATACTTATTCCAAACCTATGTTTCATCTCAGATAACTTCTTGAGTGATTCTTCTAGAGGTTTAATAGGTTCATGATGAGTACTAGGTTGCAACTGCTCTAGGGCATCCCTCCAAGACAAAGAACTCGAATTCTGCTCATTTTCCCGTTCATATGATTGGTGTGCGTACAAATAATAATTGGGGCCTCCATGGTATGAATCATAACCTTCAGAAGGTTGGTAGTGGTCCCAAGTACTATCCACACTATGATCATAGTAAGGGTAATGCCATTTTGAAACTCAGTCGAATATTTATTGTAATACCAGCTCGACATTTTCTAACAAAATTTATAATAAATTTACAAAAAATCTAAGAAAATAAATCATAAAAGGAAGGAGTTCTAAACATACACAAACAAGGCCGACTCAACCAAATCAAACCTATTGAATCTAGCAAACAAAAAGTATGATGACTCCACTTAGATAGTTTCTAGACCAGCTTCTATTCTTTCAAAAGGCAACTAGTTACAGTTTTAGCGAATCTCTCATAACAATCCGAATTAGATTAAGTCGAATAAAAACAGAATAAGCTCTAAGGAGCTTTGATAACCCTGCCTCTTTAAAAAAGAAACGATTCTCCAATCAAAATTTGGTAACTTTTCCTTGGGTTACAAGGCGGCTCTAATCAACTTAAAATAATCTTCTTAAACTTTAAGTTAGGCTAACACAGTAACCAATACAGTCCTTTTGAATGATTTTCCAATAAGCTCGTTACCCTATAGGTCTATTTCTAGTCAAATTTTAGGCTTAGGTTCGCGTTGGGTAACGTGTTCCTAAGGCTGGCAAGAAGGAAACGGTGATGACATCCGAGTCCTTATCTTTTATGGCCAGTCCTTGCCCTTTACTAGAAAATAAATTCCGTATTCAAGTCCTCAACATATATGCATTACGAAGGAATACAGAAAACCCACTGACAGGGGATTCGTGGGTGGTTAGAGTCTTACCTCCCGTACCAGACGGGCGATGAACCGTTGAAGTCGACTCGGGCCACCAACTCCTGTGTCAGTGTACGAACCCGAGGGACCGAGACAATATCGTAATTGCCGTCCTTCCCTGTGCAGTTTATATTTAATACCCTTCCGTAGGGTTTAAAAATTAATAATAAAGTTCAAAAGTTCAAGTCCAAAGTCCAAAAATAAGAAAAAAATAATATAAAAATACCTAAAATAATTACAAAAATAATAGCCAAAACCAAGGTTGTTACATGTCGGTTTTCGGTTTGTACCGGTCGAGGGCGATACACTGGTACGCCGGTATATCGGGAAAATTTCGGTTCAAATATCGGTGAAATATCGGTCCATATATTTTATACCTATAATTTTATGAAAAAATACTAGTTCACATTTTATAATTATAACTATATTTTAACACATTATAACAAACATTTTTTCACAAAGTTTAGAAAGAAAAACTAGTAATCATCTAAAATATATAGATCCATAGATTTCATACAAAGTTCAAACTGGAAACACAAGAGAAACAAGAACAACTTCAAAGTTCATCGTCTAAAATGCTAATTAAACAAGGATATTACAATTCTAATCGAGATCATTAGATTAATTATAGATATTATCATATCCATATATAATTCTAAAATATCATAAAAAAATATGAGTAACAATTAAAAAACCTAAAACAAGGTTTTTTTATTTTTTAATTTTTTTTTTAAAAAAATATCGGTCGTATCGGTCCATACCGGCCGTACCGGTCAAACCTGTACGGTCCATACCAGCCGGTATTTTGGTCAAATATCGTTGGCCGAAATTTCGGATTTCGTCTCCGTTTCACTCCGAAATCCGAAATTTCGGCGAAATTTCGACCATTTCGGCCGAAATTGACTAAATAGAGCCAAACCCTAATACATTTCTAAAAATAAAAACTAAAAACTAAAAAAATAAAATAATAAATCTAAAAATAAAAATAAAATCTTCTTCACTCCTTATGGAATCATCTTTTCTTTCCTTCTTTGGCTCTACTTTCTTTTTATAACACTTTCTCCTTTTCTTTTTAGTTTCGCTTCAAATCTGAAAAGAATACAAAATACCAAACGCGTAAAAAAATAAAAAATAATAAAAAATAAATCCTATATTAAACTAAACCTAAAAAAAAATCTAAAAACAAGTCTGCGTCGGCGCCAAAAATTGATATGATTGTAGATTGTGGTAAATAAGTTTCGTTTTCGAACTTGTGAAAAATTGTTATTAAATCTAATTTCTAAGACTAAAAATAGCAAATTATTAACATAGTTGAGAGAGAACTGAGGCTAGGATTCCACTATTTTCCAATTTTTAAAGTGATTAAATTCAATAATTATAATTATGCAATTCTAACATTTAATTTGATTCTAAAATTTTCAAAAAATAGATTTTCAAAATAACAATTGTATAACAAAAGAATGGAACATCTAAAACCTAGGACAAAGCATGTACCATCTAACGGAATCACAATTGCTTAACACAAATCATTAAATCAATTCTTAACCAAGGCAATTAATCATAAATGAAATGCATAAATTAATTATATAAAAAATTACCACATAATCCTTGGAAAATTAGCTTCTTCCGTTGCCTCAGAGATGGGGTTTAGCTCCTCATTGTATTGGAAAAACCCTCAAAAATATATTTCATAGCTCAAATGGTGCTTACAATGGTGAAATAATAGTAACACATGATATTTGATACGCTTATAAGCGTTACAGAGAAGTGTTCAATGCGTTACAGAAGAAAGAAAAGACAACAGAAGGAAAGTACGGACTTCCGGTGTTGTTGAAATACGACTGCTTCAGCAACACTATCAGCGACGTTTCTCATTACTCTTATGTTCTTCCTGTTCTCTCTCATAGTAGCAACAGCAGAATTTGTCTGTTTTGATTTATATGGCTTCTCTGCGTATTCTAAGTTCTCCCCAATACTCTTTGATCTTCTCTGTGACCCTCGACACCCCTATTTATACACTACATAGCATCAAATCTTCAAAGAATCGTCATTAACATATAATATACTCGGGTATATTTTTCTCTTTAATTTCCGATCTGTCTTGAAGATTTTATGTCCATCCTTATTGATTTCACGTATCTTCTGGTCATATATAACTCATGCAAGATAATCCCTGTCTTAAATCCAAGAAATCACGTGACAAATCTCTTCACAGATTCGATACAGGATATATCTTTATCTAAACCAAATTTCTCGCCAAACTGATCTTTTTGAATCGTGAAGAAGAAGGGTGCCCATAATCCAAGGTATGGGTGCCTTTATGACTTTTTATGGGTGCCTTTATCAATTATTGTGGGTGCCTTTATAACTTTTCGAGCCAATTTTTCCCAAATGTTTATTTTCCAAAAATACCTATAAATACATAAAAACACAATATTAGTACAAAATGAGTTCCAACACTATAAAAGTTGAGAACAAATTAGACACTATAAACAATACTATAATAAACAACAAGAAAATTCGATGCAGCGCACAACTAGCAATTCGCATGAATTCGACTAAGGCCATAATATAACTAATAGGATGGAACATGCAATAGAACAATCAAATCAAAAAGGCATGCATAGCAATTCATACGATAAAATTTACTTTATGGTCCCATATAAGATATAAAGCCTGGAGCTCTGATACCAACTTGTAACACCCCGAGTTCCGGATCAGGGTCAAACCCATATGGAGATCCGAACTAAAGACGTTACGGGTCGGAAAGAGACTAATGCATAGATTTTATTATCAATAGTTTTTCACCAAACACAACTGAACTTTTATGTATGTGAATTTAAGCATATGGATTTACTATTTAAACATCTATAATACATTTCGACAAAACATTTGGACCGAATTATAATATTTACAAGAAAACAACACATCATCAAGGTAACTAACTTCTTAGTTCCAACTTCCGAGAAATCTGCAAGAATATCAATTTAGGTGAGATGAAAACTCAGTAAAATGCATTCCCAATCTCAAAACATGCATAACAATATCAATGAGTTAAACAACATACAATATGAGTACACGACATGATTTCGAGCAATCAATGATACATATATATTCAACCAACAAGTATTATTTTCAACAAATAATTTAATTCATTGGTTCAATCATGAATTCACAATACCAATATTATTTCTAACAAATCATCTAATAAGTTTCAAAACAAGACTTCACAATATTAATAATATTTCAAATAATTTATTCAATTAGATTTCAACATATGAGTTCATGATATGAATGTCTTTGGTTCGTACACCCACCTATCGTTTATCCGGCACGGACAACCGTCATCGACGGTCAGGAACTTAAGTTCCTACATGGGGGAGCATTACTCATCAAATTAATGGGTCATTTTCCCATCTCAATGACTTGCAAAATGAGTTATTGCTTTTCCGATCATGCACAAGTGTGGTCAAGCTTTACCTTGATCTTCGCAAGTGCCCGCCTAAACTTATGAGGAAGGGCCTTGAGATTGTTTGATTAGTCTTAATCGATATGCTTAAGGGACCAATTAAAATAGGTACCTACATACAATGAAAGGTGTATACGGTGAGTTAGGTTTATGCAATAGTTATACTGTAAAATATTGCTTTAGTCCCCTTTATAATGCACATATGGGTGTTACACAACCACATTTTGAAAAATTACGAGAAGGCGATCAACGTGATGATTTTCTATTTGATTTACAAATATTTCTTCCATACCTTTACTTAAATAGTTTTACCACTATAAGTATTCTCCCATTAAAGCACAACATATCTTGGCAAGTGTTTTTTGTTTGTTTTTTTGTAAAATTATGCAAAACATGGATTAGGATTTCATCATATCAGGAAAGGAAAAACAATCTTTAATTGTGCAATTCGAGCATGTTAAAGACTATATATTGGTTATCTCAATATAGGTTTGGTGTTTTTGGAAAACATATGTGGCTTATTGAGTACGAATGTACCCTTATATATATATATATATATATATCACCATTTGATATTCCTTTGCACACAACAGAGGACCTTTGTCTTGCTCAAAACATATAAGAATGTTTTTAGGGAACAAAAAGTTTATTGCAAGCACTATTCTGGTTATAAATAAAAGACACCTTAGATAATCTTTTGAGATGACAAACAGTTCTGTTAATAATTTGACACCAATCATTTTTTTGACAAATCCGTAGATGGGGAGGCCAACAGACGTTATATTATATGGATCAATGGAAAGTACACGTAAGTTAACCTAATAAGTGTTTCCCCTTTGGTGGGGTTAGTTATTGTGGTGTACATACAGGTAATGCAATTCTTGGTAATAACAAGTAAGTTATGACAACCAACATGCCTTTATCCTCTTCACCTTGGTTTATTTGGCTTTATAGTTTGTACATCTTTGAACCTCTCAGAACGGTTCAAAAGTTCACGCACGTCAACATTATAACTACCATGTCAGGAAATGTTCTAAAATTCAAGGGTTTGTAATTCAAAAGGGACCAACACCGCAACATGCTTTCTTCTTGTTCGTTCATATAATATGTTCTTTTTGCTATTCATAACATGGTGTATATAATTACTAAAAGGGTTAGTTTTATAACTAAAATAATAATTTTTTCCAAAAGAAAAAATATACACCTCCTTGTAACGTGATCAATAGGTGGTACTCCCTTCGTCCCAAAAAAAATAATATTTTCTCTTTTTCAATTTGGCCTATGTTTTAGAAAAAAAAAAGGGTAAAAATATCCCTTTTAATAAGACGGAAGTAATATTACGTACAAAAATGACCAGAATTAATAAAAAAGGGGAAAATTGGGAATATGTCCCGGATTTGAATTATCAGTTGGGGATCTTCCCCGAAACGGTAATTATTAAGGAATATGTCTCAGCCATCCATTTCATTCGTTAAATGGTCAAAAACGCACATGTATGAGGCTACATGTGCGATTGAAGGGTCAAAACTAGATTTAAAATTACAAGTACACCCATACTCCCGTGATTTTCCTAACACATGTCTCTAAATTGTTTTTCTCTTATTTTCATCGAGAGAGAGAAAAGTCTAGAGAACCCTAGAAAGAGCGAAAAGGGAGAACTAAGTGAAATCAATCTAACTGAAAAAGGGTGAACTGAGTGATTTTGATATTGAGTTAAATCTAACTTGTATACGGCGAAGACTTGAGTGAAATCCGTTTGATAAAATACTAATTGATGAGTGAAATTCGTTTGATAAAAAACATCTAATTGATCTGTGTTTTTTTCATCTGTTGTGAAATAACTTCAAATTGAAGTGCATGGCTATGCAATCCAGGTTGGTACATTAAACCCATTTATATGTTTTACTGTATTTTGCATCCATGTGATTTATTTTTTGTTTGATTTGAACTTTGAATTTAGAGTTTTTGTAAAAAGATTCTAGGGTTTATAAAATTTGGGGGTAATCTCCTTTTTCGACTTCCTTAACTCTTAATTTAGGTTTTCTCCATTGTTCTCAAATAATTAAATTCAACTATTTTAGGGTTTATAATTTTAGGGTTAATACAAAGTTGTGTTTTATCTAGTTTGTGAAGTTATATATATGATTGCTGAATCTTATAGAGATTGAATGTCATCTTTCAGGAAAGTGATTGAAAGAATTTTTAGGATTACTTGTCTAAATCAGATTGCTGGTATTGAGGCTGGAAAAGTAGTTTATGTTTTGAATATTTTGGCAAATGATATTAGTTATGATAAGTTTATAGAAATTGTAAGGGATAGGTTGCATTTGTCTTCTGAATTCAAGATTGAAATACTTTCAAACTGTGATATAATATATGATGGATGTGATTTCTTTGAAATATGGAATTGTGCTGAGGAAGATGTGGATGGTTTTACAACATTAGATTTGTGTATAACTGGTGGTGAAGAGGCAAATATGGAGTGTGAGAAAGGGGTTGGTGCTGGTAGTTGTATACTTGATCCTTCATATAGAAAAAAGATAACATCAAAGAAGAAAGTTGTGTCTAACCCAAAGGTGACACCTAGGAAGAGTCCTAGACTAAAAGTAAAGTCAGAAAGAAAAAATCAAGGAGTGGGAACAAGTAAGGAAAGAAAAATGCAATTTGAAGATGAAGTTGGGAATGAAAGTGAAGTTCAACCTACACAATGCAATGTTGCTGACAACCAAAAAGTATCTACACAAGCTAGTACAAATGAAGATGCAACCCTAGTCGACGAGGAGGAAGAACCACTACACCTATCAAATGAAGCCGAAGATGACTGTCATCCTGATGATAACATTGAATTTAGGTATGAATCAAGTGATGATGAACGAGTGAACGTGAATAAACAAGTTTGTTTTTGATGGATATGATGAGCAAGATGAAGATGGTGGAGTTGGAGAGAACCATGGAACTAGAGGTAGTGGTGGTGATGGGTCTGATGGAAATGAAACTGATGGTGAGACTGTTGATAGTAGGCATGATGATGGAAATGTGCATGTTGATGGTAATGGGTCTGGTGATGGTAACGGGTCGAAGTGGACTGATGATATGGAAGCTGAGTGAAAATATTGTTATGGTGGTAAACATGATGAGGACCCAATGGACCTGTCTTTGCAAGATGAGAAAGTTCATGAAGATATTCCGGGTGTATTGCTTAAGGGAATGGTTTTTGAAGATAGCCAAGCTTTCACTGAACACCTTAGGTATTAGCAGTGAAGGAAAAACATAATTTTAAGTTTAAGAAGTGTGATTATGAAAGAGTGTATGTTGTGTGTAAGAATAAGGTGAGTCAAGGTTGTAAGTGGTTTGTTAATGCAAGGCAGATACCGCGTGAGCCCATCTTCACCATCAGAAAAGTTGGGCCCAATCACACTTGTATTAATCCTGAAAACCATTTAAATCCTGCTTGCAATTCTAAGTTTGTTTGTGACCACATTTTGAAGAGTTTAAGAGCGAAGCCTACTTTTAAGATTCCAGTGGAAGATGACATAATTAATAATATCATACGGCCAACTTTTGATACTTGGATCCCATATTGGGTAGCAAATGATGCAAGGGTAAAATAATCAACTAGTTAAACTATTAATACATTCATTTAGTTTTTTTTGTCTTAAAATTTCATTTTAACTTAAACTTTTTTTTTTTGCAGAATATGGTCTTACAACAAATAAATAGAAGCTATGAGGAATCTTATACAAAGGTGCCCAGTTTGTGTTCATCTGTTACAAGTCTTAACCCAGACAACATTGCTACCTTTACATGGGATGAGGCGGATAAGACTTTCGAGACTGTCACTATTTTCTTTAATGCACAAATCCAAGGGTTTCACGATGGTTGTAGATAAGCAATAAGATTAGATGCATCCCACCTAAAGGGAAAGTATGGTGGTGTGATGATGTGTGCAACTTCCTTAGATGCTCATAATAATTTATTCCCTTTAGCCATAATGATTTGCAGAACTGAAGATCATCCAAATTGATACAAGTTTCTCAAAGATTTGAAGCCAAAATTACGCACAAAAGGGGTTTGACCTTTATGTCAGATAAACAAAGAGGTCTTAAAGAATATGTTGAGGAGTTGTTCTCTGAGGCCAATATAGATTCCATTTTAGGTAACTTTTTTTATTTTTACAATATCGAAGAACACTTTTCATACTATGAAACTATTAATAATTTCCATGGTTGATTTCAGGCATCTTTACAAGAACTTTAAAAACAAATTTAAAGGTCCCAAGTTGATGAATCTAGTGTGGAATGCGGCTAAAGCCTATAAAAACTTTCATTGGAAGGTTAAGAAGTTATTCTTCGTTGGTGTTAAACAGTTGGAATGATAGCAACATATTGATTAGTTTTTCTTTACTAACATTTGTGTGAACTTTTAAATGCGTTACTTATACTAAATATGTGAACATATGTGAATTGCTAAATGACATCAACATATGAATGCATTAAAGAAGGTTGATGAAGCTGTATGGGAGTATCTAATGAATGAAGAACCATCATGTTGGGCAAGATATCACTTCCCACATGATTGTGCTTTTGAGCACCTCAACAACAACTTTTATGAGTCTTTTAATACTATGTGTAGCAAGATTAGAGATAAGCCAGTCCGTAAGTTGCTCACCATGTACACCCAGATGGTTATGGGATTATTTGCCAAAAGAAGTGCAATAGCTTCCAATTGGATTAGTGGTGAACTGGTACCTGTTGCAGTTAAACTAATTGAGAAAATGACTGAAAATATAGGTCAATTTAGAACTGGTCCATCAAAAGTTTTGAAACTGTATGAGGTTACTAACACGGCTACTATGAAAGTATTTACAATTGACATAGTTGAAAAGACTTGCAGTTGTGTCCAATGGAAGCTGAAGGACTTCCCGTGTCAGCATATCGTGTGTGTGTTGGTCACCATTAGACCATATTGGCCTAAGTAAGCAATCTGTTTTTTTATTTTTATTTGTAGTTGTGTTTTTTGTTGAATGTCATAAATTTGGATTAATTGTTTGTTGGTGGGTTGTTGCAGGTACTGTAGTAAGTATTATATGGTGGATTTTTATAGGACCACCTACTCTTGGGAAATTACATTACTAGGGAACATGGATGAGTGGCCTGAGGTCTGTTTTATTGCTTTAAAAATCTTTTTATTTAATATTATTATCTTTTTATCCTTTTTCAATTTTTATTTTTTCTGTTTACTTAATATTCCTTTTTATAGATTTATAGATAAATGAATACCAACCCTTCTTGTCTTCTACACTTTCAAACTATCTTTGTTTCTCTTCTACAGTTTGAAGGAATAAAGATTACTCAACCACCACTGCTTAGAGAACCAGGTAGGCCTTGTGTCAATAGAAGAGGTCTTGGTCAGAGATAAACCCGAAGAAGAAAGCAAAAGCTAGAAAGTGCGGCACATATGGTGGTACTAATCATAACAACAGAACATGTAAGGGTGGAAAAGTTGGATCCAATCCCAAGAAGAAGAAAGACAGGGTAGAGTGTGAGGTGAATGAAAGTTCTTTTGCTACCACAACTTCAACTCCAAGAAGAAGAACAAAGGCACCAGGATCCGGAGGAGTAAGGGCATCGCATCTGCAACTTCATCATCTACAACTCCTAAGAAGAGCAAGATTGCTAGTTCTTCATCTACAACTACTAAGCCAAAAGGGAAACATGCCAAAACTAACACAACTGGAGCTGGTGTGACTATGTTCATTAGTAATATCAACAAAGGAAGTGGCCCTGTCAAGCAGATTATTAACAGTTACAACTATGATGCAAGCTCAAAAAGACAGAGGAAACCTAAAGTTCATTTTGATGTGTGGTTTTATGTTTTTCGAATTATGAAACTCTAGTCTGGTTGCGTTTGTTTAATTTTCTTTGTTCATATTCAGACAATATAGTACTTAGTTTGTTCAAATTTAGACATATTACTAAGTTTAAGACAATGTATGTTTATTAATTAGGTTAAGACAATGAAAAATTAAGACAATCTATATTTCTTAATGTTTTTAGATACCCAAGTGCATTTATTCTCTTTCTTTCATTACATTTATAATATTATTATTTTTGTTTTCAAAATGTGCACACAAATCACAACAGGTGCAAGAAGGAAAGAAAGATTAGTATAACAATCACATATTTTCTGTAATCTTTTCGAAACTAAAGGGTAATAAGGTCATTTCGACGGTATTAGGGTTTCATACACTTGTTTTTATTCGAAAGACTTTTGTCCGTCGGATCTAGGATGATATGTGTCGCTAATCTACGCACGAGGACCTGTAGAAATCTAATTTAAATGATAGGGTATTATTATCCGTGAATGGCACGTATAGCCTCACACATATGCGTTGTTGACCATTTAACGGATGAAATGGATGGCTGTGACATATTTCTTAAAAATTACCGTTTTGGAACAGATCCCAACTGAGACATATTTCCAATTGCTTCGATTTGCATAAAAATGACTTTAGAGTGATTTTTGAGCTATAAAACAATGCAATAACTCTATCATCACTGCCTACAGGGGTATCGAATTCCACGTGGGATTACCAAGTTCATACAAAACAAGCCAATCATTACCGTTGATGAATCCACTGGATTGGTAATCCACTACAGAATTTGATTCCCCTGAAGCGACACGGACTGGACACTGTCGGGTTCAATATAGTCAATCTCGGCCGTTACGGCCGAGATATCGCTGCTTTTCAAGGTACCGAAAGAATACCTTGATGATATCCAAGATTACGCTGACCGAGATTTCAATGTGAATATCGGCTGTGATTCGCCCGATATAACCGAGATTCGGCTAAGATTTGTCCGATATTCAAGGTATATGCTTGTTGAAAATTCGAAGATAGTTGAAAATAGTTGGATATAAGATTTAGGACTTCCGATATGTCACCGATAATCTCCCTGAGATATCGTTATCAAGATGTCAGGGTCCTGGCCGCGACGAGACCGAGATCCGAGATTAACTACATTGATCATGTTGGAGTTTTAATACACAACTTTTATGTTGACTAGGTGGTTGGCTCAAGTGGGTCAAGTCGGTATCATCACAAGATCCACGAGTCTTTATAGCAATGAGACTCTTGGCTTTCAGTTTTCGTTGTTTTAGCGTGAGATCCATGTGAGAGAGGAGGACTGGTAGCTGAATGAATTGCTTCTGAATTCCCTCACTCTTAACAAGAGAGAAGAAACCAAAGAGGGTAAACACGTCTAAATATTCCTTCTGCCATTTGACACAGTTCACATTGTCGTTTGTAATTTATAGTACCGAAGAATTCTCTCTTTTGTTTGATCGGATCCAGCAAAACCCTATTTTCTCTTTTTGAGGGGTCGATCGATTAAAATCAATCGATCGATTTCGTCCTCAAAGAAAAAAAAGTAATGATGATGCAACACAAGATTAGTCCTCCCAAGCATCGACATGATGGAACTTCACCTCTACCTCTGGGGATGGATTGGAGTCCTCCACCTCAAAAATGGGTAAAATTTCATCAATTTTTTGTTTTAAACTGATTAAATTTGCTTCATCAAATTTGCGGATATTCAAACCTTGCGAAATTGGATTATTTGATTATTTTTCTTGATCGTTTGAATTTTGGATTCTAATTAATTTTGTTCTATTGACTTGTATACTTTCTGGATTTTAGGAATTACATTGCCGCATGTGTTTTATAAGCAAACTGTGTAAAAAATAAATAAAGTGGAATTCATGTAGTTGTCGAAGATCCACAATTGGTTTATGACTTGGACTCGACACAGTAGTTGGATTACTAGTGAGTAGTAGAAGCAGATCCAATAAATACTCACACGAACAACTTCAAAAGTGCAAGACTCTCAACCTTAGTCTACTGGATCACCAAAATTAGATACCTAAAATACACCAACTTAGCCAAAGTTCTCACCCTTACTGGTTGATTGGGCTGGTCAGTTCCTTATGATTGCATCTGTACTGTACAACCAATGTGGACTTTTGAATCAATTGGTCAACCTCACAACCCTCATTAAGTCCCGTTTCTTGCTAATTTGAGTCTGATTATTGCATATTGAATGCTTTGAAGTCTGCATAACATTTTCCTTCGCTTTTGTCATTTCTTGATTGTTTTTGCTGAAACTTTTAGGAATTAAGTGTAATTTTTTTCAGGCTTGTCAATTAGCAAGTAGTCACAACCCCAACTTAATTTCAGATTCTGTGTTAACTAATTAGGCAGCCAGAGCTCTAGGCATTAACTTAAGGCAGTGTTCGTAAATTATCTGGTTAGAGACTTAATATGGGGTTCTCTTCGTTATTCAAGGGTTCAATCATGTTACTTTTCTTACTCTTTGTTTTTCAATTTTATAAACTAATTTTGGCTTGGGGTGACTCCTTTACATTAGTCACCTCAGCTTCTCGTGTTTCATTGAAGATTAATCATTTGGAGCATCCTTATGCTCATCGCATACCTTATGTCTTCTTCTTCATGTTTCGACTTTATTCTAGTGACAGTAATTAATTTCTGCATGACAAGATGTCCTCCTTTTTATAGATAAATTATGGATGGGGGTGGTTTGTTGCATAACATCTATCTTCTTGTTTCGGTCACAGTATGATGTGCTAATATGATAGGTTAAACAGGTAGCCTTTGTGACTTGTTTAAACTTTCATCTGAAATTATTTTGATGTTTACCTTATATTAGTGTCACTTCAAAATGTTAGACTGCTATCTAATAAACAGTATCAACAAAATAAACAGGAAAGATCTTTGGGAAACATCCACAATGGAGTCACTATTTTTTACAACTGCAGCTCCATTCGATTGTTATTTATGTCACTTTAGGAACTTCAAACTGAACATTATTAATACTGTCAACCTGGTATGATATGCATAATATATACGTTTATATACCTTGAGTATCTAAAGGCAAAAGAGTTCCTCGTATGTTGATTATATCGCTCACATAATCGATTTTTTGTTGTTATTGTTCACTACTTCATTCAATTGTTTTATGTAGTCTGTCCTCGTGTTAGGCCTCAGTTTTGTTCTATTTTTCGGTCAAATATAAACCAGTTGAGTATTTCAATTTTCATATATGCTGGTTGCGTCTCATGACTTCACAAGTTTTCATTGATTTCTGTGGTCTGTTTCCTTGGTAGTTTTTTTTTCTCCAAGTATTAAACAGTTGAATATTAAATTTCCCTTAAGTAAGATTTATATGTATATATCTTGAATGTAATCGGACCTTAATATTTCCTTCGCTCTCTCTTAGGTGTTCTTTAATGCATGTCTAGTTTGCTGCTCATATGCTTTTCTTATAAACATCCTTTTTGATTTTCTTTTTATGTTTGTTTCTAATAAAGGATGGAAGAGCCACCGTCTGGCCACATGATTCTCAATCAGGATGGAGTTACTGTGTTACGATTCCTTCTTGGATTACCCTACCCAAGTCGAGAGATGCAGAGGGAATAGTGGTATGTATTTTTGTTTACCTTTCCAACTTAATTTAATTTATAAGCCTTAATAGGAAACTATCTTTTTTCTTTTGATTAATCTGGACTTCCAAAATCATTATTCTTTTTGTTTTTTGTATAACTAAACACGAATCTGTATATTGTATTCCAAAGGACATACATGACATACAAAAATGCTTATTTGTCTTTTTCTGTAATCTGTAGACCAAACAGGAACCATTACATACTAAATTCTATTGGATCGCAGTTGTATCGCATAGTCAGAGCTATACTTCAGACAAATTCCTGTTGCCACACTTTTTAGGTTGTTAACATATCTAACCCTATAAATGGCCTAAAGCGGGCTATATACTCTCTGTTCACTTTGCACTAGCAAGGCCCTTTTTTGAGAGCACTGCCACAATAGGGAAAATAGGAGCAGGTCTAACTTGTAGGACTGGGTCTAGAGCACCAGGGTTGAAAGAATAGGACTGATAATATCAGTCAATCTATGACACTGATGGTCTATCAATTGAAAAGAATTTGGTTCAACTTCCAGGGAGTGCATTCAAACTGATTACTAAATAAGGAAAAAAATCACATTGATCGAACTCATTTATCTATCTAGTAGGACATGCAGAGTCATCAACGTCCCAGATAGAGTATAAGGTCCCATGTCTTACTTTTAACGTGCACAAGGAGTTCCGTACTCATATACCTACTTAGAGGACATGCAGAGTCATCGACATCACAGCCAAAGTAGAAGCTCTCATGTCTTACTATTAACTTGTGCAGTTTACGAAAATGATGGGCCAAATATATTTCGTTTTTGGCTAAGCCTCAGTGTAGTTTTAGCTGTTGTAGTAGAGTTGAAACTTCAACATCCTGCTATTGAAGCACAGCAGGGACTAGATCCCAAGAAAGTACCCAACATGGCCAAGTTTGCCCAAAACTGCAAACAGATAAGGTCCATGCTCTATTTAGAACATGCCTGTCTTCTGATTGCTTTGCCTGGAAGCCATTTCTGAAAGTGGCTTTCTTTTAAAAAACATTAACATATATGATTTACCTGCGTATCAAGAAGAAAGCAAAGTTATGATTCAAAGATTGCACCCTACTTTTCCCCTGCAAACATAAATCTTTGAAGAATTTGATCCAATTTGCTTACACTTGGATGAAGTACCAAGATTGCAACCGTATTGTAAGGTTGAGAGAACGACTTGGTGTTTCATAGGTAGTTGCGCATGCTCTAAGCTTCACAACAAATTGCTCGATGTGGTAACTAAAGTGTAATCTGCAAGCACATTGTATCCTTTTGTATGAAGTATTTTCTTAATACCAGACACGTCTCAAATTGACTATTTGCACTGTTACCTTTTAATTTCATTTGTCTAAAATTAATTTCGGACAATTTTTGTTTGATGTGTCACCTAGTTCAACCATTCTTACCTTAGTACCCATATTGGGCAGTTTTACAGGGTTCAAGTTGGTATTCGATCACCAGATGGGGTTAGCACAGCACGAGGAGCGCTTCGAAGATTCAGTGATTTCATGAAGCTTTTCTCTGATGTAATTTATGGTTATCCATTTTTCTTAGTCCCACACAAGCAATATTCTTTTTGTACTGTTTTGATGCAGCCCTTGATCATCAGTCTAATTGCGAGTATCTTTTTGTCTTAATAGCTCAGAAGGGCGTTTCCTAAAAAAAGCCTCCCCCCAGCACCATCGAAGCACATTTTGAGAATAAATTCCAGCAGATCACTGCCAGAAGAGGTAGGTAATTACATCATATTTTTCTAGCTTTCGTATGATGTACTCCTTTTTTTTACAGAATTTATTGGATGAGGTCAATCAGGAATTAGGAATGAATTTTCCATTGAAGTTGAATCGTTCACCTTTAAACTCGGTATCTATTTAAGAAAGTTATGGAAGAAAGTCTAATTGATTAAAAACTCTAGAGATGATATCTTTTTAGACCTAATTTTCAGCAAAAATATTCTTTATATTTTAGAAAGGAAAAATAAAGGCACAAGTAATTAAGTCACATTAATTCATCATCTAAAAATCATCTAATATTTGCGCTAAACTGAATTGTGACGCTTGTTGTCAAACTTAGGGTCAGGTTCTGAGATGAATTGATTGTTAATGTGCTTAAATGGTTAGTTTTGTTGCAGAGAAGGTCTTCTTTGGAAGAGTGGATGCAAAGGCTACTATCTGATATTGATTTATCTAGGAGTGTTCCTGTGGCTTCATTCCTCGAGCTAGAAGCT
Source organism: Papaver californicum (assembly GCA_023531435.1). NCBI lineage: Eukaryota > Viridiplantae > Streptophyta > Magnoliopsida > Ranunculales > Papaveraceae > Papaver > Papaver californicum. The sequence goes on from JAJJMC010031056.1 coordinate 2,183,786, forward strand.
GCTGCTAGGTCTTGTAGGTGTCTCCATATTGCATCTCTATGTGTTATCCATTTTATAGGTCAGATTAGTTTTGTGTTGTTAAGATTTTGTTCCCTGTTACTAATTTACTGTTTATTTTCAGCATTTCAAGATATAAGCCAGCAATCGTCTGCTGGTACTTCGTCACCTGCTCCTGGTTATGGAAGTGATAATGCATATGAGGCATCTGAGCTTGGAACACCAAGGCAAGTACGGGAATACAGCTCTGAAATTGGTACGGAGGATCTTGAGCTAGATCAAGATTTGACCTCCCCGGTAGAAACACATACATTTAGCATGTCTAGTGATGATAACGGTTTTTTTATGGGGAGAAATATGCTAGAGAAGCTAGAAGGGTTTCCTAGGCATAAACTCAATGTAAACAAAGAAAGTGGTCTTGTAAAAGATGTAATTGATGTTTCCAAGCTTGGATCTTTTTTCGGGGATAGGATGGACTGTCTTTCTGAACCAGAGTATGGTAGGTTGGCCAGTCATGCTAGGAAACATTCTACGGAGAGTGTTGGAAGTGACATAAGTTCCATTAGAGGCAGTGAAATATCCAATACTGGGATAGCTAGTTCACTTGGTGATGTTTTCCTTGAATTTGGAGGAAGTGCTGAAGCTTCAACAACAGAAATAGAGTCTCCAAATACGCAAATTGTTATTCCATTAGATCAGCGCCAGAAAATGAATAGAGTTCTTCTCACCATGCAACGACGATTAGGTACTGCAAGAACGGACATGGAAGATCTTATAGCAAGACTAAATCAAGAAATTGCGGTGAAGAACTACCTTACAACCAAGGTATGCCCTTTTTGTTATTTGTGCAATCTGGACTAAATCTGTGCAATCTTTCCTTTTAAAGGATGTACCTTTGAACTTCCATAAACTACATATAAGATGACACTGTTTAGTTTCCGATATTTTCTTGACATTCTTTCGTGGTGAAGTCGCATAAGGCCCGGTATACACATTTGATGGGATAAGATATTTTTGAACGCTTGATTATGGTGGCAAGTATAAACTTACACCAAGAATTAGCTATTGAATCATCTACCTGAGCGGTACAAAAATGTTGCAAGAGACGAAAATATGCACAAGCTTGTTTATCAACTCAATTCTTTTTTATGTCATAGATAAGTACTTCAACAGTTTTATGCCCTTATGTTTTGTTGAGCAGATATCAGCTTCTCGACATCATTCCCACATTCTGTGTATTCAATAAGCATATATTGTTTTTTTGGTTAGTAGGTCCGATTCGTATGCATTTCGAACGATCCCAGATATGCGTCTGTACATGTTGTAGAGCCTTACTTATGTGCATGCATAGTATTGATCACTACATAGTTTATCTTGAGATTAAATATAACCCAGGCACTAAATACTGCATGTTTTTTAGCCTCGGAGAATTTGCCGAGGATTTCACTAGGTAAGTTTAGACATAAGCTAATATGTTAGTTACCCTCTTGCTGTTGGTCGAATAAATAATTTGATGAAATATCTCTCCTTTTTTTGTGGCTTGGAAATATACCAGATGGAAAAGGTAGCATTATGACAATGGCGAAATTAATTTTAAATTTTTCTTCCATTTTTTTTTGTCTATGGGTGGTCCAGTGGAATATACAAAATGTGTAACCTATGAGAGATTAGTTTGTGATTTAGTTTTAAAGTAGCTCTCGGATTGAGAAGATTGTTTTTCTCCCACCGTTTGTGCCATGTCGTCTCTCGCTGTTTCCTTTTCTTTCTATTCTACTGAAGGAAACAGCTATTAATCACCATCCTGGTTCTTGTTTGCTTTCATGTTTATCCTTTCACGGTTGAACCTGCGCTGGTGTTTCATGATGTCCATTTCCCTAAAATTATCTAGCAAGTAATTTTCACAGTTGTGAAGCAGCAGTATGTAAATTTAAGCACCATAGATCCATCTGTATGGGGGCAATTTATGTTAGTTTTACATCCCCATGAAAGTACTGTCAAGTATGACAATTGTTTGGTGACAAGTCCACTTGCCCCCCATTATGAAAAAAAATGAGAAGGTTGTCTCCTTTTACAGCAAATTTGTACAAGCATAATGGAAAAAAGATGATGCCAGTGATTACTCATGAGGAAAATAGGCACCTTATAAAAATGCTACTTGTAATTAGGCAACAGAAAGATATGCTGAAAAATGCTGCCATGACTTTCACCCTCTGGTATTTTTCTCAACTTGACCGTGTTTTTAGGGTGAATATTCTAAACACGGAGGGTAAAAGTTTCCTTGAAAGTGATTTAATAGTAGAAGGTTCAGAATTAGTCAGTAGAAGCAATGCTTACATAGCTCTTCTCGTTGTGGATCGATATTTTCTGTATGTAACCTGACAGAAAATTGATGTTTAAGACATTGATGTTTTCAAAGCCACAAGTTGATTTCTTTTTTGTTCTTTGAGTGGGGAAGTAAGCATTATATTGCTTAGATAGTCATGTCTGACCTATCTTTATTCGTTTACAGTTTAGTAATATACATTGCAAAATTATTTGAAGTTATTTTATTTATGTAGCATGACACAGAATAGCGGTATGCTCGAAGAAAAACATATCAAATGATTTGAATATGAGGCTGCTGTGCTTGAATAGATTGTCATGTGGAACTTGTTAAATTGATGACTCATCTTTCATGTTTAGTATATTCTCATATCAATTTTAGTCATTGTGCAAGGAATTTGATATATTTATGATCCTTTTGTTGGTCAGATCAAGGATTTGGAGGTGGAATTAGAAACTTCCAAGCAGAAAAGCAAAGAAAATCTCCAGCAAGCCATCTTAGTTGAAAGGGAAAGGTTGACCCAAATGCAATGGGATATCGAGGAACTTCGTAGAAAGTCTTCGGAGATGGAGATGAAATTGAAGTCTGAGCAGGTTCTTTCGTAACACCAATTCTACTCATATAATGATTGTTTTGCTAACTTCATGTATGAGTTTCATTCTTTTAGCTGTATTTTCAGGATGAAAAAGTTCGCAAGGAGTCAACAAAAACATCTACTGCCTTGGAGAATGAATCTCTGGTCCAGGAATTGGAATCCACTAAACAAAACCTTGTGAACTTGCAGAAGAATCACGAAGAGCTACTTTTGAAATCAAAGGCAGATACAAAAGTTCTCATTAGAGAGGTTAAATCTCTCAGAAATTCTCAAATCGAGTTGAAGCAGGAACTTAATCAGTCACTTTCAGAAAAATCTGAGCTTGAGGTATATGAGAGTTTTTTGGTAGGTGCATTTTTATTTTGATTTCCTGGCTAATAACTGGGACAAGAACGAGTGAGTATGTGACCATTGACATCCTTACATTTTGGTGAGGTGATTCAAGTAATCAACCAAGAAACATCAATTTCAGCTGCCTATGAGAAAAATTTATGCATGTGGTAGATTACTACAGTATAGAACTGGCTTCCTTAATTTTTGAAATATAATCTATACACATTTGACTTAGAGAGAGAATGGACATTCCTAGTTGTGTTGTTTGAGACAAGAACATCCCGAGTATAGATTGGTTATTTTCAATCTTTTTTATGAGGGCTTGTGAACTATGTCTTTGGACAATCCACCCAGTAGGTTTGATGTTTATTGTGTTTTTCTTTCATATTTTCCAGAGAGTTCTTCAAAAGGAAAAACAAAGAACAGAACATGCAATAAACAGTAAACAAAAGCTATTACATGAATGCGGAGTTCTCCGAGATCGGCTTCAAGAGTGTAGTGTTAATCTCTTTGAAGAAGAGAATGATAGAATCACAGTGGATACTTCATTATCAGATGCTTTAGATCTCTTGGTGACCTCTGACAACAGAATCGGCTTACTACTTGCAGAGGTAATAACTTTTCATCTCTCACTCTCTTTCTTATTAATGTTTTTTTTTCATTAGAGGTAACGAGGAATATTGTTTTATTAAGTAGTCAAAGTATTCCAAGCTGCAGTGTAATTCAGAGTCAGCTTAATTTTCATTCCTAAGAGGCTTAATTTTCACTCCTAGGGATGCCTGGTTGTGATCAGAGGTAATATAAGACTGGGATATAAGCTTTAAATGTGAGCTGTTATTTACATAATGAACGCAGATGATTTTATCCCCCGAACTGTTCATGGACTAGCACCTGATTAAAGAACACAATTTTTCTGAAGTTAGTTAAAACAGCCTCATTGTTAGACTTTTTTCAGTATTATTTCCCAACTCGCGTATAGGATACCAGACATTGGGGATGTGCTTCTTTGGGTCCTTTTGTTTCCTCTCTGTTTCCAAAGAAAGAGAGCTGTGTTCAGATTATGCACCAACCATTGCTTAATAGAAAAATACCGAAAAAGGTCTAGAAGACGAGCAGGCATAATACATTGGCGGCTTTCTTATGGTGATAGTGTTTTGTGCTTTTATGTTTGATTGTCATATGTACCAACAGTGACATTTATAAGAAAACCTGATTAATCCCCGAGGGATTTTTTTTCATTGCCATTTTCGTCATGAGTCTCTCGTAAACATCTTTTTCTTACCTTAACTGCAACTGTTTCCTCCTAAAATTGATTAGGCACAACTCCTTGCACAAGTTGATGGTGATGATGAAACCTCTCTTGTTTACGCAAGCAACGGTCAGGGCATTAATAATGGCGAAAATCTAGGAATAATGGATTATGAAATTAGGAAGATGTTAACAGACATCTTCATAGACAATGCAAGACTGAGGAAGCAGGTAAATGGTGTTATCCGTTGTGCGCTCAAAACAATCCTGAAGCCTGAGAAAGATGAGGACAGTGAAAAGGAAGAATAGGAAAAGATTTCATCTGGAAATATAGTAGTAAAGCGGTTACTAGAAAAATGAGTTTTGATGGTGAAGTTGTGAAAATTTCTAGCTTCTTGTATTACTTGTAGGTTAGAAAGCTAGGTAAACTTTGTTCCTCATTCCACACCCCCTGAGAATGTATTACTGAGCAGCCTGTGGCCCAATATTGGTGTTAGAATCTGCAGAAGCATTTTCTCGTGTAATTTTGTGGTTTCATATTATAGAAAAAGTAAAGAGAATAAGAATATCTTATGTGAAGGTGCAATACCATTTTATTTTTCTTTCTGAATTTGTCTCAAAATGGATCTAGGATAAGAGACAAACCATTTTAGTGTCTGAAATGTGAAAATTTGTTTCGAGTCTTGAAATATTTAAGATAGTCTTGAAATGCATGTTGTTTTGGGAATATTACAGGCTCATAATCAAAAGGAGGCTAATAATTATGGTCTTGGACAAGCCAAATTCTGCTGCAGGGTACAAATCTTTCACTGGCACTGGCTGCTTGGATGACTACCCCATTTTAAGTATTATGAAAATACTCTAAAAAATGTTTGTAGTTTTAAACGCCACATTTGATGTATCCACTACCCCGATGACTTCACTTTATAAGAAGTTAACGAATCTAATTATGTGCACAAAATCGGACTCTAAGTTAACCAGTTATCTAAAAAGAAGAAAACCGGATTGTTCTCATGAAGAGCATATGCGATTGGATTTACGAGTCGTGACCTCCCAGTGCCTTGTCAGCTGTTCTGCCTCTTCCATACTTTTCTTTTTTTCCCCATCTCCTGCTCAAGTGTGGTGTTGGACTCCAACGTAGGCTCAATTGGTGCAGTTTTTAGATCTTATTTCTGAGCTCCTTTAGCTAAGCGACACACATGTGTGAGACAAAGACACGAAGTCATTGCCTCATTGGTATCGAATCCAGAGACTTATCTTTCCTTACATATATATCCTTTGCTTGTGAATGACAAAAGAGTTTATAATGGCACCAGGAAAATAATTAAAGCAAAAACAAATTCTCTGATCTTGTCATGAAAGTATTCTTTAATTTTACTAGCCAACAAATTTGAGGCATCTTTCTAGTTTTTGCATAACAAGAAAGAAAGTAAGGCAAAAAGCTCAATTTTTATCAGACAAAAGAGGAGCGCAGGCCAGAGAAGAGAAGGGATATTCCGGCAGTCAGAGTCCTCCATCGGAAAATGGTAAGTTTCATCAGAACTTTGGATGTAGATGGTTTCATCTCTGCAAAAAGAAGAAGATCAAGGTGTTCAGAGGTTGACCCAAGTACAGGAAGAGATGTTAATGGAGCTGCAAACAGAAAACACCCTAAGCTAGCAAGTGAAGGTAGATCAATAAAAGTGGAGAGGAAGATGTGGTTCAGTGGGTAAGAAAGGTAAAGAAGATATCTTACACTTAGCAATTTGGACTGGTATAAAAAGACGATTCTGCTGGCTCAGCTTCAAGGCCGGAATCTGGCTGAGTAGAGTTCTGAAGGAGGAGGCCAAGACTGGAGGAAGTAAGAATGGCTCATGGAGCTTAACGGAAAACCAGGGGTGGATGTCAGCGGTAAGGAGCACCAATGAATTTGGCCAATTCATTCGCCTGCAAGTTTCCCACAACAACGAATTTCCATCTTCACTGTGTTTCCCAGCAGGCAACAACAGAGATGGCTGGTGGCATTCTGGATTACTCTTAGACGCTTTGATAACTGATTCTGCAATTCAAAAAAATAGTAAACAGAAGGAAATCTTTAAGGACAACTTATGGGCTAATCCAATGCCAAATACTGTTATTAAAAGCCCCCAGAAAGTCATGCACAGGACTACACCCACAAGCAATGTTTGGAACTCAAGAACTCACCTAGGACCCAATGCTGCTGCTCAAATGCATCCAACCTGTAGCAAAAATGACAAGATGGAATTAAAGTCTCTTTGACAGAGAACAATGGTAATGGAGGTTTCCACTACAGAATTTAACTGGAATGAAGTTGGAGTATGGGTGATGGATTTTTTTGATTGGTCTTTTGGGTTTGAATTACAGCCAATGAGTGAGACTAAAACTATTTTTCCTATCAAAACTAATGATGAATTTAAAAGAGTTAGAACTCACAGAAGATGGAAAATAGATGACTTGGTCATCAGCACTTATTCATGGTACGCCGAAATCAATGCAATTAAACCAAAATTGGAGGAAAACAAACATACCTGGATTGGAGTTGGATGGGTACCCTTCGATTTGTGGGATTACTCCTCTTTCAAAGCCATTGGAGACGTTTTCGGGGGTCTGGTAGAGGTGAATCCTGAAACTTCCATGGCTACTGATCTATCGGAGGCTAAGATTAAAGTCAAAAGACCTGTGAGTGTCGGATTTTGGTGCCAGGAAATATGGTTAGGTTTCTCTAAGTTTTGGGTACAAATCAGGTCGATTGGCGAAACCCTAGAAACTCCAATTTCTAGCTTCAAACCAGTATCGGTCTTCAAGGAGCAAGGGTTTCTAATCAGGAACAAGTTTTGGCGCCGGAAGAGGGTCTCATCAACCGGAGATGGGGAAGATGAAGAGAGGAAGAAAAATCTGTCGGAGGCGAGGGGAAGTCAGGAAAGTACGGCAGGCTACAACCTAAACTTAGGTAAACTGAAAGGAAAAGAGGGGGAGGCGTTGTCAGCGGGCTCTAGTACAGCTGGAGTCAGGGGAAACGTGGACGAGCCAGATGCGACAACTGCCAGCCCACGTGGTCATCATCGTACGGAGTCAACGAATTTTAACTTTAATTCAAATCCCAAACAATTTTCTTCTTCCCAGCACGTGATTATTCCTGATCCAATATCCACAGAAGAAGATGGCCATGGGCCTCTCAAGTTAATCAATTTTCTGGCCCATCTGAAGCCAATCTCATCTGGTCGTGGATCTGACTCCTGTAGACTTGACGCTGGCCCAGTAGGAAGGAATCCCATTTGCTCCGGACCCGGTTCGGGGGCAGACCCACCAGGCTTCTCTTTGGGCTGTGCTCCTGGACGTTATAAAGCCATTTTAGCTGCCAACCCAACAAACTCTTCTTTAAACTCTATCTCAACCTCTATGGGCCATTCTTCTTTGAGAAGCCTAAAGAGGCAACTAAAGGCCAAGCTCTCTAAAGAAGATCACTCTTGTTCTAGCTTCCATCAACCTTCAAATGAAGTGACTTCTAGCATAAGGAAAAATCAAGATAGTGAGCGAGACTCAAAGATTCTCGATGTCGGCGATGATTTAGAGATGGAAAAAGGAATCCATGAGAAATTGTTACACTTTCTAGACAAAATCAAAGAGGTCGGTAAATGCTCGGGTATCGAATTTTCAAATAAAGAATATAATTTTGTGTTCAATTCTATTCTAGCTCATGGGCGTGCTTTCAAAGATGTTATGGATGCGGGAGAGGGCAATGCAAGCTAGCCTTTGTCTTGTTTGGTTTCTTTATGTGGAATCTTTCTTTTTAATGTGTAAGATTATATCTTGGAATGTTAATGGTCTTGGAGACCCGGATAAACGCTCAAAATTAAAAAAACTTGTGAAACGGTGGAAACCTTCTATTCTCATGATACAAGAGACGAAGCTAAAGGCTTGTTCCGATAAGATTGTGCGCCAATGTTGGGGTGTCTCTCCTTGTAAGTGGATCGCTCTTCACTCTCATAGAAGCTCGGGAGGAATTTTGTTGATTTGGAATTCGGATTTGATTGAAATGGAAGACTTTCTTGAAGGTACATTCCCTATTAGTATCTCTTGTCGAAACTTGGAGGATAATTTTCGTTGGGTTCTTATTGGTGTGTACGGCCCGTGTATGGTGGTTGAAAAAGCGAACTTTCGTTTGGAACTTGCCACCTTGCGTGGTTATTGGGATGGTCTTCCTTTGTGCTTCGGTGGTGACTTCAATGAGATTAGATTCATGGAGGAGAGAAGGGGTTGTCGAAGAATCTCTAATTCCATGAAACTTTTTAATGATCTTTGTAATGATCTTGGCCTTGTGGATGTTCCTCTTGCCGGCGCTAAGTATACTTGGGGTAGATCGCCAAATAAGAAGAGCAAGATTGATCGCTTCCTCGTCTCCCCGGATTGGGAAATCCATTTTCCAAATATTTCCCTAAAGCGCCTTGCAAGACCTTTCTCGGATCATTTCCCTATTGAGCTAGGCTCCTTGGATTCGGATTGGGGTGCTTGCCCTTTTCGTTTTCAACTAGCTTGGCTTGAAGACACTAACATAATCCCCCAAATGAAAGTTTGGTGGGAGTCTTCTTCTTTTGTAGGTACGACCGACGAATGTTTTAGTAAGAAACTCAATGCTTTGAAGGGGTTTTTGAAGGCTTGGAACAAAGATGTCTATGGATGCATTGATCAAGCTTTTGATACGGCTCTCTCCAAGTTGAAAGAATTGGATGATCTAGAAGATGGGAGGGATCTCTCCGTAGATGAAGAAGACGCGCTAGTGTCGGCTAAGGCGGATTTTGAGTTGGCTCATCGGCGTCAAAGCATAATGATGAGGCAAAAGTCTAGAACTAGATATCTCAAAGATGGAGATCGAAACACTAGCTACTTTCATCGTATTGTGAAGGGTCAAAGAGCTTCAAATAACATCTACAACTTATTAATGGTCGATGGACCGGAAACAAAGAAGAAGTCAAGTTGGGCATTGCAAATTATTTTGAGCTTGCGTTCAAGGAGACCTCAAGCTCTCGTCCAAGAATCAAAAACATGCGATTGAAGAAGATTGACGAGATAGCTAGTGATTGGTTGGAGAGACCTTTTAGCGAAGAGGAAGTGAAAAATGCTATTTCTAGCTTGGGAATCGATCGTGCCCCGGGTCCGGATGGTTTTCCTATGAAGTTTTATATCGTTTGTTGGGATTTCATTAAAGAAGATTTGATGAAGGTTTTGAAGGAATTCCACGATCATAATATTCTTCACTCATCTTTAAAAAACAACTTCATTGCTCTAATCCCAAAAAAGAAGAACGTCGAGGAAGTTAAAGACTTCCGTCCTATTAGCCTTGTGGGGAGTGTGTACAAAATTATTTCTAAGTGCTTGGCGGATCGTTTAAAGGTTTTTCTTCCCGCTCTTATCTCTCCCACTCAATCTAGCTTCATAAAAGGTAGACAAATTCTTGATGGAGTGTTGATTGCTAATGAATGTGTTGATTCTAGAATTCGTCAAAAAATGCCGGGATTGATGTGCAAGCTCGATTTCGAAAAAGCCTTTGATAATGTAAATTGGAATTTCTTAAACGAAGTTTTATTCAAAAATGGGGTTTGGTGGTGTATGGAGAGGGTGGATTAGAAATTGTTTATTTTTCTCTAAGTTTTCGGTTCTTGTCAACGGATCCTCGTATGGGTTTTTTGGAAGTGAAAAAGGCCTTCGCCAAGGAGACCCTCTCTCTCCCTTTCTCTTCTTAATGGTGGGTGAAGTTTTAAGTTGTATGTTAAGTAAGGCACAAGATCTTGATCAAATCTCGGGGTTTTCGGTAAAGGAAGGAGGAACGAAAATAAATCATTTGCAATTTGCCGATGATACCATTGTCTTTCTCGACGCGAAGGAGGAGCAAGTTGCTAATCTTCGTTACCTTCTTCTTTGCTTTGAATTAACTTCGGGTTTGAAGATCAATTTCACTAAGAGTAGTCTATATGGAGTCGCGGTAGAAGATGGTATGAAATATTATGCAAACATGTTGGGATACAAATTTGAAAGCTTTCCGAGTATTTACCTTGGTCTTCCTTAGGGCGGCAAAGTTGGAGGGACCCAAAAATGGAAAAAACTCTTGATATTTGCGCGAAAAGGATATCTTCTTGGAATGGAAAAACAATATCGAAAGGCGGTAAGTTAACTCTTGTCAAAAGCATTCTTGCGAGCCTCCCTATCTATTATCTTTCTCTTTTTCTAGCTCCATGTGCCATATCTAAGAAAATTGATAAAGTTGTGAGGAATTTTTTATGGGATAAAGATCATAATACAAAAAGAATTCACAATATTGGGTGGAAGTTGGTTTCTACTCCGAAAAAAAAAAGGAGGGCTTAGCATAAGAAGAACTAAACTTGTGAATTCGGCTTTGCTAAAGAAATGGTGGCGGCGTTTTGGCGTAGAGAAGGAGGCGTTGTGGAGGAGGATTATAGTAGAAAAATTTGGGTAACTTCTTCCGGTTGGGAAACTCTTCAACCCAAAGGTTCAAAAGGCGGTAGCCTTTGGTTTAACATCTACAAAGAGTTAGCGGACTTCAATAAACATATCAAATTCAAGGTCGGTGCTGGAAAGGAAACAAGATTTTGGGAAGATGTTTGGATCGGGGAAAGAAAATTATGTGATTGTTTCCCTCGGCCTATGAAGTTTCAAGAACCAAGGAGTTTGTGTTTGCCCGTATGTTCGAAATCGAAGACCATGGTATAAGATGGAAGTTTATGTCTAGACAAAAAAAGGTACTCTCAACCCATCTCAAATGAAGTCTCAAGAATTCTCAATCTTCTTTCTTCTTTCCATTTTCAAGAAGGTGCCCCAGATAAGAGGATATGGGATGGAAACGACAATGGTCTTTATACAGTTAAAGACGGAATCATGATTGAGGAGGAACATGTGGCATCTTCTTTCAATACCGATGTAGTTTGGAGTCACAATTACCCTTGCAAAATCAACTTCTTCCTTTGGCTTCTATCTCATGATAGGGTGATGACTAAAGACAAGCTTCTAAGAAGGGGTATGGAGGTCTCTTCTCTTTGTTGTTTTTGTGATGAAAACGATGAAACTAGTGAGCATCTTTTCTATGATTGTTGGAGGATTCGTAGGATTTGGGACTACTTCAAAGAAGGCGTCAGAAGAAATTGGACCCACACTTCCAATGTCTCTAGTAATGTCAAATCTTGGAGGTTCAATTGGGGAGATGATCGTCTTAGCCGTATTTGGAATAATATTCCGGTTGCTATTTGGTGGTGTATATGGAAGGAGCGTAATGCAAGAGTCTTCGAAGACAAAAGAAAAAGTTTAGAAGGTATCATTAGAAATATTAAAATTCAAGCCTTCTTTTGGGCCACTTCCAAAACTAAAATGTTAGGATTAACCGCAAATTTGGTTATTGCTCTTTGGGACTCTCTTTTTCGGCCCCCTTGATTTTGTGTGTTTTCTTTTCGGTGTCCTTTTGTGACTTTTGTAATCATTGGGTTGAGGTACCCCCTTAAGTACCTCCTCTTTTCAATGAATCTTCCTTTTGTCCGATCAAAAAAAAGAAAGAAAGTAAGGCATCCGATGCTAAGCTGGGTGCACATTCCAGAGAAACATGATAATAAGATGAAATATTTCTTAGAAAAAATATTAACCAATCATAGAATAGTTAATATTATTAATTTCCATCAAAATTAAATAAATCAATAATATTATTAACAAGTATAATGTCAACTGCATTAACTTATCTTGTATCGTTACGTCATTAATTACTTCTTTTTGTTGGTATATTAATCATCCTACATGATGAAGATTCCTATCTGAATACAAGTTCACTGAAATTGGAGGGGCATGCGTATCGTATTCACCGGCTGGTTTTACTCATGTAAATTGGTTTTTTTTGGACTTAATAGATTTTATATGGATTTGACTCGATTAAAAAATAATAAAATAATATAGATAGAAAAAGTTATATATATATATAAAGATTTGACGAATTCGGTATAAAATGATATATAATTTAAATATCTTCTAGTCAGATATAGGAATTGAATCAGACATCAGAGAAATAAAATAACAAATAATATAACATCTTACTCGGCCTAAATAAGATACTGATTTAGAATCAGATTGTTATTCAGTTCCAAACAAACATGGTACTAGTTTCAATTATAATTTTTTATTTTTATTTTTATTTTAAGAATGTGTGTTTATTTATATTTTTTATTTTTTTTCTCTCTGAAAAATGGATTACGATAATTTATTTTTTCCTATATTCATACTTTTAGTTTTAAAAAGGACATTATCTATAGCTATGGCCTGTATGCTTATATAAATGTTAAACAAACGGATTGTAAAAACATCATGAAAATCGACACTCATATAAAAATGGCCCCTTACTAATCCATGTGGGGATGGGTGGGACACACTGGGATCCACACTTAAAATATGTGAGTGTCAGTTTTTGTTGTTGTTTTTCTCAATGTTTATCTAGAAGGACTGATATGCTTAAATGTTTCACTTTAAGAGCACCCCATTACAGTTCAAGTTTTGATATCCGCTATGCTATCAATAATTATTTTACTGTTGCCACCAAAGGCTTTGTTGTTTCTTTCCCACAAGACACTCCAAAAATATGGCATAATCAAAGCGGCATATGACTAAGCCATTATCATTTGAGTTGCATAACCGAGTTGCACCCATCACATCTTAAACTGAGTTGCAAAATATTGCTATTTTGGTACTTTTTTTGAGTTCCAAAGCAATGAAGCATGATGTGGTCTACTGTTTTTGTTTCTTGATTACTGAATAGACAAGTGGGATTAAGAGACATCCCTCTCCTATTCAGCAGTGCCTCGGTTGGGAGGGAACTCATAAAAATTGACCATATAATTGTTGAGACTTTAGTTGGGAAGTTCTTCGAGCATCCTGAAACTCTTTTCGGTGTTGTATGCTTACTCTGGCGCTATTAGGTTTTGCTGGGCTTATGCATTACCATAACCTGTAGGTTGGTTGTTTTTTTCCCCAATGATCGCCAGACTCGTCTCGTATAAATCTGATTTATTAAATTTGAATTTGATTTATTACATATAGTTATAAATTTGAATTTGATTTATTACATATAGTTCAAAAAATATTGAATAGTAGAGTTATAAAAACTTTTGAATCCAATCAGACACGTATCCGAAAAATCAAATATAAAATGGTATCAGAGTCAAAAGCCTTAGACACCTACAGACATCAGAAAAATGATAAACCAACGATCTAACATTGGACTCATGTGGGTCAGCCAATGAATTAAATTCTGATTTCGAGTTAGGTCCGGATAAATAGGGTTTTGTATAAAAATTTAGAAACTCCGCACCTAATTTATTTTTGCTCAAAAAAGTTCCATTTTAGATCAGTTGTCTATTAGGATTGTACTACTAGGTCTGTTGTGCATGTGCTCAAACCAATACTGCCTTATGTTGCCAGTTGGGATTATTTATGTAACACAGTGTTCCGAGAACTAGTCCAACCCGATCAATAAACCAGTGATCCAGTCATTTTTCTGGGTTGGTTCATTACTGAAACAATAGTTTTCTTAAAGATCGGGTGATCAGGCCGGTCCGACCACGGTTTAAACTGGTTCAACTCATTAACATTTAAAAATATCACATAAAGAGAATTGAGCTTATGACATATTAAACCAAAGCTAAAACTATTAACCACTTTGCCGCTTTTCTTATTTACATGTTATATGTTTGACCCTGTGACTCTAGATTAAACCACTAGTTGAACTATACGACCTGACCCAGTAACTTTTCTGGTTCGATGCCCAGTTCGATTCTCATAACACTGATATAACATCGTTGTCTTATTTACTTAGATTTTCATTTTTCTCAACTACTATGTTGCTACCGTATTTTTCATGTTTCCGGTACATATGAACAATTTAAATTAAGAAGGTAGGGTTTCGAGAAGGATGCACAAATTTGAACTTGTTCAGAGTGTAAACACAACAAACACTCTCTCTTTCTCCTAAGAGCAACCACAGTCATGAGAGTATACCAAACGACCAAAGAGTAAAATTTTTACTCTTTGGTCCGCCTCAAACGCAGCGGGTGCACGAGTAAATATGATCGGGCGGTTGTCTAATGTAGCGTCTGGAGTTGGGCGGTTGTCTAAGGTAACGTCTGTTGAAACGGGCGTACGCCTATGAATACGTTTGGGTGGGGGACATTTGGTGAACGCTCGATGGGAGGCGTAACCTAAAAGAACGCCTGATGATAGACGCACCTCTAGATGCACGCCCCAGAGACAGACGCTCTCTTAGCCAAACGCCTGATGGGGCGGAATCGTAGCCAAACGCCTGTAATTTTTCTAACACGTGCATCTGGTACATGGGAATGCTGAGATGGGCGCACACTTAGCCATCCGCCTGGTTTATCATGCGCTTCCCTAGCCGAACGCGCGTCTCACCAGGCGGACGGCTGGGTGAACGCCTGATGTTTCTGTAGAATATATGTTCGTCTTGTATACACTTCCAAACCATTTTTCTCCTGAACACTCACTAGATCACATAGGAACTCCGCCCACCCCACCAATATGTGAAACTAAATTCTCCAAAATCAAGCGTAACCCCTCATCAAAATTGCAAAGGCTGGATTGATTTGATACCAACTATTTGAAGTTACGATTATTTGAAAGGAAGGTAATAACCTCAAACTTTGCTATAAATTTTAATGGATTTTAAAGATTTACATTATTATTTATTGTATTATTTTGTTAATTAATTTTGTATATATATGTTTAAAGATTAATCTTATGATTATGAAATAGATAAATTAGGTTTTAGAAATTGTAATTTTGGAATTGGGTATAATTTTAGGGTTTACATGTAAATTGGGTATAAAAAATGAATGAAAATTTGTTGCATTGAAGTTAAAATTGATTAAGTAGTTTGAGTTGGGTTGTGGATAATTTTATGATTAATTGATTGATATCATTGTTTATGAAATTTGGGAACTTAATTATGTTATTTTGTAAACTTATGAAATTGTGTATGAAAAGATCATAAAGGTGTAAATCAAACTCCCTCTTTTTTCTTATTTAGGTGTAAACCTTAACTCCATCTTTTTTCTCTTTATCGAATGTTCTTCTTTGTGGATTCTCATAAAACTTCACGCATATCCTAAAGATGAACAAAAATAGAGTTACAAGATCGGGACGAATTGGGAACTTGAATCCAGCATCAACTGAATCTGGAAGTGGTGTAGTTGTTGATCCACATTTTGTTGTTGATTTGGTGAATGAAGAAGTTCAATCACCAGTGATTGATAACGAAATGTCTGTTATAA
Organism: Papaver californicum; assembly: GCA_023531435.1. NCBI lineage: Eukaryota > Viridiplantae > Streptophyta > Magnoliopsida > Ranunculales > Papaveraceae > Papaver > Papaver californicum. The sequence continues at coordinate 2,199,612 of JAJJMC010031056.1, forward strand.
GGAATCAAGCAAATTTGTCGGTCAGGACCTTGACCCGTTCGATTGACGCTGGGGAGTTGATAAGTGTTAAAAAACAAAGAGGAGTTATACAAGTGCATAAGGAGATAACAAATCTTTCTTCTGAAGAGAATGTTGGTCGCCCCACATGAATGAATTATGGATTTTGTTATACCTAAATGTTTTTATCTTTTAACACTTTGTCGTAGCGTTGTTGGTTATGGTGTTGAACCTTATTAGTACTTTTATTATGAATATAAATTTCTTAATTTAGCTTGAATGAGTTGCTTGTAGTTTGTTTTATTTTTTATTTAGGAGCAGATTAGATATGCGAAAAAATGAGTGCTTGGAAAAAAAAATTCATCTAAATTCATTAACTACTCAAAATTTAAAAAGAAGTTCTTTAACATTTAAAATAACAATATATCGGTTAAAAATAAACTGAAAATAACACTATTAGTTCATAAAAGTTGAAACTGAAAATGACAATGTTAATAAGAATACAATGGAACTTAGGTTTCAGGTATTCCAAGTTGGATTTTCCTTCTCTGCAAAATGTATGCCTTCCTAAGTTCGATGTACTCTCTTGTTACGACATCCAACACGGAGACATCCATTATGATTATACGAAACTCGTCGTCTGCTTCTTTTTTTGCGTTAAGTTTTTCTTTCCTAGCTTGTTTTGCTTTAAACTTTACCGAAGACTCAGCTAGTTTTGCTGTAAACTCAGATTCTCTCTGCACCATCTTCATTTTTGTTTGTTCTGCATATTTGGTGTTGAAGTTTTGTTGCTCTTTAATAATAATTTCCATCATTTCCTATTGGCCACTCGATTTTGCTCTCCCTGTTTTCTTCTGTCGTTTCGCCTCTTTTTTTCCCATATGACGGTTATATGTGTTAGGTATATCTTTTATTTCTTCATCGGTGCTGGAATTGTCTTGGCTTGTTTCCTGTCTTTCCCGGTCTTCCTCGCCGCTTTCAGAATCTTCCTCATCTTGTGATGAATTAAAAACAGTTATCGATCGTCGTGAATATTTTATATTTTCTAACATAATTGGGTAGCACTCTTCATGCTTAAATATTTTGCCACCGTTAGCTTCCTTGAAAAGCTTCCTTACTTTTTCAATCAGTTATTTAAAAAAAAAAGTTTAGTGGAGGATATACAATTCAAAACAATAATGTACACGTCAAAATTAAACGGGTACTTACCTTTGTTTCGGGGCCCCATCCAGTATGGTGTTCACGTTCCACTTCCGCCTCTTTTGCAGAGTAAAGTGTCACATCTTTTCTTATTCCCTGAAATCGTTTCTGAATGGAGGTCCAAGTGCGCCCGGACATTGAAGGTATGACTTCTTTCACCCCATTTAATATGCGAGACCATAATCTTTCTTCTGATTGATCGGAACCAATACTACAATCTTGAGATATAGATAAATGAATTTTACACAGCGTTACATCTTCAAATGTAGTAAAATTTGGACCTCGTGGTTTTGGTGCCATAATTCTAACCGATTTGGAAGATAAATATATGAAAAAAAACTAAGTTTTTACAGGTAGTTCTTTTTGAAAAGATAACTAAGTTCTTGAACTAAATTTGGAATATAACTAAGTTCTTTTTGGAAGATAAATTTGGAAGATAATTCTAACCGATTTGGAAGATAAATATGGATTAGTAGTATGAAAATAGATTAGTAGTAATACACTCAATCAACCGATCCATCCATTTACAGGGATGTCAAAATATAGCCGTTACAACGGTAAGAAATCAACGGTAACAAATCTCAACGGCTACCTGGATAGGCGCTCGCCCAGAGTAATGCCCCCAAACAGGTATAGCCATAGACACACGCTTAGAAGTAGACTTAGAATCAGGCGGAGCCATATACGCACGCTTGAAGCAGGCGGAGCTGTAGACAGACGCCCAGACTTAGGCGGAGCTGTAGACAGACGCTTGATTTGGACGTTGATTTGGTTAACGCCTCTCATCGGGAGTGCTCCTACCGTAACGCTCCGCTGGACGCAACGTTGGGGGTGAACGTTTCATCAGGCGTAATTCACGCCCGATAAATGAAACGTAAGTCTAGCGTTACGCCTGCCACGAGACGGAGAACTAAAGCAACGCCTAGCACGAGAGGAGACCTAGCTGCACGCTCGACTATAACCTCGTTTGGTCCAATACTCAGACCATTTTTGATCCTAAACAGTGTCGAAAATGGACCAAAAAACATTTTACTCGCCCCATTAATTTTCAATTTAAACGGACCAAAGACCAAATATGAATTTGGTCCGTCATATGATCCAAAGACCGAGGTTGCTCTAAATCACATGTCTCAAACATCCCCTCAAGTATAGTGTATGTGTTAAATCCAACGGATACATGCTTACATCAAGCTTAATTGCCTACTTTTCAAACCAACACACTTTGCTAATTAAGACTTCCCAACTGCCATTAAAAGGAAGGACTAATCTAATTAACCTAACCACCTCGCTTATTGAAACCACATTATCACTGTCAATCTCATTAGCGCTAATAAATAAATTTCTTTTGTTATAATTATAATTATTCACGCGCTTTGTGGGATCAAACTGTCACAACTCAGAAAGAAAGCGCGTTATTCTTTTGAGTTAAGAATTTTTTAGGGATCCCAATCTTCTAACACCCATCCAAGTGTTTCAACTCATCGTCTCCAAATCTCATCTTCATTTTCTACCACCACCTCTCCTTCTCTTCTTCCTGGATCCTTCTTTTTCTTCATAATAATAATCATCAGTAAAAACAGAAAGGAAAAATGGTTTGGTCTATACTATTACTAGCAATTCTTTTCTTAATTGGTTTCATCAATACTCTTTTCTATATCCCTCCAAACAAACTCTTTGTACTGATCCAATCTTATTTCCTGAACACCACCACAAATACAAAAACACTGTTTTCACAAGAAAATCACAAGGAGGTGCAGCCTAGGAATAGTAGTAGTAATGATAATGGTACTGTTGTTACTAGTGATAATAAGAATTCTGGTCATGGGAAAATGGAACTCGAGAGAGTTTTTGCAACTTTTGATAAAAATGGAGATGGGTTCATTACTAAACAAGAACTTGGTGAATCATTGAAGAATATTGGTCTTTTTAGTGATGAGATTGAAGTTGATAGTATGGTTGCAAACCTTGATGTGAATGGTGATGGGTTAATCGACATTGATGAGTTTTGTGAATTATATGATTCAATTATGGGTAAGAAGAAGAAGAGAGAAAAACTAGGTGAAGAAGAAGAAGAAGAAGATGATGATGATGATGAAGAAGAAGTAATGAAAGAAGCTTTTGATGTTTTCGATGGAGATAAAGATGGTTTAATTAGTGTTGAGGAATTAGGTATAGTTTTGAAATCTTTAGGGCTTAAACAAGGTATGAAGGTTGAAGAATGTAAAGAAATGATACGAAAAGTTGATATGGATGGTGATGGTATGGTTAGTTTTGATGAGTTCAAATTGATGATGAGATCTGGAACTAATCTTATTCAAGTTATCTGACTTTTTGATCGATCTACTAATTAATACTAAGTCTCTTTTCAAATTATAATACTCTCTTTCCAGATCTTATGTGCAATCTAGAGAAGAAGAAGACAAAGCTAAATTGAGAAAAGGTGCATCTCAAAGAAGAAGGAATTCCCTCAAGATTGGAGGAAGATTGACTTGGTCAACTATGTAAATATTAGCAAACGTTGACTTATTTTCTTAATTGGACTTTTATTTTTTTTCCTTTGATTGATTTTGGTACTTAGGTTTTCCTTTTTAGTGTTTTATTTTATTTATTTTAGTTGGTAAATTAGATTCCTCTACTCTTTTGACTTAATCAATCAAGTACAATTACTAAATTCTCTTTTGTCTTTTTTTTTTGTTTTATTTTTTCCTTCTTCCTTGTGTTTTGCTTTTGTGTAGTCACTGTAGTGGATAGGAGATTTATCAGAGTATACTCAGTTGGCTTATACGAGGACCATGAAGAAGTTTAAGGCATTTAGGAGGAGTGGCTCCTCCACAATCCACAGTGATGCACCAGTCCACTCTCCCACTTGGTAGGAAGAAGTGATTCCTTCCATAGGGACTCTTGGGCATGGAATTGTATAAAAAAATGTCTAGACTTGATAGACATGGGGCAGCTGGATCTCTGGTCTTAAGCCTTATGGAGAGTGTGAATTTGTTTCAGTACTGTAATGGTACTTTGATCAAGGGTCTAATCTAGTATTCCTTGAATATGGAATATGGAATTCTAACCTTTTCATTGCCAAATTCTCTTTGTTTTTTGTTCTTTGAGTTTTCCTTTTATGTTTCCATAAGAAGAAGGATTAGTTGTACCTTGTAATCAACCCCTATATAGATATATAAAGTTATCTTTGCTGTTTTTTTTTACACCTTCTTCATGCTTCCCTGATCTTTTATTTTTAGTAAGTCCGAGTATGCTCCCTGATCCACAGACTTGAGGGAACCTGCCCTGCCCCGACTCAATATTTGTTGCATAGACAGTATTGTTATGACTCGTGAGTTTGCACCAACTATGCTAGTCTTCTAGAGGCAGGTACTACTGGATTTTTGTTCCAATCCCATATTCAAGTGTGAAGGAAAGTCTGGTGGTTTCGAGTGCTCCGACGTTGTGTACGAGAAAGCTCACTTCTGGATTTCTTGTCAGCTATCTATAGCACGAGTTGACAGTACAAATTCCATTGGTCTCCCCTCTTCGGTCTCTTGTATCTTCATGTGTTGTTATCATTATTCCCTCAAGTCTGTGGATCAGTATTGCTGCTTCATTAATTTACCCATCTGTTAATCTTCTTTAAATTCTCCAAACGCTGCCTGGCACAACACAACACTAAAGTGATTTTTATGAAACCAATTACCATAAATACCTAACAACTGCAAAACTTAACAATGTTGTCACTCATCCAAATTCACCGCTTATTGCTCATGCAGGTTCGTGACCACATGCCGATAATATCAAAATGACCAGGTTCATTTGGGTCCTGGTCATAAAGACTAGTTGATAACACAACTCAGTTTGTTGACTTCAGATTTCAGAACCAAACTTATTACGGATACAACAGTGCCCTCTCAAATGAAATAGCTTCCTAAAATTCTGTATGTATGATCAGTAAATGTATAAACACCTGCGGGGAGTCGAGGACGAAGTTTATTCATTCCTAAGGAAATTGGAGCCGTTTGTGTTTCGATATGTACAGCCAGAATCACTAGTTTCATCTCTCTTCATGAAACGAAAGCCCATTACATCTCTGAATTCCCCTGATCCAAGGCAACGAGAGCAATGTGCAAGCCCACTTCCACCACAAGTCTTGCACCTGATAGGAAGGAGAGACCATACATTACAGACAAGAGGTTGAGTGAATTGCCACCACTTGTGTCAAAGATAACAAAAACTTGACAAACCACACTACTGAGTCCACTAACTATAATTCTACCACAATAGAAAGGAATCAAGAATGCTTTACCATTTTGGCCATTCTCCTTTTGGAAGCATTGCTAGGTTTGCACAATTAGTCCTAACTAATAACCAAAAATCAAAATGAAAAAGCAAAAGAAAGTTTAGGTGAAATAAGTTGATCCATTATAAAGGTCTTAACCAAGAGTAAGAGAAACTCAATTTGCACTCAAAAGTCAAGAGAAAGAAACCCAATTTGCACCCAAAGTCAAGAGAAATCACCTTTTCCTTGACACTGAAAGCAATCCACTCTACCGGTTCCATCACAGATGCTTCTTAAATTTTTCTCTCCGAATATTTGACTGCACAGCAGATCAGAACCTCATATGCTAAAATATTACTAATTGTAATGTAATCTACAAATTTACTCTACAATTGGACTAACCTCAGTTTTGACGACCCAAGAAGGTTTAGAGATAGAAAGACGAGGAGGCAAAGGATTTGAAAACTGAACATGAGATTTAGACCCAGCGGCAGGGTTACTACCTTCAAGGTCTAAGTTGGCCGTCGTTCGCAGATTCGCAATATTTCTTAAAGCCGCCATCAATCATCGACTAACACACGACTCTCTGTTTAATCATTTTACTGTCGCAACAAACCCATAATTTCAGCACAGGATTTTTAACTATCTGACTTCATATTAGAACTCTTTTAGGCTCTAATTTTGGAATCCCTAAAATGCCCCTGTTGTCAACAAGTAAATGGACTAGAGTTGTTGCTTGCTGAACTGACTAATCCAATCAATCCTTATTCTCTTTTGAGCCTATTTGGCTTTAGCGACAAGCTTCAGAAGTAGAAGTAGAAGTAGAAGTAGTTTTCAGAAGTCAGAACAAACTTCAGGAAAAACATACATTTCTTTGCTTTAGAAGTCAAATTTGGAATTTAGTTACCAAAACTAACTTTTGGTATTCTAATAAGTTTGAAGAATTACTTTTTATATGGTATCTTTTTCAACTTGTCTCTGGAGTCATCTAGACGAAAATCAAATACTATAATCTTTAACCCCAAAATACTTGTACGGAGTATCATAAAAGTGTTTCATCTGTATTTATTTTAAGTTAGTGCAATTTTACAACCACAAAAACATGATAATATAAGTGTCCTAGAAGTACAATTTTTTGCTCAATCTGGAAAGCAGCTGGTTAATTCACGAATCATTCACAACCCTGCAATTCCGACGAATTTCACCGTCTTCGCCAGTGAGCACGTTGATATTTCCCATCTTTATTATCGACTTTACAAAGGACCGAAAAAAGAATTGTTCATCAGATGCATAAGCCCACACCCTTGCCGATATTTCACCTTTCACGTCTTGAGAAATTAGTACATTGTCACTGTTTAACAGTCCTTTACTTTCAAGAACATTCCGATAATATTGATTATCGAAAAATCCCGGCGTCTTAAAATCAAGAGGTACTATTTCGTTGTCTCTCCCTGATCGTGGACATATCGATCGTAGTATTCGATGGAAAACTGTGACCCTTTTGTAGTGATCATTTTCTACCTCTAAATTATCCCCATAAATCCTTGGTTTAAAGCTTACACACCTTGAGACTCCTATAGTATGGCTACCTGATGCATTCATACATTAAGGCCTTAGTCAAGTGATTGAAAGCCATAAAAAGGAATTACTTCCTCAGGTTAATGTGATACACTACCTGATAGAGCAACCAAATCTCCTGTATCCAGGCCTTGCACAGCGAAATTTGAAATGAGAGCGTCCAAGGAGGAATTAGGAGTTGGAATGAACTGATTAGCACCGTTGAAGCTCGCTCTAAGTGAATCCCTCCTTCCCAATTCAACTGCCCAACTTGGACCCCCTCTCTGTTGATATAGTAAGAGTTAGGTTTAGGGTATATATCGTTGGGTTCCGGCGCGTTACTAAGCAGACTTATAAAGAAGGAAGTATAATGAATACCAATACAACAGCATCACGGGCAACTATGGCAAGAACATCGGCACATGATACTGTATTAGGACAAGCTTCTTCAAGGACATGCTTGATTTTATCTATCACTTTGAACCCTCTTAGAGAGTTTAAGTTCGGACCTGCTTGCTTCTCACTTGTCATTACACTAGTGCTGTCTAGAAGAACTGATGCATCACATCCCTACCAAAATACCAAAACCATATCACTATTTCATGGCGAAAGCAATAACAGAAACTTAAACTACCATATTCCGGTAAAATGAAAAAAAAAAAAAGGACTTCGAAAGAACGATACCATAACAAAGCAGTCATGAAAGTGTAGGCGAAGAAGAGAAGCGGCCGCTCGAGGCTCTTTGAGTACAGCAATCTCAACTTGACGTCTAACAATTTCCTCTGCTAACGGACATGATTCTTTATAGTAATCAAGATAGAGCTGGTGATCGTAGCTGGAAACATCATGAAAACAATGGAGAATGATAATCACCAACCATAATAGTGAGAATCTCTTAATAATTGCCATGACGAGAAAAGATTATAGCTTAACTGACAAAATGGCTGTGATTTCTAGCTAGTATTTGTTTTTTGGGGTAAATATTTATAGCAAGTAAGGTTAATGGTACTTATATGTAAAGAACACCATATTTTATCCCAACAAACTTAGTGACTTCGAAAGAAGTAACCATATTAAGCCATACAGTCTAGCTAAGGTACTTCCATACAAAGACAGAATGGCAGATGAAACTAACTCCACCTAATGGGCTTATTTTCTTATGTTTGTCTTTGTCTCTGTGTTTTCACTCCTGAACTCAGTGCTGACATTATGGCCACATTTGCCTGTGAGTTATGCACTTAAACCCAACAGTTGTTCCCGAGGAAGAAGAATAGCAAAGGATGCAATATAGCCTTTGCGAATATACGTGCTGTTTATTTTATGTATATTTTTTGCCGTCAAAAATAAAACCCTGGTCGGGTATACCCAAAATTTCTATGTTATACATTTTGATTACCATATCCAAAAGGGGTGATATAGGATGTCCTAGGAATGACTAAGTTATTAGAATACCCTTATACAACTTAAATTACTCAAAATATCCTCCAACTAATTATAAATTTAATTATATCAAAAATTAGAAAACTTCTTTTCACCTTTCGTATAGCCGATCCCTTTCTTTAAAACCTTTTTTCAAATTTTAATCATCGTTGATTCATAAATCAAAAATCGTTGATTAAACCTAATAAGTCATCATAACCAGTGTGCTAGAGGTAGGATTTCCAATCATGGATTGCATCTCTAACGAATCAACCTAGAGAAGTAGAAGAAAAATAAGTTGAAGAAGAAATCGAATTAAATATTAAAGAACGACAACTAAACCCTGGTTATTCGTAAATATATATTAGAAGGTATTTTTCACAAAACCATGTTTTATTTTCTTGTTTTTGATTGATTGATTAGGTTTAAATAAATAAATAAAAGGTTTTATAGCGGTTATGGAGTGAATTCTTCAGCAGATGAACAATTCGACTGATAATTAAATAAGAAAATGACAGCGGAACTTTTACTTTGTACACTGAAATCACAAGTTGTAAAGTTTGGCTGATAGTTGTTTTTCAAGTTAGCCGAACTTTACTCTGTGTGTGACACTTGCTATATTTTTCATCCAAACATGTGTATATATTAATCGAACTTCATTAACTTACCAGCATGTTTTAGGGTGAAAAACAAATGTACTGAAATAGTACTTCCTGTAGGTTAGAGGGATCAAAACCGTTTAAGACGAGCCTAAACCAAGAGATGGTCGTTCACGTCTTGCTTCAGTCACAAAGGTGGAGATCGATGATGGGTTGATCTTACGGGGAGGAAGCAGAAAAGGTTGAGAAATCACTGTGTGATGAATTTGCAGTGTGTAATTATTGAACTATGACGAATGCTAGATTTATGACTATAAATCTGATTATCTTTGGGATAGATCTGTTCTCTATCTTTTCAAATAGATGAAAGCCATTTCTTATAGTCTCGTAGTGAACATACTGATTTCTCGTACGTTGTGAAGAAACAGAGAACTGATGATCGTGGAGATTGATGAATGTGTAAACATTTTACTTTTACATTTCAATTTATATTTATTTAGTTGTTTATTTTGTACAAAGTTGATTATTTTATTTAGTTTTGCAGAATAAAAGCTTGACGGACTAAAATATGGAATTTTGCCCATAAAACGGAGAAAATGATAACATATACGTTGAAGTGCTCCTTCCTATTGTAGCATGCATGTGTTGCTTCCATTCGTTGGTAATCTATGAAGATGTGACAAAGTACGTTACACCTTGAAGCATCGGATCCTAGCCAACAAAATGTCGATATCGTTTGCAAGATATATTAATTAACATAAAAGGAAATTTGGAGATATATTGTTTAATGAAGAAAATAGACAAAATAAATAAATAAATAAAAGTGCTAGCTAAGAAATCCACATACTTGCCATATGAGGGATATTTTCTTATATACATTTTATGAATATAATATAATTATTGAATAAAAAATAAAATATTGAGATAATGAGAATATTATAAAGTCAACATGGCATTTGAATCATGTTTATAAATAGATGAGTTGCAGAGAGAATAGGGGACTTCATTTTCTAGTTCACAATAATAGTAGTGTAGATTTATATGGTTTTATTTATTTCTATTCTTTTTTGGTAGTTATTTTCATTCTTTGGTAATGGAAAACTAGCCCTATCCGCTAGGGTTAAGGAAGAAGCCGATTATATTGTGTAAAAAATTTAGGTACTCTCTCTAGTAAAGTATTCTTTTGGAATTAATTGTTTATTAATTTTTCTTCTAAAAAGCTTCGTTCTTTATTGGTCTTGAATAATCTTCGACTTTTGATTTTTTTGAAATAAAAAGATCTAAAGATAAACATGTATATGTAGTTGTTTATGGAGAAAAATGAATTGAAGGATAATTTAGGAAAAATGGGGTGAACAGGTGATAATTCGTCAATCCGAAAATATTTGTATTTTTGAAGTACTTTGTTTAGATTCGAGAGATCAATCTGTATAATCCTGGCCTAAACCAAGCGATGGCTGTTCCAGTATTGCTTCAGTGACAAAATGAGAAGGAGAAAGGTTGGTCTTAGGGAGGGAAGCAAGAGAAGAATGAAGTCAAAGTATCAGAATCTGTTGGATGTAATTGGTGTGAATAGCTATGAACAATTGAGTGGTCGAGTTCTTCTGTGTTTGAATTGGAAATTCAGACTTATTCTGTCCTTCTAGACCTTTTTTTTTCCTCAACTAATTGAGAATCTATTTATATTAACCACTCGACCTCTTTTATGAAAGAAAGTGTCGATGGTTGAGTAGTAGTGAAGTGGAGAAGGTGATGACAACTGCTATCCACTTCGATTAAGGCTGAGTAGTCAGTACTCAACTTACCACTCCTCTACTCAACTGCTGATCAAACTTTCCAGAATTTCTCTTTAGTGGGTGCACTGCTGCACTACATTCCGTAGACCGACATACCAAAAACCTAATGAATATCCTCCCATTTGTGACATTTAATGTCTCATGTAATATTGAACTACTGATGTTAAATGAATTGAGACCTCCTCAATGGGTCGCTTGACTAAAAACTTGTCTTGCTTGGCTAGCTGATGAGTTTGTCTTGTTTGACTAGACCTATGAGCCTGCTTGACTAGACTGATGAACCTGTCTCGCTTGACTTGAATGATGAGTCTAGCAGACTGAAATAAAATAAATGTGTCTTGTTTGACTAGATGATGAGTCTAGCAACCTAGAATAAAATAAATATGTATTTATTTGTGTATAAGAAGAAGTATGTCCATCTTAGTCAATTTTGCATTGACATGCTTATTTCGTAAAAACAAGTTGTTTGCTGCTGAGCATGAAAAATTGTATGTAAGGCTTCATACGAAAATATACATGAGAGGTCTAGTATAGCTTAGGATTTTGAAACTCTTCAAAACCCTAATTTGCCAAATCAAGTTATTCACGTGAAAAGAAAAGGGAAAAACGCCCACCTTTTGTCTTGAAGCAAGAGTCTAACGTTTTTCTCTTTGCACTAGGCCTCTCACGTTGAGGGTAAAAGAGTAAAATTCTAATTTTTGGTAAGAAGCAAGACACAATTTTTAACAAGAAGCAAGACGCTCACATTTTACTTTTTGTACTCAGCTTTACATGTTGAGGGTAAAAAAGTAAAATATCAATTTTGACAAGAAGCAAGTCGTGTAAGCTTGGCTTCTGAATGAAGGAATGCGAGTTTTGCCTTAAGAATAGTCATGCAAGCGTAGTTGCTTAGCTAATGCGCACACGTTGAAAGCAAGTGAGGTAGAGACGTCTCCTCTTCAAAAATTAGGGTTTGAAAGTGTCAATTAGGGTTTTGAAGCTTATATGCTAAGAAGCAATAGTCAAAATGCCTAATTGGAGCAAAAGTTAAGACATTCATATTTTTACTCTTGTGCTCAGCCTCACATGTTGAGGGAAAATAGTAAAATATCAAATTTTGGAGAGAAGCATGATGTCCACGCTTGGATATTGAGTAGGTGTGCAAGCCTTGTTGTTGAAGCAAAACGCACAAGCAAGGCAAGGTGCGTTTAAAAATTAGGATTGGCTTCCTTTTTCAAAATTAGGGTTTGAAAATAAGTGTTGTGAATCTATTTTCCTAATTGGGGTTTGAAAGTACTTTTTGACACGCTTATAAGTGTTGCAAACTTATTTTCAAGCGTTTCGAAAACCCTAATTGGAATTCTTTTTTTTTTCGGAATTTTAAAGTTTAGTATTTCTCATACCTGAGTCTTGAGAGGTAATTTACTATTTTATCCTTGTCAAAAAACCACCATCTACATTAATTCCCCTGCTTAGCGCGGAACGAATAGTGTTACGTGGTAAGCACTAGATGGTGGCCTGTCAGACAAAAATAAAACAAAGTATAACTTTATAGTTCAATGGTTAGACTCTAACATAAAAATAGTAGTCAACTTGAACTTTTAATAAGCAAGCTAGAAGGCCCTCTTGGATAGACAAGTAGAGACCCATGGTAAAGCAAGACTTGGAATTGGTCGGACAAGTATAACTGGATGGATAAACGATGAAGCACAGCTGGGAAGACAAGCATGGGATTGATGGGTACGACTAGCATGGTATACAGACCATATCCACTTCTGACCAAGTCCAGCTGGAATAATATTTATTTATTATTATTTTACTTGGGCAGGTTTTAATCTTTCTGCAATTGTACTCTTAAGTATTTGGAGCATCCTTCTTCTACCGTAACAACAACGTGAAGATATTTGGAACATTAGTTGGTTGTAGAGAGTGTCGAGGCAATGCTGCCGTCAAAACATTAAGACGAGTGTTGAGGCAGAGGTTCCTTCAGAAAACTAAGATGAGTGTTGAGGCAGTGGTGCCTTAGGACACTATGATGAGTGTTGAGGCATTGCTGCCGTCAGAATACTAAGATGAGTGTTGAGGAGGTGGTGGCGTCAGAAAACTACGATGGGTGTTGAGGCAGTGGTACCTCAGGATACTAAGATGATTGTTGAGGCATTGCTGCCGTCAGAACACTAAAATGAGTGTTGAGGCATTGGTGCCTCAGGATACTTAGATGGGTGTGGAGGAAGTGGTGATTTCAGAACACTGAGATGAGTGTTGAGACATTGGTGCCATCAGAACACTAAGATGTAAATGCGTTTGTAACTTCTATATAAATCTATATAGGTATTTTAGTGAGTAAATATTGTTCAATTGAGCGTGAATATTGACATATGTTAATTTTTGGGAATCCAGCTGCGGGATATAGCACCGAATGATACTCAAATTGCTTTACACTAGTGGACAGTATGCCTATGAGCTTGAGATTTTGAGAGACATGTACTTAAGCCTCTGTATTGACAAGTATTAAAATCAAATGATACTCAAATTGCTCTATACTAGTGGACAGTCAATCTAGGAGCTTGAGATTTGTGTATACAAATTTGTATAGGTAAGTCAATACTATTCAGTAGAAATTGAATGTTGATATGAGGTAATTTTGGGAATTCTCTTGCGGAATATAACACCAAATGATACTCAAATTAATTTATACTAGTGGACAATCCATCTACGAGCTAGAGTTTGGGAGACAAGAACTTAAGCCCCTGCCTTAAAATTCTCTATAGAATTATGAAGTTTAATGTCTCTGAGACCCGGGTCAGAGACGCAATGTTTTTACTATTTTAGATGAAAATAAAATAACAAGGCTTAGTTGTTAGATATTACCAGAGATATTACAGTAGGCTTGAACTCTGAATATCGTCACGTTGATGGATTTGCAAGTCAGGGATGATTGACAGGGATGTATAGAGGCACAACATCATCAGTAGAAACATAAGTAGTTCAGGATTGTAAGTACGACTACACAAGCTCACATGGTCAGTCAAACAAGAGAGGAGGCCGCATGGCTGGACGGATATGTGAGAAGCATGGCCTTTCCTCTGCTTCTATCGTTTGCTCTTGGGAGGACGACCTTGACTCCATTGCTTGTATCCAATCGGAAGTCTGGTGTTGTTGAAGAAGGTAAAAGCCGTTGTGTAGCCCCACTCTATATGTGATCAGCAGAAGGAACAACTTTTCTGGTTGTATAATGGTCTTTTTGTGAAGAGCCTCTGTTGATCATGCCTTGTCATCCTCAGTGCTGGCGTTAAGTGTTACCGACTTGATTTCGAGGTCACTAAATTTGAATTGATCTTTCTAATGAGATCAAGTCCCCAAGTGTTGAAGGGTCAGGAGGTGTTTGTCAACATGACAAAGGGATGATACTGATTTGGTTCGCATGTATGTGATGACCATGGATAAGTGATGTTGCATTTTTTGGAGGAAGTGTACTGAGTTTTATGCTCTGTCATGAATTCATGTTTATGTGTACGATTCTTCGAATAAGTTGAGGAGGTAGATACAAACTTGTATGAATTGAAACTTGTTGTGAAGACTCCCCGTCAGAAAATTCAGACATGTATAGTTTCCACGGAAAGGCCATAGAATCCTCATACAAACTCGAATTGATGCGTTCGACCCCAAATTTTAAAACCAAGAGACTAAGATAGCCTATTCAGCAAAAATCAATTAATTTGGGGTTTGATAGGTCGGTCAATCATGCTTGAACATCCATGATCAGTAATCCCGTGTAAAATTTTAGATTATGTAGACTTTAGCGTAAGAGCCATATCTCTTAGTTCGTGTTTCACATTACGCACCCTTTTAGTATGTTGTAGCAGAGACATACGAGCAACTTTCGTGAAGGATGCATGGCCCTATTCCTCACCCATAAGTATGTTTTTTCAGAGTTAGGAGACTAAGTATGCAATAGCTTGGGTATACCACTTGAAGGCGTCCAAGACTCGAATTTGATGAAGACTGACTTTGTCATGGAATTGATGTTGTAAGAAGTTGCAATCAGTAACAAGTAGTTGTTGACGAGAGATGGGATGCAGTGAATGTGAGATGATGACTCGAGTTATATATGGTAGCAGCAAGGTGGAAGACAGAGTCAGGAGAGGCTGGTGATGAACCCTAATATTTTTTTTGATGTAGAAAAAAATACGACTTAGCGTGCTTCATTATCGACTTTTATGTGTGGTGTACCCCCAAGAGTGGAAACACGGGTGTAGAGGTAACGAACCAAGGTGAGCATCTAACGTCGATACAGGTAGAGTAGTCGATGTTAACTCCATAGAAATAATTAGAGGAAACAGACAGTCCTGTACTCATGAGTATTCATCTTTTGATGTTGAAATTGATATTAAGCTTTCAACTCTATTACCAAGAACAAATTGAACATCCATATTACAGATGAGAACTGAACTTGCATCTGAGTATCTTGCTTCTGATATTTCATTAACTATTGTGTGACAAAATATAAATCTTTGATGTTGCATTGTACTTCCCATTGGTAGCAGTTGTTATTGGCGGACAATTGGGAATATAAACCACAAGAATCTAAGTAACTCCTGAAAAATTCAAGTAGGTGACATCCTCATCATGAAATAGGTAGAACAAGCATCAAGTGACGACAACAGCTGATAGCGAACAAAACAGTGGATCAGAGGAGTGGTGACCTTGATAACACACGAAAAGCATGTGTAGCTGACAACGGTAACTTAATTGAATAAGAAATTTATATGTTGTTGAACTTAATGATCCAATTGATTCTGATTAGAATTGATAAATGATCAGTTGAGTCTTCAGGGAGTGAATGAACTTCATTCGAACTTTCCATCAACAATCTGATTTTTCGGATAATCAGTATTTCAGAGATGGTGGATCTTCTAATGTGTTGGAAGAGAATCCTCATGTCAATTATCAGTCCCCAAGTGTAGATCACTTGGAACCACCACTGTATTGCTGGTGCTGCTAATGCGCTTTGGATGAAGCAAGAACTTGGATAAATTTGGAATCAAAGCGGGCACTGGCGTCGAGGCTCTCAAGCAATGTGAGATGGATTGTACACGGCTGGATTTGCACCTCATATATGGTCGGTCTTCTAATGAGACGTTTGTATCAGCCAATGCTTCGCTGGATGGACAATTTATTCATGGTTGAATATAAGATGATCTGGTACATTCCTTAGAAGAAGACCCAAGGTTTCATAACTGGATGTTGGTTGTGGTTGCGCAATACAAGGATCTCTCCTCTTCGTAAGGTGAGGAGGCTGGTGCCTCATAGGTGAATCTGCTGCTGAGACATTTGTTCCCCTAAGTATTTTTATGGATTTAATCATTATTGAAAGTCCTGGATCTTCTATGATTATGTAAATTTTAGTAAAAATAGAAGCATAACCCATTTTTACTTGAAGAGTGGTGTGACCATACGTATTTATGGATTTTTATTCAGGCTCCTTAATCATTGTTGCAACATGGGCAACTTCACGACGATTAATCCATACGGCTTTGAGTGTCTTGATAGGGATGATGTTGATGGCAACTTGCATCAATTATCACCAAATTTTGTATCATTGAGATAAGTAATGGTGAGCAGTCCCCTGTCATACTTTTCTTTCCCATCATCTATCTGAGCAAGACATATTTCATTTTCAAAAGATAATCGTCTGTCAGGCATATCATGGTTGAGAGAAGTAGAAATGTCTTTGTGTCGCGCCTTCGAGCAGTAGAGAAGCTCATACATATGTTCAATCATGGATTAAGCTATTTTATTGATAGGTTCCCCAGACATGGTGAAACTCATAATAAGAAAATGCTTATTATGTACTCTTTCAGTCCCCAAGTGCTACTCTCGTGGGCTTTGTTATTTCTTGTTATGTTGGTGGATATCAAATGGGAGGTAACTTGATGGTGTATCTTGTATCCACACTTATGAGAGTTTGGGAAGTCAGGAAAGACCAGATCTTCCCTTGGTTGTTGTTGACGTTGCGCCGATGCTGAAGATACAGCTGGTGCCGCTTGCCTTCGATGTGGTTGGCATGCCTGTGATGCTGAAGTTAAAATTGGTGTTGGTGCTGCAGTTTATTTTTGCCTTCTTCAGTCACAACACCCACAGATGGTTGAATATTGTATCGTTTACTTGTGAGCCTTCTGTTAGTACAAGTCTCACATGCTTCTTCATTCCTAGCAGGTTTGAATCTCTCCACCAAATCAGATGTAGTTGTAGTCGATTGCCTGAGTCTGAGCAAGAGCCTCTTATATCTGCATCATATTGTTTGTGGTAAATGGAGTTTCTGCATCCCTTACTTATTCAGTATGCCGACCAGATGGAAGAGGAATGGTAGGGCCAGTGTTGATGTCCAGAGGAATATTACTAGGAGCACCAACGTTGGTAGTAGCATAATTGGTATTGAGAGTTAGTTATTGAACCTAACCTAAGATCAACGGCTTCTGAAACTGAGAAAAATTCAAAATATTGAGAAATTGTAACTGAGAGATTGATCGCCCACTGTGGTCGCCAAAATGTTTGGGGGGAAAACAAATTGAAGGCTACTTTAGGAAAAATGGGGTGAACATGTGATAATTCGTCAATCCTTAAACATCTGTGTTGTTGAAGTACTTTGTTTAGATTCGGGGGATCAATCTGTACAATCCTATCACCAAACAATGGCCGTTCGAGTCTTGCTTCGGTCACAAAATGAGAAGGAGAAGGGTTGGTCTTATGGAAGGAAGCAAGAGAAGAATGAAGTCATAGTATCAGACTATGTTGGATGTAATTGGTGTGAATATCTATGAACAATTGAGTGGTCGAGTTCTTCTGTGTTCGACTTGGAAATTAAGACTTGTTCTGTTCTTCTAGACCATTTTTGTCCTCAATTGATTGAGAATCTATTTATATCATAGCTATTGTAACCACTCGACCTCTTTTATGGAAGAAATTTTTGATGGTTGAGTAGTGGTGAAGTGGAGAAGGTGCTGACAACTGCTCTTTACTTCGATTATGGCTTAGTAGTCAGTTAATCAACTTACCATTCCTTTACTCAACTGTTGATCGAACTTCCTAGAATTTCTCTTTAGTGGATGCACTGCTGCACCACATGTCGTAGACCACTAGACCAAAACCCTAATGAATATCCCCCCATTTATGACATTTGATGTCTCGTGTAATATTGTAGTGTTAAGCACTACTGGTGTTAAATCAATTGAGACCTCCTCAATGGGTCTCTTGACTAAAAACTTGTCTTGCTTGACTGGATGATGAGTCTCTCTTGTTTGACTGATGAGCCTGCTTGACTAGACTGATGAGCCTTTCTCGCTTGACTAGACTGATGAGCCTGTCTCGATTGGCTAGACTGATGAGTCTAGCAGACTAAAATAAAATAAATATGTCTTGCTTGACTAGCTGATGAGTCTAGCAGACTAGAATAAAATAAATATGTATTTATTTGTGTATAAGGAGCAGTATGTCCATCTTAGTCAATTTTGCATTAATATGCTTATTTCATTAAAACAAGTTGTTTGCTGCTGAGCATGAAATTTTTTATGTAAGGTTTCATACGAAAATATATGTGAGAGGTCTAGTATAGCTTAGGATTTTAAAACTCTTCAAAACCCTAATTTTCCAAATCAAGTTATTCACGTGAAAGAAGAGGGAAAAACGCCCACCTTTTGTCTTGAAGCAAGATTCTCATGTTTTGCTCTTTGCACTTGGCGTCACACGTTGAGAGTAAAAGATTAAAACGCCAATTTTTGGTAAGAAACAAGATGTCAATTGTTAACAATAAGCAAGACGCTCACATTTTACTCTTTGCACTCAGCCTCACATGTTGAGGGTAAAAGAGTAAAATATCCATTTTGACAAGAAGCAAGTCGTGTGAGCTTGGCTTCTGAATGAAGGTATGCGAGTTTTGCCTTAAGAATAGTCACGCAAGCTTAGTTGCTTGGCTAAGGCGCACACGTTGGAAGCAAGAGAGGTAGAGACGTCTCCCTTTTCAAAAAATTAGGGTTTGAAAGTGTTAATTAGGGTTTTGAAGTTTATATATATGCTGAGAAGCAATAGTCAAAACGCCTAATTGGAGCAAGAGTTAAGACATTCACATGCGCTCAGCCTCACATGTTGAGGGAAAAATAGTAAAATATCAAATTTTGGAGAAAAGCATGATATCCACGCTTGGATTTTGAGTAGGCGTGCAAGCCTTGGTGTTGAAGCAAAACGCACAAGTAAGAGAAGGTGCATTTGAAAATTAGGGTTAGCTTTCTTTTTCAAAATTAGGGTTTGAAAATACTTTTTGACACGCTTATAAGTGTTGTGAATCTATTTTCCTAATTAGGGTTTGAAAGTATTTTTTGACATGCTTATAAGTGTTGCAAACTTATTTTCAAGCGTTTTGAAAACCTAACTTGAATTTTTTCTTTGCAGAACTTTAAAGTATAGTATTTCTCAGACCTGAGTCTTGAGGGATAATTTACTATTTTATCCTTGTCAAAAGCCCACCATCTATAGTAGTATATACTCACTTTTTCTTCAGGGGTAGATCTGTGATGATATCGTTTAACCCATCATAGTATTCTAATATAGTTTGGCATCGTCGCTCGGATAATGTCGAACATTTTAGATAGTTCTAACCATCTATGGTGTATAGGATTCCCATGTAACTAAAAATGGAATTTTTTGACTCTTTTCCAAAACATCGAATATTGTTCATTAGATCGTTCGCGGTAAGACATAATTAAAGCTTGAACTAGCATTACATCATCTTCTATGGTAAATGGTTCTATTTCAGACTACTAATGCAAAAAGAACTTGAGTATGAATGAAAAAGATTATGTTAAGACTTGAATAATTGGCACAAAATGAGTTTGAGGGTAGCAAAATCTTATATAGAGAAGCCTCAACGGCTAAATTTTTAAACAACTTGTCGTTGGGGTAATGTACTTGTACTAGAGAAAGGTTCAGATGACAATAAAAATTACGAAAATAGCCGAATCTGACTTATAAATGAACCTGAAAATATTGTCAGGTTCAGCTAATAATGGTCATTTTCAAATCAGTTTGAACTAACAAAAATTACAGGTTCTATTAATCCAAAATGAGTGGCAAAACCTGATAAAGTTTGGATATTTATAGTTATTAAGGGATCTAATCATTGACGATCAAGCAGGAAAAAGGCGTAGAAAAAGAAAAATCGCTTGACAAAAAAAAAGAGATTGACAGGTTCAACTAGTAATTACAGAACTTATAAACCGGAACTTTCTATGTTATTTGAAGAAAATAAGATCATTCATTGAATTCAACCATCATATAAAATTTGTTGGAAACCAACGGAAATCCATAATTTAAACAAGTCAAATTGTACTATAATACGATCAAAGTGTACTTAAAAAAACTGACTTTGGTATATCCAAACATCAAAATGAGTAGGTTAAAAAAATGTGTTCATTAATTGACCACGACCCTTTTTGCCACCTCCGTGGCCACTTCTATAACCTTTTTTCCCACCTTGACACCCATCCTCGATATCGGATTCATCATTGGTTGGGCGCTACTACAACTTTCACTTGTAAATTTTTCTAGTTGGCGGGGCTCTTGGTCGCTACCCTTTTTTCTAGGTACGATCCCTTACCCTTGCTTATAATTCCATCACACATCTTGTAAATATATTCTTGCTCTTCCGTCGTGATGGGTGTTTTGCAACTAATTTTTTTCTTCATGGACTTCAACATCTCCTTGTATGCCGACACCTAATTTCATTTAAAACCCAACAATGAGTAACATCAACAATATACATTTATATTTTATAACAATTGTAAGAGAATAAATTGATTGCATCCCTTACTATAATCTCAAAAGCCTTTGAAATGTCTTTGGAAATGGTCTTGGATTTCTTGTTCGTATTCGTATCCTTCTTCGACTCAACTTCCTTTTGCTTTGCCTTTTTCCTTTTATCCACTACATAACCTTGACTTTTTTTGTTGACAATTAGGGATGAGAAATTTGATTATACCAATCCATGTAAGTAGGTCAACTTCACGAGGATTTTCATATAAAAGTTTGAAGTCAACCATAATTAGTTTGTTGGCTTCCAAGTTTTTCCAATGATCAAGATTAGTTCGGGGTCATATTTGGGCTTTCATGAAGATGTGGTGCTCTTAGTTCCCTTATAACCCTTTTCCAACAACGTGAACTTTTCATTATCTAACAGGATCTTTTGAATGGATCCTAATTGACGGAGTACTCAACGAGGATCAAACATTACAAAAAAACCACTGGGATAAAACAAGGTTCCGTAGTACATCCCACTGGAATATCTTCATCTTCAACAACTTTATCTTCTTCTTTCTCCTTAAAATATGGGTCTAATATGATATCATGGCCATCAAAAGGGTATAATTTATCTCACAACTTTACCAACACCTCTTTTTTACCCCTCTTCTTGGTGTCCTTGAACTAGTATTTGGCCTAAGCAGGAAATATATCAACCCAATCTCTACTTCAGTGGCCAATTTCAATTCCTGGAAATGGTCACATACCCACACCTACATCAACAATATAAGAAAATCACAAATTATTACTGAAAAGATGAGTTCACAAAGGAAATGTAGTCACATGCTAAGGTTCGGCTAATAGAATGACGAATTGAACCCAACATGTTTGTGTTAAGTGATAAAGTTTGGCTAATAGAATGACGAGTCGAACCCAATGTATTTTGCATATTATTGTGTTAAGTGATATAATTCGGCTGAAATTGAATTTTCTAGACTATCAAACCTAACATTAATACTAGAATTTTTTTTTTCTTGTTTTTGGTTTCAAATGAAATAAATCAACAACAAATAAATGCCTATTTTCGAGAATTACATGAAGCATACTGAAATTTTCTCCAATAATTTTACATGTCAACCTTGAGGAATTCGCAAGATGATTAAGTAGATAAGAAAGGGTAGCGATTCCCCAAGAGTACCTGTTAACGGTTTTAACATCTGTTAAAAATTGGAGATATTGAGCAGTCACCTTGTTTTCAGTAAGGTCATCAGGAAAGATAAGGCTGCCGAGAGTGTACAACCAATATACAGTTGCAGTTTGATTAGTTTTGTCCTCTTCCATCACCAGGGATCCTTTTGTAACTCTCTCATTTGCCTTCTCAAAACAACTTTTCAAATTGGTCAACTTGATCTTTTTCAACTTCTTTGGTTTTTACCGAGTTCATGATGATCTAAACTATCCATCTCTTTATCGGTGCGAAAGAACTTTAATTCGTTATTGGATTCACTCAAACCAAGAGTTTATTTGGCCAATTTATACAGCTCTAGATCTTCCCACTCATTTCATAAAACTCAACATCCATACTTCCCTCGATCACTTTTAAGAATGTAATCTTCTTTGCATCATCAGGAGTGATTGTCATCTCGTCGAAAGGGACATGAAATGTGTAAGTCTCTGGACAAAATCCCTCATTAAAGGCGGAGGTTATCACTGAATCATATTCTTTCTGTGCATACTGAATCGCAGACCATAAACCAGAGTCTTGTGCTAAAGCCACCGACTCATCAACCTCTCTGAAAAAAATCCCAATATGCAACCCTTTGGTGTCTCGATACTCGGGTCGCATCTTTATGATCAGGAGTCTAATAAATTTTATTTTACTAGGATTTTTTGTAACCAATCAAAACCTTTCCCCCATCTTGAGGAAGACCATGAGGTTTGTTGTTCCCCCGAGGACGTATTATGTTATCATCACTCAGAATGTGACTTTATCTATTCCGAGGTGTAGCAAGCTTCTTCTCTTTCGTTTGTTGTTGTTTTCTTCCTCATTTTTATCTTCATTACTATCTTCATCATCATTTCCTCTTACTCATATTCCTCCTTCTCGTCCTCCTCTTTGTATATGTCATTCTTCTTCTTCTTCTTCTTCTTCTTCTTCTTCTTCTTTTCCTCCTCTTTGTATCCCTTGCGGTTCATGAACTACCAACGAAGGTAAAGCGCCATCTTGGTAGTTCCCCTGTTAACTGCTCCCAATTTTTTGGTGTCACCTCTTCGAGGATCCTGAGTTCTAGAATTGGAAGGAGTTACTTCTATGTTCCTCCTTTTACCTTTATTTTAAAACAAAGTAGAAAAATTAATTAATACTTCAAACAATATATATTCGGCTAAAAATAACAAAGGTTTGTCTCTAAAAATAAAAGTTCGGTTGACAATCAATTAAGTTCAGCTGAAAATTCTAGCAACAGAGAAAAGTTCACATATCCAGAAAAAGTATTTTGAGTTGAACTTTATAACTTGTATGATTTGAATATTATGCCCTTAATTTCGGCTAATGTTTTGAATAAAATTAATATCCAAACTTTGTTTTTCCTTTATATATGAAGAAGTTCGGCTATCACTTTCGTGTTTAATTATCAGCTGAACTGTTCTTCACCACCATCAGAAAAAATCAGTTCGGCTGATAATTCGTTTAAATTATGAGCCGAACTTCACTTTATAATTGTCTTAAACCCTAAATTTTTTCGACTTAAACCTAATTATCAATCAATTGAGGATTTGGTCCCGTTCTGCAACTTCACTCAATTGGATTTTTGCTTCAACTCTTTCTTCTTCTTCAAAACTAATTAGTGGATTAGCAAAACAATTGGAACCCTTACATTTAGCAGGATTCTTTGTGCGAGTCACATTATAGTTGTGTTTAATTGACGATCAAATTTTATGAATCAACGACGATTAAAATCTGAAATCGGTTTTGGAGAAAAGGTTTGGTTGAAAAGGAGAAGAAGATGAAACTGATTTGATTTTTAATTTTTAATTTTATAATTAGTAAAAGGGTATTTTATAAAGTATTCAAGGGTATTTCAGTAACTTAACTATCCCTAGCACCCCATAGCATCCATCCTAGAGTAGATTATCAATTTGTATCACTTTGAAGTTTTTAGTCCATCCTAGATTATATTATCAATTTGTATTACTTTGAAGTATTTGGTATACCCCAAATTTAGACTCGTAAGAGTTTTTGGTATTCTGAAGACTGATAAGAGATTTTAACTGCCTTGTAAGCCCGACTCGCAAACTCCATTGTGGGTCTTTGAGTGATTGTTCGATCCAGTTTCAACTAATCGTAATCCAGCCGTTTATCAGACTCGTTGTACTCCCAGACTGAAAACAAACATAGTTAAAGACCAATATTCCAAATCCGGTCTGCAACGAGCAGGAAGTCATAATAAAGGGTCTGATCTCGGAAGAGATGCAGCATTACGAGCCATTCGTAGAAATGATATGCTATTAAGTTTCGTACGGGATGTAACCTCTATGCCACATAAGGGATGTAGACCTCCTAAAAAAGACGTGTACGAAGCCCTTTTCTGTACTTTATGTATGAAATCCCTTTTATATACATGACACAGGATGAGAAATATGGTAACCTGCATAACGTTAAGGGGAGAATTGGATAACGATAATACTATTTTTTGAGTTGAGATTAATGACGATTTGCATTAAACCATCTTGAAATTTAAGAAAATGGAAATCTGGACCGATGTGTCTCGTCAAAATTAATGGTATTAACACTGGTGGTTACCATGGTTGTTATAGGGCTGTATTTCGTAAGGTATTAATAGGTTGTTCATTTCAAAAGCAAATTTTATGACCACTAGATCTTAAAATCAGTGATTGAGTTTGGACAATGGGACTGGGAATGAACAAACAGCTAAATTTATTTATAATCGGAATTCCAGAGTTTGACTGTGTAGTGTGTACTCGCGGGTTCAGTTGATATTTTAATTTAAAAGGGATGCAAATGAACAAATTACAGTGCCCAAGTACCGTATGCGCCGAACGTTTTAGACAGGCTAACCAAAACAAATGATATTTATTTACCAAGTTCAACTATAATAAGTGATGGAGTATCTAATATTTACTGTGCTTATCTGCAAGGTAGTAGTACTTACTGGCTTCGCGTCTTAGTGATGAATACAAATTTATACAACGCGGTGAAAGGGATTGGGTTACATAGATTTTGTTTGCCAACTAGCAATGTTTGGCGTCTGGCTGATGAGCCTATACCATCAACATGTGATATGTCTCATAAGCTTTCGTATAAAAACCTGTTAGTTTCATTACAATCAATATTCAAAACCATAGCCATGGAGTCCTCCAAGATCTCAGCTATCCTCTTCATTTGTATGCTTTTCATATCCTCAGTCACTCCCATTCTCGGCTGTGGTTCATGTGGTAAACCTACCAAACCTAAAACACCCAAAGCCAAGACTCCTACTCCTTCACCTGTCGTTAAGCCACCAGTTGATCTCCCTCCGGTTGGAAAACTCCCCCCAGTGGGACTTCCACCTGTGGAACTCCCTCCTGTTGGAAAACTCCCCCCAGTGGGACTTCCACCTGTGAAACTCCCTCCTGTTGGAAAACTCCCCCCAGTCGGAACACTCCCTCCTGTCGGAAAACTCCCCCTCCCCCCAGTGGGACTTCCACCGGTGACACTCCCCCCTGTTGGAAAACTTCCCCTCCCCCCAGTGGGAACACTCCCTCCTGTTGGAAAACTCCCCCTCCCCCCAGTGGGAACACTCCCTCCTGTCGGAAAACTCCCCCTCCCCCCAGTGGGGCTTCCACCAGTGACACTTCCTCCAGTTCCAGTAATTGGAGGGTCACCACCAAAGACAAAGGGAGACTCTTGCCCAATTGATACTCTTAAGCTTGGGGCATGTATTGATCTTCTTGGAGGGCTCGTGCACATCGGTCTAGGAGACCCAGTTGTGAATAAATGCTGCCCAATTCTTAGTGGTCTTGCTGAGATTGAAGCTGCTGCCTGCTTGTGCACTACTATTAAGATCAAGCTTCTTAACCTCAAAGTTTACGTCCCAATTGCTCTTCAAGTTCTTCTTACTTGCGGGAAAAACCCGCCACCTGGTTACGACTGCAGCATTTAATTAAGTAGCTACATTTGATCTAAGTAAGTAGACTAGCTAATTGTTTACCTCAAACTTTATCTCCATTTGAAATTGATACATTAACTTAGGCAATGCATTCATTTAATCTTGTTTTTCGTGGCTGCAGGTCTTGGGGTCATCAAGCATATGGGATCAAGATTCGGATATTTGGTTTAAGTTGGACATGAAAGGATGTTGACGCTAGCTAGCTACCTATGGTTGTTGTGTTTTCTTAGTTTTACTACGTAAAACTTGATTCTTCTACTTAAATTGATGTATGTTAATTATTATGTTTGGGTTTTATTGTTATTGTTAATTATTCAGCAGATTTTATGGTATTTATTTGCTTGATTTTTTTAGAAGCAATTTATTTGCTTGATTGTTATTGTACTTGTATCTGTTATTGATTTCCTAATGGAATGAAGAAGAAGAAAAAAAGAAGAAGCTGCAATTATGCTTTCATTATATTTGCTGTTGTTCATAATTAGAGTTTCTATTGGCATTTGGACTTTGGATTCTTATAACATTTATGACAATTAGTTTTCTTTTGAGTGCAAAAACTACCACTAACTAAGCAGGATCAAGTTCTACGGATATTTAGTACAGTAAAAAAAAAACTCTATTGACTGGCCTGGCCAATAGACTCATACAACTTCCTGAAAAGAAAAGAATAGTAACTAAAATCTCAACTCATTACGATTTCTTGAAATGAATTTTTTTTAAAAAAAATCTAGTACGTTATGTTGCATTGTGTTGTGCAAACAGAGTATTTTGAAAAGCATAGTTGTTTTAATACCAAATTTTGGAGGATGGATTAATCTCAGTCTTGTAGAGAGGCTTGATATTTAGAAATCAAATTTTGATAAATTCGGGAAACCACAAGGGGAGATTAATGGAGCATAATGAATGCATTCAAGTGTGTCCCTAATAGAAGGGGTTTCCTTGGTTGCTACTAAAACAGGCAATGAGGTAGACAAAATGAAAGTTCGGAAGGGAGGTCCATGGGAGTTGGGTGACCAGTGTTCTTCCCGTTTTTAAATAGTAATCTCCTAATTAAAGCTTGACCCTAAAAATCAAAGGAACGAGCGAGAACACTTCTATCTAATGGGCGACCGCTGGTGAGAACTCCTGTGAAGGTAGACTTTATAACCTTAAACTAATAAGTGCGATGGTCGGTGTTCTTGGGATCTTCTTAAGTTCTCTTTGAATCTAATATATAAGCTTTCTAAGCTTCTTTTTATTGTGCTCGCCTGCATGCATGAAGTTCGTGTGTGCCTTCTTTATAATACCAACAAAGTTTAAAGAAAAAAGGTGAATCACAAAATATATTCTTTTCGTTCCAAAAAAAATGATACTTTTATTTTTCTAATTTACCTTATTTTTAGATAAAAATAATAAAAAAAAAACTTTTTTTTGGAACAAAAGTAGTATATAATAGAGCTATTTTGGTAGCCACCAGGCCCACAACCAAATTAAAAGGTGCATTTATGGCATGAGCCGCAGCCCGCAGCGTTGCACATCATTTTACCTTTTGCAAAGTGAAAAGACAAAAAGAACACAACAGAGTAGAAATAGTTTAAACCGATCAAAGGCTTTCTCGTTTGACTGTTCACGTGATTCCGTTAGTCAGTTCTCGGAGCATCGGTTGCCCCAAAGTGAAGGACGCATAAAAGGAGAGATCTAGAAAGGGGGAAGCGCTCGTTCTTCGCCACTGCCTTCTCTTGTTCCGCGCGTACCGTACATCGTCCAGGGTGTATGTTAATCCAATGAATGAGTTGTTCCACCCGTTTTATCCTGCCTTTATTATTACATCTTATTCCTAAAGTATGAAGTCAGGAAGGCTAAAGGCAAAGCTAACATATACATAACCCTTCCCTTTAGCAGGGGATTTCAAGCTGGTTACAAACGAAAGGAACAAACTACCCAGTAAACGAGGGCGCCCCTAATTACCCATTGATCTACTTGCCCCAACCTTTCTAGGGCTTTTTAACCGATTGCGGAAAAAGAGATTCCTACTTTGCCTAGTCAAATAAAGGGGTCTGGTATCCCCCCCTATCCTATCCAGAGCGTTTAATCCACCTTAACGGACGGAAAAGTCCTATCTGATAAGAGTTTAGTTGAAGATGCGGCAGAGTGTCAGTCACACTTGAGACAGTAGTTTAAGTTTCTACGCTTGCCTTCTCGAGAGGAAGTAAAAAGACTCTCTACAGAGATCACGATAATTATCTTTTATCCGATCTCTACGGCCCTAGAATTTGTTTCTCATATCTGGTGTTGACCAGAGCCACGAAACTTACATTGCTAAGGGAAGGGATATTCACACATTTTGGGGTTGTCCTATGTATAAATTTGGAGGCAACAGAAGCACATAAAAGGTTCAAGAAAAAGACATACCCATTAACTCTGGGGCCAAGAGGTCCCCTTTAATGTTTTCAGGGACCATCTTAAATGGGGTTTGGCACGTGAACTCTCTTTTTGTTCTTTTGTCCAACCAATAATTAGTATTCCATGTGCCCTTATATGCCTAACGAAATCTGAAGGATTTCTGGCTTGCATTTGCTTGTCAGAAGGATAAGAAAACCATGAGAGGCCGTAAGAATGGTCTTGAGTTGCTTATTTATTTAAGTATAATCCGTGATGAAAATTCAATCAGGCATCGGTAGTGCATAATTGACAATTTAAATCCACACTTATACAAATTTTTCAATTTCTTATTTCTTTGAGTGTCAGTTGAAATGATGCGTATGGTTCTCCAAGACGATCAATTATGAAAGATTCAACCTTTCTCGAATAACTAAGCTAAAATAAAACACCTAACTAAAAAAAAGGGTCTTTCATCATATTTTTAATACCGGAACTAAATGAATATTAAGTATTAACCAAAGAAACGAGTCTAATGAACTGGAAAGGTCAGAAATGAGTTGATAGAATTAAAGTTAACAAATCTCACATCTCTTCGAGAACCTAAGATTGATAAAACATCATAAAAAGCGTTTTGTTTTTAAAATTTTCTATTTCAATAGAATTTTAATTATCCGACAGTGCTACTCATACACCACTTTTCTCCTACACCCGTATATGGTATGCATCTAAGTTATAGGTCTAGAATGGTAAAAAATTTAGGATCTACGGTGGGTCTTAGCTGAACTACCATAAACCAGTACCTTTACAATATATAGATGTGATATTTTTTTTGTGTAAAAAACCTGTAAATAAAAAGCATTTCGGATGATTCTCAAATTATCAACTTCACATTTGGGTCCATGTCAAAAAATTGACACGCATAGACACGTTAATTGTTTAACAACTCGGTTAAGTTATAGATTTTGCTAAATACACCTTAGTTGTACCCATTTATTCTATACCAAATCTGGTCGGTGAACTCAAATTTGTGCGTCTCAAGCGTTTGCATATATTCATTTCAAGAAGATATGCATGTTTTTCTACAGTATTTTTTTTACATCGGTCAATATAAAAAGATTTATTGAAAAAGAGGTACTTAAGGAAAATACCTTAACCCAATAAAAAAAACCGATATAAAAAAAAGACCGAGTTTAGAATCGATCATCCAAAGAAAAAAACAAAGAGTTTAATAAAATTAATGAAAAGCATATACCAACCGTTTCATATCCAACTCTAAACGGCTGTTAGAAATACAAATTCCATAAAACTATCACCATATCAACCGTTAAATCCAACATGTTAGTCAAAGTCTCCTATTAAAAAAAGAAAAAAAAAATCTTAGACAAAATATAAATTTATTTCCTATTTTATAATAAGAAATAATTATAGTTTTATTATTTTGTCCATCTTAAATATACGTTGTTTCTGACAAATATATTTGACTATATATACCAACTACAGTATGTGTTCTAATCCTCTTGCAGAATTCAAACAAGCCTATGTTTGTCAAGCAAATGGAGTATGTAGATTTTATTTGTTGGAATTGACGTTAATGTAAGGCATTAAGTTTCTAATGATGGGTTTTAAGAACTTGATTGACAAAAACCTAAATACCTCCTGATCAAGCTTCATAATAACGAACAGAGTGTACAAACAATTAAGTCCTAATATTGTTTAACTTCGTTAATGGAACGCTTCAATATGCTTTAGGCTTCTCCCATTGACATTTTAATAGTTTGATTTAAGGCCGGTCTTGCATTTTTTGTGGTCTTATACCAAAAGCTTTTTTTGTGGCCCCTTATTAAGAAAAAAATACTATTTTATAATAAAAATCGCATTAACTACTTTTGCGGTACATAACTGGTCTTACAATCATAAAGTTTTTTTGTGGCCCTTTAATTATTAATAGAAGACTGATATAGCGGCTCCAATATCCTGGAGGGGTTCCAATAATAAGACGAAATAGAGACATCTTGAAGTAAAACTTAAAAACCCCTTATCCATAATATTTTCACAATACCCAAACCACCCCTGATTAGTAATCTTAATTACATTAATTAGTTAAGAATAAATTAAGCTAATCATGATTAATTAAACATAATCTTTGACTTATTCAAATTGAATTCAATTTTTTTTTTTGAATTTGTGTTTTGTGGGAAGAAAAACTAGATGAAATTTAAGATTTTTTTTTTTTTTTTTAAACCCTAGATTTTGATTCAATCAACCATAGTAGCATTTAGATACCTCTAGATTAAACTCTTGATCTTTTTATGGCTCAAATTAGATGAAATCACGATTTAAAAGTTTGAATTTTTGTGATTCAGAGAAAGTTACGGTTGGGTTTCATGTCGAACCCAACCGTAACACCAAGAACATCCAGACTTACGGTTGGGTCTTGTTGAAAACCCATCCGTAACTGGAAGAAAATGAAGAACACCATTTCAACACAGAGTTACGGTTGGATTTTGCCTTAAAACCCAACCGTAACTCATCCTTTTGAGCATTG